>JADLSH010000169.1:0-166207 GCA_016169945.1 Trachythela sp. YZ-2020 | reverse complement strand
CCATATAACCATATAACCGTATAACCATAACCATATAACCACATTACCACATAATCATATAACCATATAACCACATAACCACATAACCACATAACCATATAACAACATAACCATATAACCATTAAACCATATAACCACATGACCATATAACCACATAACCATAAAATCATTAAACCACATAACCACATAACTATTGAAGCATATAACCTTATAATCACGTAACCATATAATCATTAAACTTTATAACCACATACCCACATAAGCGTATAACTACATAACCACATAACCGCATAATCACATAACCACATAACCACATAACCATTAAGCCAGATAAATATTAAACCATATAACCACATAACCGTGTAATGACATAACCATATAACCACATAACCATGTAACCACATAACCACATAACGACATAACGACATAACCACATAACCACATAACAATCTAACCATTAAACCATATAACCACATAACGATTACACCATTAAACCATATAACCATATAAACATATAATCATATATAACCACATAACCACATAACCACATAACCACATAACCACATAACCACATAACCACATAACCATATAACCACATAACCATTTAACCACATAACCATATAACCATATAACCATATAAACATATAACCATTAAACCATATAACAACATAACCACATAACCACATAATCATATAACCATATAACCACATAACCATATAACCATTGAACCATATAACCTAATAACCACATAACCATATAATCATTAAACCTTATAACCACATACCCACATAAGCATATTACTACATAACCACAAAACCGTATAACCACATAACCACATAACCACATAACCATTAAGCCACATAAATATTAAACCATATAACCACATAACCGTGTAATGACATAACCATATAACCACATACCACATATCCACATTACCACATAAACACATAACCACATAACCATTAAACCACTTAACCATTAAACCATATAACCACATAACCATATAACGACATAACCACGTAACCACATAACCACATAACCACATAACCATCTAACCATTAAACCGTATAACCACATAACGATTACACCATTAAACCATATAACCATATAATCATATAACCATATAACCATATAACCATATAACCTTATAACCATATAACCACATAAACATATAACCATTAAATCATATAACCACATAACCACATAACCATATAACCAAATAATCACATAACCAAATAACAACATATACACATAACCTCATAAAAATATAACCGCATAACCACATAACCATATAACCACATAACCACATAACCATATATAATCATATAACCATATAACCATTTAACCGTATAACCATAACCATATAACCACATTACCACATAATCATAAAACCATATAACCACATAACCACATAACCACATAACCATATAACAACATAACCATATAACCATTAAACCATATAACCACATGACCATATAACCACATAAACATAAAATCATTAAACCACATAACAACATAACCATTGAACCATATAACCTTATAATCACATAACCATATAAACATTAAACTTTATAACCACATACCCACATAAGCATATAACTACATAACCACATAACCGCATAACCACATAACCACATAACCATTAAGCCACATAAATATTAAACCATATAACCACATAACCGTGTAATGACATAACCATTTAACCACATACCACATATCCACATTACCACATAAACACATAACAACATAACCACATAACCATTAAACCACTTAACCATTAAACCATATAAACCAATAAACACTCATAACCATATAACCACATAAAAACATAACCACATAACCTCATAACCATATAACCACATAACCACATAACCATATAATCATATAACCATATAACCATATAACCGTATAACCATAACCATATAACCACATTACCACATAATCATATAACCATATAACCACATAACCACATAACCACATAACCATATAACAACATAACCATATAACCATTAAACCATATAACCACATAACCATATAACCACATAACCATATAACCACTAAACCACATAACCACATAACCATTAAACCATATAACCTTATAACCACATAACCATATAATCATTAAACCTTATAACCACATACCTACATAAGCATATAACTACATAACCACATAACCGTATAACCACATAACCACATAACCACATAACCATTAAGCCACATAAATATTAAACCATATAACCACATAACCGTGTAATGACATAACCATATAACCACATACCGCATATCCACATTACCACATAAACACATAACCACATAACCACATAACCATTAAACCACTTAACCATTAAACCATATAGCCACACATAACCATATAACGACATAACCACGTCACCACATAACCAGATAACCACATAACCATCTAACCATTAAACCGTATAACCACATAACGATTACACCATTAAACCATATAACCATATAACCATATAACCATATAACCATATAATCATATAACCATATAACCACATAATCATATAACCATTAAATCATATAACCACATAACCACTTAACCATATAACCATATAATCACATAACCAAATAACCATATAAACACATAACCACATAACCACATAACCATATAATAATATAACCATTTAACCATTTAACCATATAACCATATAACCATATAACCATATAACCATATAACCATATAACCATATAACCACATTACCACATAAGCATATCACCATATAACTACATAACCATTTAACCACATAATCACATAAACACATATCCACATAACCATATAACCACAAAACTACATAACCATTAAACCATATTCCCATATAACCACAAAACCACATAACCACATAACCATTAAATCATATAACCATATAACCACATAACCATATAACCAAAAAACCATATCACCACATAACCACATAACCACATAACCATATAACCATATAACGACATAACCATATAAACACATAACCATATAACCATTAAACCATATAACTTAATAACCACAAAACCACATAACCACATAACCATATAACCATATAACCAAATAACCATATAACCATTAAACCATATAACAATATAACCATATAACCACATAACCATATAACCATATAACCACATAACCATATAACCACATAACAACATAACCACATAACCACATAACCTCATAACCATATAACCGCATAACCACATAACCATATAACCACATAACCACATAACCATATAATCATATAACCATATAACCATATAACCGTATAACCATATAACCATATAACCACATTACCACATAATCATATAACCATATAACCACATAACCACATAACCACATAACCACATAACCATATAACAACATAACCATATAACCATTAAACCATATAACCGCATAACCATATAACCACATAACCATATAACCACTAAACCACATAACCACATAACCATTGAACCATATAACCTTATAACCACAAAACCATATAATCATTAAACCTTATAACCACATAACTACATAAGCATATAACTACATAACCACATAACCATATAACCACATAACCACATGACGATATAACCATTATACCACATAACCATTAAACCATTAAACCATATAACCACATAACCGTGTAATGACATAACCATATAACCACATACCACATATTCACATTACCACATAACCACATAACCACATAACCACATAACCATTAAACCACTTAACCATTAAACCATATAACCACATAACCATATAACGACATAACCACGTAACCACATAACCACATAACCATATAATCATATAACCATTTAACCATATAACCATATAACCATATAACCATATAACCACATTACCACATAAGCATATCACCATATAACTACATAACCATTTAACCACATATTCACATAAACACATATCCACACAACCACATAACCATTAAACCACATAACAATTAAACCATATTCCCATATAACCACAACACCACATAACCACATAACCATTAAATCATATAACCATATAACCACATAACCATTAAACCATATAACACATAAACATATTACGACATAACCATATAACCATTAAACCATATAACGACATAACCATATAACCATATAACCATATAACCACATAACCACATAACCATATATCCATTAAAACATATAAACACATAACTATATAACCATTAAACCATATAACAATATAACCATATAACCACATAACCATATAACCATATAACCACATAACCATATAACCATTAAACCATATAACCACATAACCACATAACCATATAACCACATAACGATGTAACCATATAACCACATAACCACATAACCACATAACCACATAATCACATAACCAGTAAACCATATAACACATAAACATATAACGACATAACCATATAACACATAAATACATAACGACACAACCATATAACCACATAAACCACATAACCATATAATCACATAACCACATAAACTCATTACCATTAAACCACATAACCATTAGACCATATAACCACTTAACCATATCACGACATAACCATGTAACCAAATAACCAGATAACCACATAACCACTTAACCACACAACCACATGACCACATAACCACACAACCACATAACCACATAACCACATAACCATATAACCACTAAACCATATAACCACATAACCAAATAACCTTATAACCACATAACCATATAACCATTAAACCATATAACCACATAAACACATAACCATATAACTACATAACCACATAACCATATAACCACATAACCACATAACCACATAACCATTAAACCACATAACCATTAACCATATAACCACATAACCACATGACCATATAACCATTATACCACATAACCATTAAACCATTAAACCGTATAACCACATAACCATATAACCATATAACCACATAACCACATAACCACATAACCATATCACCATTAAACAACATAACCAAATAACAACATAAACACATAACCTCATAAAAATATAACCGCATAACCACATAACCATATAACCACATAACCACATAACCATATAATCATATAACCATATAACCATATAACCGTATAACCATAACCATATAACCACATTACCACATAATCATATAACCATATAACCACATAACCACATAACCACATAACCATATAACAACATAACCATATAACCATTAAACCATATAACCACATAACCACATAACCATATAACCACATAACCATTAAACCACATAACCATATAACCATATAACCATATAACCACATAACCATATAACCATTAAACCACATAACCACATAACCATTAAACCACATAACCATTAAACCATATAACACATAAACATATAACGACATAACTATTAAACCATATAACCACATAACCGTGTAATGACATAACCATATAACCACATACCACATATCCACATAACCACATAACCACATAACCATTAAACCACTTAACCATTAAACCATATAACCACATAACCATATAACGACATAACCACGTAACCACATAACCACATAACCACATAACGACATAACCACATAACCACATAACCATCTAACCATTAAACCATATAACCACATAACGATTACACCATTAAACCATATAACCATATAAACATATAATCATATATAACCATACAACCACATAACCACATAACCACATAACCACATAACCATATAACCACATAACCATTAAACCACATAACCATATAACCATATAACCATATAACCATATAAACATATAACCATTAAACCATATAACCACATAACCACATAACCACATAACCATATAACCACATAACCATATAACCACATAACCACATAACCATTAAACCACATAACCATTAAACCATATAACCACATAATCATATAACTACATAACCTTATAAGCACATAACCACATGACCATATAACCATTAAACCACATAACCATATAACCATATAACCACATAACCATATAACCACATAACCATATAACCATTAAACCATATAACCACATAACCATATAACCATTAAACCATATAACCACATAACCATATAACCATATAACCATATAACCACATAACCATATAACCACATAACCACATAACCACATAACCACATAACCATTAAACCACATAACCATTAAACCATATAACCACATAACCATATAACTACATAACCATATAACCACATAACCACATAACCATATAACCATTAAACCACATAACCATTAAACCATATAACCACATAACCATATAACCACATAACCACATAACCACATAACCACATAACCATATAACCATATAACCATATAACCACATAACCATATAACCATTAAACCATATAACCACATAACCACATAACCATATAACCATATAATTACATAACCATATAACCACATAACCACATAACCACATAACCACATAACCACATAACCAGTAAACCACATAACCATTAAACCACATAACCACATAACCACATAACCATATAACCATTAAACCATATAACCACATAACCATTAAACCATATAACCATATAACCACATAACCATATAACCATTAAACCATATAACCACATAACCATATAACCATTAAACCATATAACCACATAACCATATAACCATATAACCATATAACCACATAACCATATAACCACATAACCACATAACCACATAACCACATAACCACATAACCATTAAACCACATAACCATTAAACCATATAACCACATAATCATATAACTACATAACCTTATGACCACATAACCACATGACCATATAACCATTAAACCACATAAACATATAACCATATAACCACATAACCATATAACCATTAAACCATATAACCACATAAACATATAACCACATAACCACATAACCACATAACCATATAACCATATAACCATATAACCATATAACCACATAACCATATAACCATTAAACCATATAACCACATAACCACATAAGCATATCACCATATAACTACATAACCATATAACCACATAATCACATAACCACATAACCACATAACCACATAACCACATAACCAGTAAACCACATAACAATTAAACCATATAACCATATAACCATTAAACCACATAACCACATAACCATTAAACCATATAACCATATAACCACATAACCATATAACCATTAAACCATATAACCACATAACCACATAACCATTAAACCAGATAACCATTAAACCATATAACACATAAACATATAACGACATAACTATTAAACCATATAACCACATAACCGTACATAACCATATAACCACGTACCACATATCCACATAACCACATAACCATTAAACCACTTAACCATTAAACCATATAACCACATAACCATATAACGACATAACCACGTAACCACATAACCACATAACCACATAACCACATAACCACATAACCACATAACCACATAACGACATAACCACATAACCACATAACCATCTAACCATTAAAACATATAACCACATAACGATTACACCATTAAACAATATAACCATATAAACATATAATCATATATAACCATACAACCACATAACCACATAACCATATAACCACATAACCATTAAACCACATAACCATATAACCATATAACCATATAAACATATAACCATTAAACCATATAACCACATAACCACATAACCACATAAACACATAACCATTAAACCACATAACCATTAAACCACATAACCACATAACCATTAAACCATATAACCATATAACCACATAACCGTATAACCACATAACCATATAACCACATAACCACATAACCATATAACCACATAACCACATAACCACATAACCATATAACAATATAACCATATAACCACATAACCATATAACCACATAACCACATAACCATATAACCACATAACCACATAACCACATAACCACAAAACCACATAACCACATAACCATATAACCAAATAACCACATAACCATTAAACCACATAACAATTAAACCATATAACCATATAACCACATAACCATATAACCATTAAACCACATAACCACATAACCATTAAACCATATAACCACATAACCATATAACCATATAACCATTAAACCATATAACCACATAACCACATAACCATTAAACCAGATAACCATTAAACCATATAACACATAAACATATTACGACATAACCATTAAACCATATAACGACATAACCGTGTAATGACATAACCATATAACCACATACCACATATCCACATAACCACATAACCATTAAACCACTTAACCATTAAACCATATAACCACATAACCATATAACGACATAACCACGTAACCACATAACCACATAACCACATAACGACATAACCACATAACCACATAACCATCTAACCATTAAACCATATAACCACATAACGATTACACCATTAAACCATATAACCATATAATCACATAACCACATAACCACATAACCACATAACCACATAACCATATAACCATTAAACCATATAACAACATAACCATTAAACCACATAACCATATAACCATATAACCATATAACCATATAACCATTAAACCATATAACCACATAACCACATAACCACATAATCATATAACCATATAACCACATAACCATATAACCACATGACCACATAACCACATAACCATTAAACCACATAACTATTAAACCATATAACCACATAATCATATAACTACATAACCTTATAAGCACATAACCACATTACCATATAACCATTAAACCACATAACCATATAACCATATAACCACGTAACCATATAACCACATAACCATATAACCATTAAACCATATAACCATAACCACATAACCATATAACCATATAACCATATAACCATATAACCACATAACCATATAACCATTAAACCATATAACCACATAACCATATAACCATTAAACCATATAACCACATAACCACATAACCATATAACCATATAACCACATAACCACATAAATATATGACCATATAACCACATAACCACATAACCACATAACCACATAACCATTAAACCACATAACCATTAAACCATATAACCACATAACCATATAACTACATAACCATATAACCACATAACCACATGACCATATAACCATTAAACCACATAACCAAATAACCATATAACCACATAACCATACCATATAACCACATAACCATATAACCACATAACCACATAACCATATAACCATATAACCATATAACCACATAACCATATAACCATTAAACCATATAACCACATAACCACATAAGCATATCACCATATAACTACATAACCATATAACCACATAACCACATAACCACATAACCACATAACCATTAAACCACATAACCATTAAACCATATAACCATATAACCACATAACCATATAACCATTAAACCATATAACCACATAACCATTAAACCATATAACCATATAACCACATAACCACATAACCATATAACCATATAACCACATAACCATATAAACATATAAACGTATAACCACATAACCATATACCACATGACAACATAACCACATAACCACATAACCATTAAACCACATAACCATTAAACCATATAACGACATAATCATATAACGACATAACCATATAACCACATAACCACATAACCATATAACCATTAAACCACATAACCATATAACCATATAACCACATAACCATTAAACCATATAACCACATAACCATATAACCACATAACCACATAACCATATAACCATATAACCTTATAACCACATAACCATATAACCATTAAACCATATAACCACATAACCACATAAGCATATCACCATATAACTACATAACCATATAACCACATAATCACATAACCACATAACCACATAACCACATAACCAGTAAACCACATAACAATTAAACCATATAACTATATAACCACATAGCCATATAACCATTAAACCACATAACCACATAACCATTAAACCATATAACCATATAACCACATGACCACATAACCACATAACCACATAACCCTTAAACCATATAAACACAAAACCACATAACCATATAACCGTATAACTACATAACATTATAACCACATAACCACATGACCATATAATCATTAAACCACATAACCAAATAACCATATAACCACATAACCATATAGCCATATAACCACATAACCATATAACCATTAAACCACATAACCATTAAACCAAATAACCTTATAACCACATAACCATATAACCATTAAACCATATAACAACATAAACACATAACCATATCACCATATAACTACATAACCATATAACCACATAATCACATAACCACATAACCACATAACCAGTAAACCACATAACAATTAAACCATATAACCATATAACCACATAACCATATAACCATTAAACCACATAACCACATAACCATTAAACCAGATAACCATTAAACCATATAACCATATAACGACATAACCATATAACCATTAAACCATATAACCACATAACCACATAACCATTAAACCAGATAACCATTAAACCATATAACACATAAACATATAACGACATAACTATTAAACCATATAACCACATAACCGTGTAATGACATAACCATATAACCGCATACCACATATCCACATAACCACATAACCATTAAACCACTTAACCATTAAACCATATAACCACATATCCATATAACGACATAACCACGTAACCACATAACCACATAACCACATAACGACATAACCACATAACCACAAAACCATCTAACCATTAAACCATATAACCACATAACGATCACACCATTAAACCATATAACCATATAAACATATAATCATATATAACCACTTAACCACATAACCACATAACCAAATAACCACATAACCATATAACCACATAACCATTAAACCACATAACCATATAACCATATAACCATATAACCACATAACCACATAAGCATATCACCATATAATACATAACCATATAACCACATAATCACATAACCACATAACCACATAACCGCATAACCAGTAAACCACATAACCATTAAACCATATAACCATATAACCACATAACCATATAACCATTAAACCACATAACCACATAACCACATAACCATTAAACCATATAACCATATAACCACATAACCATATAACCATTAAACCATATAACCACATAACCATATAACCATATAACCATATAACCACATAACCATATAACCACATAACCATATAACCACATAACCATATAACCACATAACCATTAAACCATATAACCACATAACCATATAATTACATAACCATAAAAGCACATAACCACATGACCATATAAACATTAAACCACATAACCCTATAACAATATAACCACATCAAAACATAACCATATAACCATTAAACCATATAACCACATAACCACGAAACCATATAACAACATAACCATATAACCATTAAACCATATAACCACATAACCGCATAACCACATAGCCACATAATCACATAACCACATAACCACATAACCACATAACCAGTAAACCACATAAAAATTAAACCATATAACCATATAACCACATAACCATATAACCATTAAACCATATAACCACATAACCATTAAACCATATAACCATATAACCACATAACCACATAACCACATAACCACATAACCACATAACCATTAAACCACATAACCATTAAACCATATAACCACATAATCATATAACTACATAACCATATAACCACATAACCATTAAACCACATAACCATATAACCATATAACCATATAACCACATAACCACATAACCATATCACCATATAATACATAACCATATAACCACATAACCACATAACCACATAACCACATAACCGCATAACCAGTAAAACCATAACCATTAAACCACATAACCACATAACCACATAACCATTAAACCATATAACCATATAACCACATAACCATATAACCATTAAACCATATAACCGCATAACCATATAACCATATAAACATATAACCACATAACCATATAACCACATGACCACATAACCACATAATCATTAAACCACATAACCATTAAACCATATAACGACATAATCATATAACTACATAACCTTAAAGCACATAACCACATGACCATATAACCATTAAACCACATAACCATATAACCATATAACCACATAACCATTAAACCATATATCCACATAACCATATAACCACATAACCACATAACCATATAACCATATAACCTTATAACCACATAACCATATAACCATTAAACCATATAACCACATAACCGCATAACCATATCACCATATAACTACATAACCATATAACCACATAATCACATAACCACATAACCACATAACGACATAACCATTAAACCACATAACCATTAAACCACATAACCATATAACCACATAACCATATAACCATTAAACCATATAACCATATAACCTCATAACCATATAACCACGCAACGACATAACCATATAACCACATAACCATTAAACAACATAACCTTTAAACCATATAACAACATAACCATGTTCCCACATAACCACATAACCACACAACCACATAACCATATAACCATTAAACCACATAACCATATAACCACATAACCATATAACCATATACCCATTAAACTATATAACCACATAACCACAAAACCACATAACCACATAACCACATAACCATATAACCATATAACCATTAAACCATATAACCACATAACCACATAACCACATATAACCATATAACCACATAACCATATAACCATATAACCACATAACCACATAACCACATAACCACATAACCATATAACCATATAACCAATTAACCATATAACCATATCACCATATAACCACATAACCATATAACCATCATAACCATATAACCATATAACCATATAACCATTAAACCATATAACCACATAACCACATAACCATTAAACCAGATAACCATTAAACCATATAACACATAAACATATTACGACATAACCATTAAACCATATAACGACATAACCATATAACCATATAACCATATAACCATATAACCATATAACCATATAACCATATAACCATATAACCATATAACCATTAAACCATATAACACATAACCATATAACCACATAACCATAACCACATAACCACATAACCACATAACCACATAACCACATAACCACATAACCATAAAACCATATAACCATATAACCATATAACCACATAACCACATAACCATTAAACCATATAACCACATAACCATATAACCATATAACCATATAACCATATAACCATATAACCATATAACCATTAAACCATATAACCACATAACCACATAACCACATAACCATATAACCACATAACCATTAAACCACATAACCATATAACCATATAACCATATAAACATATAACCACATAACCATATAACCATATAACCACATAACCATATAACCACATAACCACATAACCACATAACCACATAACCATTAAACCATATAACCACATAACCATATAACCACATAACCATATAACCATTAAACCACATAACCATATAACCATATAACCACATAACCATATAACCATATAACCACATAACCATATAACCACATAACCACATAACCATATAACCATATAACCATATAACCACATAACCATATAACCATTAAACCATATAACCACATAACCACATAACCATATAACCACATAACCATAACCATATAACCACATAACCACATAACCACATAACCACATAACCACATAACCATAAACCACATAACCATTAAACCATATAACCACATAACCACATAACCATATAACCATTAAACCACATAACCACATAACCATTAAACCATATAACCATATAACCATATAACCATATAACCACATAACCATAACCACATAACCATATAACCACATAACCATATAACCACATAACCATATAACCATATAACCATATAACCACATAACCATATAACCATATAACCATATAACCATATAACCACATAACCATATAACCATATAACCATATAACCATATAACCACATAACCATTAAACCATATAACCATATAACCACATAACCATATAACCATATAACCATATAACCACATAACCACATAACCACATAACCATATAACCACATAACCATATAACCATATAACCATATAACCATATAACCATATAACCATATAACCATAACCATATAACCACATAACCACATAACCACATAACCATTAAACCACATAACCACATAACCACATAACCATATAACCATATAACCACATAACCATTAAACCATATAACCACATAACCACATAACCACATAACCACATAACCATATAACCACATAACCATATAACCACATAACCATATAACCATTAAACCAAATAACCACATAACCACATAACCATATAACCACATAACCACATAACCACATAACCACATAACCACATAACCACATAACCATATAACCATTAAACCATATAACCACATAACCATTAAACCATATAACCATATAACCACATAACCACATAACCATATAACCATTAAACCATATAACCATATAACCATATAACCACATAACCACATAACCACATAACCACATAACCATTAAACCACATAACCATTAAACCATATAACCACATAACCATATAACGACATAACCTTATAACCACATAACCACATAACCATATAACCATTAAACCACATAACCATATAACCATATAACCATATAACCACATAACCATTAAACCATATAACCACATAACCATATAACCACATAACCACATAACCATATAACCATATAACCATATAACCACATAACCATATAACCATTAAACCATATAACCACATAAGCATATCACCATATAACTACATAACCATATAACCACATAATCACATAACCACATAACCACATAACCACATAACCAGTAAACCACATAACCATTAAACCATATAACCATATAACCACATAACCATATAACCATTAAACCACATAACCACATAACCATTAAACCATATAACCATATAACCACATAACCATATAACCATTAAACCATATAACCACATAACCACATAACCATTAAACCAGATAACCATTAAACCATATAACACATAAACATATTACGACATAACCATATAACCATTAAACCATATAACGACATAACCATATAACCATATAACCATATAACCACATAACCACATAACCACATAACCACATAACCATTAAACCATATAACCATTAAACCATATAACCACATAACCACATAACCACATAACCACATAACCATATAACCACATAACCACATAACCACATAACCACATAACCACATAACCACATAACCACATAACGATTACACCATTAAACCATATAACCATATAAATATATAATCATATATAACCATACAACCACATAACCACATAACCACATAACCATATAACCATATAACCATTAAACCACATAACCATATAACCATATAACCATATAAACATATAACCATTAAACCATATAACCACATAACCACATAACCACATAACCATATAACCATATAACCACATAACCATATAACCATTAAACCACATAACCATTAAACCACATAACCATTAAACCATATAACCACATAACCATATAACAATATAACCATATAACCACATAACCACATAACCATATAACCATTAAACCACATAACCATATAACCATATAACCACATAACCATATAACCACATAACCATATAACCATATAACCATATAACCACATAACCATTAAACCATATAACCACATAACCATATAACCATTAAACCATATAACCACATAACCATATAACCACATAACCACATAACCACATAACCACATAACCACATAACCATTAAACCACATAACCATTAAACCATATAACGACATAACCATATAACGACATAACCATATAACCACATAACCACATAACCATATAACCATTAAACCACATAACCATATAACCATATAACCACATAACCATATAACCATAACCATATAACCATTAAACCATATAACCACATAACCATATAACCATATAACCATATAACCATATAACCACATAACCATATAACCATTAAACCATATAACCACATAACCATATAACCATTAAACCATATAACCACATAACCACATAACCATATAACCATATAACCATATAACCACATAACCATATAACCACATAACCACATAACCACATAACCATATAACCATAACCACATAACCATTAAACCACATAACCATTAAACCATATAACCACATAACCATATAACTACATAACCATATAACCACATAACCACATAACCATATAACCATTAAACCACATAACCATATAACCATATAACCACATAACCATATAACCATTAAACCATATAACCACATAACCATATAACCACATAACCACATAACCATATAACCATATAACCATATAACCATATAACCACATAACCATATAACCATTAAACCATATAACCACATAACCACATAAGCATATCACCATATAACTACATAACCATATAACCACATAATCACATAACCACATAACCACATAACCACATAAACAGTTAACCATTAAACCACATAACCATATAACCATATAACCATTAAACCACATAACCACATAACCATTAAACCATATAACCATATAACCACATAACCATATAACCATTAAACCATATAACCACATAACCATAACCATTAAACCACATAACCATTAAACCATATAACACATAAACATATAACGACATAACTATTAAACCATATAACCACATAACCGTGTAATGACATAACCATATAACCGCATACCACATATCCACATAACCACATAACCATTAAACCACTTAACCATTAAACCATATAACCACATATCCATATAACGACATAACCACATAACCACATAACCAAATAACGACATAACCACATAACCACATAACCATCTAACCATTAAACCATATAACCACATAACGGTCACACCATTAAACCATATAACTATATAAACATATAATCATATATAACCACATAACCACATAACCACATAACCACATAAACATATAACCACATAACCATTAAACCACATAACCATATAACCATAACCATATAACCATATAACCATATAACCATATAACCATATAACCACATAACCATATAACCACATAACCACATAAACACATAACCATTAAACCACATAAACATTAAACCACATAACCAGATAACCATTAAACCATATAACCATATAACCGCATAACCGTATAACCACTAAACCATATAACCATATAACCACATAACCATATAACAACATAACGACATAACCACATAACCATATAACCATTAAATCATATAACCACATAACCACATAACCACATAACCATATAACAATATAACCATATAATAACATAACCATATAACCAAATATCCACATAACCATATAACCACATAACCACATAACCACATAACCAGTAAACCACATAACAATTAAACCATATAACCATATAACCATATAACCATATAACTATTAAACCACATAACCACATAACCATTAAACCATATAACCATATAACCACATAACCATATAACCATATAACCATTAAACCATATAACCACATAACCACATAACCATTAAACCAGATAACCATTAAACCATATAACACATAAACATATAACGACATAACTATTAAACCATATAACCACATAACCGTGTAATGACATAACCATATAACCACGTACCACATATCCACATAACCACATAACCATTAAACCACTTAACCATTAAACCATATAACCACATATCCATATAACGATATAACAACGTAACCACATAACCACATAACCACATAACCACATAACCACATAACCACATAACCATCTAACCATTAAACCATATAACCACATAACGATTACACCATTAAACCATATAACCATATAAACATATAATCATATATAACCACATAACCACATAACCACATAACCACATAACCACATAACCACATAACCACATAACCACATAACCATATAACCACATAACCATTAAACCACATAACCATATAACCATATAACCACATAAACATATAACCATTAAACCACATAACCAAATAACCACATAATCATATAATCCTATAACCATATAACCATATAACCACATGACCACATAACCACATAACCATTAAACCACATAACTATTAAACCATATATCCACATAATCATATAACTACATAACCTTATAAGCACATAACCACATTACCAAATAACCATTAAACCACATAACCATATAACCATATAACCACGTAACCATATAACCACATCACCATATAACCATTAAACCATATAACCACATAACCACATGACCATATAACCATATAAACATATAACCATATAACCACATAACCATATAACCATTAAACCATATAACCACATAACCACATGACCATATAACCATATAACCATATAACCATATAACCACATAACCATATAACCATTAAACCATATAACCACATAACCATATAACCATTAAACCATATAACCGCATAACCATATAACCATATAAACATATAACCACATAACCATATAACCACATGACCACATAACCACATAACCACATAACCACATAACCATTAAACCACATAACCATTAAACCATATAACGACATAATCATATAACTACATAATCTTATAAGCACATAACCACATGACCATATAACCATTAAACCATTAAACCACATAACCATATAACCACATAACCATATAACAATTAAAACGTATAACCACATAACCACATAAGCATATCACCATATAACTACATAACCATATAACCACATTATCACATAACCATATGACCACATAACCACATAACCAGTAAACCACATAAAAATTAAACCATATAACCATATAACCACATAACCATATAACCATTAAACCATATAACCACATAACCATTAAACCATATAACCATATAACCACATAACCATATAACCATTAAACCATATAACCACATAACCATATAACCATATAAACATATAACCACATAACCATATAACCACATAACCACATAACCACATAACCATTAAACCACATAACCATTAAACCATATAACGACATAATCATATAACTACATAACCTTATAAGCACATAACCACATGACCATATAACCATTAAACCACATAACCATATAACCATATAACCATAACCATTAAACCATATAACCACATAACCATATAACCACATAACCACATAACCATATAACCATATAACCATATAACCACATAACCATATAACCATTAAACCATATAACCACATAACCACATAAGCATATCACCATATAACTACATAACCATATAACCACATAATCACATAACCACATAACCACATAACCAGTAAACCACATAACAATTAAACCATATAACTATATAACCACATAGCCATATAACCATTAAACCACATAACCACATAACCATTAAACCATATAACCATATAACTACATAACCATATAACCATTAAACCATATAACCACATAACCGCACAACCATTAAACCACATAACCATTAAACCATATAACACATAAACATATAACGACATAACTATTAAACCATATAACCACATAACCGTGTAATGACATAACCATATAACCGCATACCATATATCCACATATCCACATATCCACATAACCATTAAACAACTTAACCATTAAACGATATAACCACATATCCATATAACGACATAACCACGTAACCACATAACCACATAACCACATAACGACATAACCACATAACCACAAAACCATCTAACCATTAAACCATATAACCACATAACGATCACACCATTAAACCATATAACCATATAAACATATAATCATATATAACCACATAACCACATAACAACATAACCACATAACCACATAACCATATAACCACATAACCATTAAACCACATAACCATATAACCATATAACCATATAACCATATAAACATATAACCATTAAACCATATAACCACATAACCACATAACCACATAATCATATAACCACATAACCATATAACCACGTAACCACGTAACCATTAAACCACATAACTATTAAACCATATATCCACATAATCATATAACTACGTAACCTTATAAGCACATAACCACATTACCATATAACCATTAAACCACATAACCATATAACCATATAACCACGTAACCATATAACCACATAACCATATAACCATTAAACCATATAACCACATAACCATATAACCATTAAACCATATAACCGCATAACCATATAACCATATAAACATATAACCACATAACCATATAACCACATGACCACATAACCACATAACCACATAACCATTAAACCGCATAACCATTAAACCATATAACGACATAATCATATAACTACATAACCTTATAAGCACATAACCACATGACCATATAACCATTAAACCACATAACCATATAACCATATAACCACATAACCATTAAACCATATAACCACATAACCATATAACCACATAACCACATAACCACATAACCACATAACCATATAACCATATAACCTTATAACCACATAACCATATAACCATTAAACCATATAACCACATAACCACATAAGCATATCACCATATAATTACATAACCATATAACCACATAATCACATAACCACATAACCACATAACCACATAACCAGTAAACCACATAACAATTAAACCATCTAACCACATAACCACATAGCCATATAACCATTAAACCATATAACCACATAACCATTAAACCATATAACCATATAACCACATAACCATATAACCATTAAACCATATAACCACATAACCATATAACCATTAAACCATATAACCACATAACCACATAACCACATAACCATATAACCATATAACCACATAACCATATAACCACATAACCACATAACCACATAACCATTAAACCACATAACCATTAAACCAAATAACGACATAATCATATAACTACATAACCTTATAAGCACATAACCACATGACCATATAACCATTAAACCACATAACCATATACCCATATAACCACATAACCATATAACCATTAAACCATATAACCACATAAACATATAACCACATAACCACATAACCACATAACCATATAACCATATAACCATATAACCATATAACCACATAACCATATAACCATTAAACCATATAACCACATAACCACATAAGCATATCACCATATAACTACATAACCATATAACCACATAACCACATAATCACATAACCACATAACCACATAACCACATAACCAGTAAACCACATAACAATTAAACCATATAACCATATAACCATTAAACCACATAACCACATAACCATTAAACCATATAACCATATAACCACATAACCATATAACCATTAAACCATATAACCACATAAGCGCACAACCATTAAACCACATAACCATTAAACCATATAACACATAAACATATAACGACATAACTATTAAACCATATAACCACATAACCGTGTAATGACATAACCATATAACCGCATACCACATATCCACATAACCACATAACCATTAAACCACTTAACCATTAAACGATATAACCACATATCCATATAACGACATAACCACGTAACCACATAACCACATAACCACATAACCACATAACCACATAACCACATAACCACATAACGACATAACCACATAACCACATAACCATCTAACCATTAAACCATATAACCACATAACGATCACACCATTAAACCATATAACTATATAAACATATAATCATATATAACCACATAACCACATAACCACATAACCATATAACCACATAACCATTAAACCACATAACCATATAACCATATAACCATATAAACATATAACCATTAAACCATATAACCACATAACCACATAACCACATAAACACATAACCATTAAACCACATAAACATTAAACCACATAACCACATAACCATTAAACCATATAACCATATAACCGCATAACCGTATAACCATTAAACCATATAACCATATAACCACATAACCATATAACAACATAACCACAAAACCATATAACAATATAACAATATAACCATATAATAACATAACCATATAACCAAATATCCACATAACCATATAACCACATAACCACATAACCACATAACCAGTAAACCACATAACAGTTAAACCATATAACCATATAACCACATAACCACATAACCATTAAACCACATAACAATTAAACCATATAACCATATAACCACATAACCATATAACAATTAAACCACATAACCACATAACCATTAAACCATATAACCACATAACCACATAACCATATAACCATTAAACCATATAACCACATAACCACATAACCATTAAACCACATAACCACTAAACCATATAACACATAAACATATAACGACATAACTATTAAACCATATAACCACATAACCGTGTAATGACATAACCATATAACCGCATACCACATATCCACATAGCCACATAACCATTAAACCACTTAACCATTAAACGATATAACCACATATCCATATAACGATATAACAACGTAACCACATAACCACATAACCACATAACGACATAACCACATAACCACATAACCATCTAACCATTAAACCATATAACCACATAACGATTACACCATTAAACCATATAACCATATAAACATATAATCATATATAACCACATAACCACATAACCACATAACCACATAACCACATAACCATATAACCATTAAACCATATAACCACATAACCACATAACCACATAACCATATAACCATATAACCACATAACCATATAACCACATGACCACATAACCACATAACCATTAAACGACATAACCATTAAACCATATAACCACATAATCATATAACTACATAACCTTATAAGCACATAACCACATTACCAAATAACCATTAAACCACATAACCATATAACCATATAACCACGTAACCATATAACCACATAACCATATAACCATTAAACCATATAACCACATAACCACATGGCCATATAACCATATAACCATATAACCATATAACCACATAACCATATAACCATTAAACCATATAACCACATAACCATATAACCATTAAACCATATAACCGCATAACCATATAACCATATAAACATATAACCACATAACCATATAACCACATGACCACATAACCACATAACCACATAACCACATAACCACATAACCATTAAACCACATAACCATTAAACCATATAACGACATAACCATATAACTACATAACCTTATAAGCACATAACCACATGACCATATAACCATTAAACCACATAACCATATAACCATATAACCACATAACCATTAAACCATATAACCACATAACCATATAACCACATAACCACATAACCATATAACCATATAACCATATAACCACATAACCATATAACCATTAAACCATATAACCACATAACCACATAAGCATATCACCATATAACTACATAACCATATAACCACATAATCACATAACCACATAACCACATAACCAGTAAACCACATAACAATTAAACCATATAACCATATAACCACATAACCATATAACCATTAAACCACATAACCACATAACCATTAAACCATATAACCATATAACCACATAACCACATAACCATTAAAACATATAACCGCATAACCATATAACCATATAAACGTATAACCACATAACCATATAACCACATGACCACATAACCACATAACCACATAACCACATAACCATTAAACCACATAACCATTAAACCATATAACGACATAATCATATAACTACATAACCTTATAAGCACATAACCACATGACCATATAACCATTAAACCACATAACCATATAACCATATAACCACATAACCATTAAACCATATAACCACATAACCATATAACCACATAACCACATAACCACATAACCATATAACCTTATAACCACATAACCATATAACCATTAAACCATATAACCACATAACCACATAAGCATATCACCATATAACTACATAACCATATAACCACATAATCACATAACCACATAACCACATAACCACATAACCAGTAAACCACATAACAATTAAACCATATAACTATATAACCACATAGCCATATAACCATTAAACCACATAACCACATAACCATTAAACCATATAACCATATAACCACATGACCACATAACCACATAACCACATAACCATTAAACCACATAACCATTAAACCATATAACGACATAACCATTAAACCACATAACCATTAAACCATATAACGACATAATCATATAACTACATAACCATATAACCACATAAACACATGACCATATAACCATTAAACCACATAACCATATAACCATATAACCACATAACCATATAACCACATAACCATATAACCATATAACCACATAACCATATAACCATTAAACCATATAACCACATAACCACATAAGCATATCACCATATAACTACATAACCACATAATCACATAACCACATAACCACATAACCACATAACCAGTAAACCACATAACAATTAAACCATATAACTATATAACCACATAGCCATATAACCATTAAACCACATAACCACATAACCATTAAACCATATAACCATATAACCACATTACCACATGACCACATAAACACATAACCACATAACCATTAAACCACATAACCATTAAACCATATAACGACATAATCATATAACTACATAACCTTATAAGCACATAACCACATGACCATATAACCATTAAACCACATAACCATATAACCATATAACCACATAACCATTAAACCATATAACCACATAACCATATAACCACATAACCACATAACCATATAACCATATAACCTTATAACCACATAACCATATAACCATTAAACCATATAACCACATAAGCATATCACCATATAACTACATAACCATATAACCACATAATCACATAACCACATAACCACATAACCAGTAAACCACATAACAATTAAACCATATAACTATATAACCACATAGCCATATAACCATTAAACCACATAACCACATAACCATTAAACCAGATAACCATTAAACCATATAACCATATAACTACATAACCATATAACCATTAAACCATATAACCACACAACCACATAACCATTAAACCAGATAACCATTAAACCATATAACACATAAACATATAACGACATAACTATTAAACCATATAACCACATAACCGTGTAATGACATAACCATATAACCACGTACCACATATCCACATATCCACATAACCATTAAACCACTTAACCATTAAACCATATAACCACATAAACATATAACGACATAACCACATAACCACATAACCACATAACCACATAACGACATAACCACATGACCACATAACCACATAACCATTAAACCATATAACCACATAACCATATAACCATATAAACATATAATCATATATAACCATATAACCACATAACCACATAACCACATAACCATATAACCACATAACCATTAAACCACATAACCATATAACCATATAACCATATAAACATATAACCATTAAACCATATAACCACATAACCACATAACCACATAATCATATAATCATATAACCACATAACCATATAACCATTAAACCACATAACTATTAAACCACATAACTATTAAACCACATAACTATTAAACCATATATCCACATAATCATATAACCACGTAACCATATAACCACATAACCACATAACCATATAACCATTAAACCATATAACCATATAACCATATAACCACATAACCACATAACCACATAACCATATATCCATTAAAACATATAAACACATAACCATATAACCATTAAACCATATAACCACATAACCACATAACCACATAACCACATAACCACATAACCACATAACCACATAACCACATAACCACATAACCACATAACCACATAACCATTAAACCACATAACCATTAAACCATATAACCACATAATCATATAACTACATAACCTTATAACCACATAACCACATGACCATATAACCATTAAACCACATAACCATATAACCATATAACCACATAACCATTAAACCATATAACCACATAACCACATAACCACATAACCACATAACCACATAACCATATAACCATATAACCATATAACCACATAACCATATAACCATTAAACCATATAACCACATAACCACATAAGCATATCACCATATAACTACATAACCATATAACCACATAATCACATAACCACATAACCACATAACCACATAACCATATAACCACATAACCATTAAACCACATAACCATTAAACCATATAACCATATAACCACATAACCATATAACCTTTAAACCATATAACCACATAACCATATAACCATATAACCATATAACCATATAACCATTAAACCATATAACCACATAACCACATAACCATTAAACCACATAACCATTAAACCATATAACACATAAACATATAACGATATAACTATTAAACCATATAACCACATAACCGTGTAATGACATAACCATATAACCGCATACCACATATCCACATAACCACATAACCATTAAACCACTTAACCATTAAACGATATAACCACATATCCATATAACGACATAACCACGTAACCACGTAACCACATAACGTCGAAATGCGTTAGTTGCTCGCTTACAACACCACGCCACAACTAACGTGAATTTACGCGTGTCTACAAACGAAGACTCGCAACCAGCGCCTACGGAATCACTAACCTTGCCTATGGAATCGCAACAACTTCTTTCAGAAGCGCAGCAGGCACAAATTCAGTCGATAGCCTCTCGTTGTATTGAACAAGCTGCGGCCGAGATAGCGTCCAACGCAGCCCGGGCTGCCGTCCAAGCAATGTTAAACTCGACGTCTTGCACAAATGATGAATACAAAGTAACCTTTGATATTTCAGACATGATATAAACCAGGTGACCTTTCATCACCATCAGCCGCATATTTTAGTTGTGATAACATGAAACTGTAATCAGACCCCTGAGTTATATAGCATTGAAATTGCCATTTGCCAATTACCGTGAGCATTGCTCCATTAACTTAAATTTATATTTTTGCATATAAATTGGCTTTAATGATTCAATTGCTCTTGGGAGAATACTACGACTAAAATCAAACAAGTGATACGAATTTTTGTGTGGGAGAATGGGTCATGGGGGTGAAGTACTCCGGTTTAACATACTGTACTGTTGTAAAGCTGTGTACATCCCAAAAGACTCATTAAGGCCTTATGCTTTCCTCCTGTGGGGGATCTATAAGCCCCACTAGGAGAGACTGAATGCCCTATAGGGGTCATAATCCCCAATAGAGCCCTGCCAGAAGGGTAGTGACCCTCTAACATCAACCTGAGCCACGAGGTCATAATCCCCTTGGCCAGTCCCTACGATTCGACTGATTATCTGTACATTAAGGTAACCTGAGTCTATGGGCCTGAAGGTGATCATTGGGAGCACTTCAACCCCACAAATACACAAAGTGTATTCCCCATAGACAAAAAAAGCCCACACATAAATATGCAAATTGGCATGTATAATATAAATATGCATATATGTATATATATGCGCACACATATATTCTTAGATATAATATTATTCTCTCTTTTGCAATAGAATTAAGTTTTGGCCAGCATGGCTGATACTCCTGATAACGTAGAAGTAGGTGTCTGGATATAACGTTCATAGCAGTCAGATGACCACCGTCCTAAGGTTTTAATAAGCCATGACGGTAATTTTGCTTCCGCTGCAGTCGTTGCTGCACCTATTCTATAGCTATGACCAGCATAATTCAAAGCCTCGAAGCCAGATTTAGTGAGCAGCTTCCTAGTTTCAGTGGTTAAATTTTGTTTTGTGAGAGGTTTACCTGATGCATGGATAAACAGAGGACCAGTTGTGGGTGGTTGTAGTGACAGATAGTTTTGTAAAGCTTGTACTGGACAAATATCAGAATTAGTGGCCCCAACTGTTATAGTATGACCCAGGCGAAATGGGTCAGTCTTGGACTCCTTAATATGGACAGTCATGGAATCTGGACCTTTTGTGCCAAGTCTAGGTGCAAAGAGGACGCTATCTCGGGTAAGATGTATGTTCGGATTGAATTTACAGTTGCATGTTAACTCTCCAAGACGGAGAAACCCAAAAAAGGCTAATGTCATGGCTGCCCAGATCATCAGGAATCAAAACTTGGTGTGTTGGGTATGCCAAGTAACATTCTAAAAAGCCGCAAATGGTGGATTGTGATTGGGAGGCGGACTCTAATTTTGTCGCCATGGGAGCGTTTAATTCCTCGTAACACAAGTTGCAGGCGTAACATTTTGTGCAAATTTAACTGGAAACCATGCCGAATGTGGTAGTGACGAACTGCTGCTAAATATGTTTTTATGGAAGGATATTTGATAGATTTTGCAAGAAATGCGACAAATTCTGTCAACAGCACTTCGTCAGCTGGTATACACTGGTCAATATTTTTTCTCTTGTATAACTGGATGAATGTTATAAAGCGTTTTTCTCCAGAACTATAAGTTTGTTGTGTTGCAGATGCTAGAGATAAATTTATATAATGTTGGATGTCCTCATTCAGAGAGTCATTACAGTTTCTGGAATTTGGCAGGGACTGGTATCTGCATCCGGAGCCAATTGTCGAAACCTCTGAAATTGAAAACGAGAAATTGCATCGGCTATGTCATTGTGTTTACCAGGAATATGCACAGCGTGGATGTATATATTGTGCCGCAAGGTTAGGAGTGTTAGATGACGCAGTAAGTCCATAACCCTGGGGATTCGGGAACGTTTAGTATTAATAATGGTCACCACAGCCTCATTATCGCAATGAAACCTAACCCGGTGGTCCCGAAGGAGGTCACCCCAGATATGACATGCTACAACTATTGCAAAGAACTCCTGCCAAGATATACTTATACCAGGCTGGCCTAGTCTTTGATTTGGTTTCCATGCTCCCTGAAACCACTTCTTCCCAAAAATACCCCCAAACCCCAATGTGCCAGAGGCATCAGTATGTAGCACTAAAGTATCAGAGTCATGCCACTCTGAAGACAGAAAGAAATTTGCCCCATTCCAGTTGGAAATAAACTTCTTCCACATTTCAAGATCTTGGAAGAAACCAGAATTTAGCTTAATGTGGTGATGTGGTTTCTTGATGTTTCTAGTTAGAGCAATCATGCGTTGTAAGAAGGGCCGCCCAGGGGGCACTACTTTACATGCAAAGTTTAGGGTGCCTATTAAAGACTGCAATTCTTTTAGAGTACAGGACCGTCTATGTTGAAATTGCTCAAAGATGGCATGCAGCCTCTCAATTTTGTCTCGAGGTAGACTGGCTTTCATGTTTACAGTGTCTAATAGGATGCCTAAAAACTCAAGTACTTGCGAGGGGCCTTGTGTTTTCCCTGGAGCTATTGGGATCTTAATGCTTTCAAAGGTAGATAACATTTTTGTTAAACTTTGTTGACAAACCCCGTCCAAAGGTGGTGTAACTGCTGGGGGCTCAATGAGAAGGAAATCATCAAGAATATGACATACAAATGAGATGTTACAGTTATGGAGTAGGATCCATTCAAGTGCATCTGAAAGTCGGTTAAAGATGGATGGGGCACTCCGTAACCCAAATGGTAGAACCTTATCATAATAATACTTCCCCTCCCAGCACATGCCTAACAGCTCATAGTCATCTGGATGGATTGGGACTAGCCTAAAAGCCGATTCAATGTCGGTTTTAGCCAGGAAGCAGCCTGAGCCAAAACGCTGAATACCCTTGATAGCATCATCTATTGTGATATACTGGAGACTAAAATCTTCTTTCGAAATGCTATGATTTATGCTGGTTGAGCCTGATTTCGGATAAGACAAATGAAAAATTGTGCGGAATTTGCTTGAATTCTTTTAGGTACCAAGCCAATTGGTGAAACCTGAAAATTCTGAAAGGGGAGAGTCAAAAGGGCCAGCCATGCGGCCAAGAGAAACTTCAGTTGCTAAATTCGAGGAAACAGTTTCCGGATTGGCAAAAGCAGTAGGCAAATTTTTGAAAACCTGGGGTGCGTTGCCCTGAAAACCTATGTGCACACCATGAGTAAAAACGTTACAAAGCTCTGAAACAAAATTTTTGTCTGGATGACCAGACAGAGCTACTTCTAGGTTGTGAACAGAAACAGGGGTAGGTAATGGTATTACTTCAGTCACGTTTTGATCTTGAAGTTTTGTGACCTCGTTTTGAGATTTGCTCATTATCCTCAGCTTGTGTGGATTTGAAGGAGGGGCAGAGATACCCTGGGTGTGGTTGATTGCACCTGTTACATAGGTGGCGGTATTGGCATGACTGCCGGGAACACAGACCCATTCGGTTGAATTCATGACAAGAGCCTCCTCGTTCGCCCCCTGAGGAAGCCCGGTTTTGGGGTCCATTGGCAAAAATTGGATATTGTCGTGCAAGCATATCCGGTGCTGTGGTAAATATCATCAGCCAAAGTTGTTGATCAAGAATGGACCAGTCGAGACATCCTTCCATAAAAACATATTTAGCAGCAGTTCGTCACTACCACATTCGGCATGGTTTCCAGTTAAATTTGCACAAAATGTTACGCCTGCAACTTGTGTTACGAGGAATTAAACGCTCCCATGGCGACAAAATTAGAGTCCGCCTCCCAATCACAATCCACCATTTGCGGCTTTTTAGAATGTTACTTGGCATACCCAACACACCAAGTTTTGATTCCCTGATGATCTGGGCAGCCATGACATTAGCCTTTTTTGGGTTTCTCCGTCTTGGAGAGTTAACATGCAACTGTAAATTCAATCCGAACATACATCTTACCCGAGATAGCGTCCTCTTTGCACCTAGACTTGGCACAAAAGGTCCAGATTCCATGACTGTCCATATTAAGGAGTCCAAGACTGACCCATTTCGCCTGGGTCATACTATAACAGTTGGGGCCACTAATTCTGATATTTGTCCAGTACAAGCTTTACAAAACTATCTGTCACTACAACCACCCACAACTGGTCCTCTGTTTATCCATGCATCAGGTAAACCTCTCACAAAACAAAATTTAACCACTGAAACTAGGAAGCTGCTCACTAAATCTGGCTTCGAGGCTTTGAATTATGCTGGTCATAGCTATAGAATAGGTGCAGCAACGACTGCAGCGGAAGCAAAATTACCGTCATGGCTTATTAAAACCTTAGGACGGTGGTCATCTGACTGCTATGAACGTTATATCCAGACACCTACTTCTACGTTATCAGGAGTATCAGCCATGCTGGCCAAAACTTAATTCTATTGCAAAAGAGAGAATAATATTATATCTAAGTATATATGTGTGTGCGCATATATATACATATCTGCATATTTATATGTATACATGCCAATTTGCATTTTATGTGTGGGCTTTTTTCGTCTATGGGGAATACACTTTGTGTATTTGTGGGGTTGAAGTGCTCCCAATGATCACCTTCAGGCCCATAGACTCAGGTTACCTTAATGTACAGATAATCAGTCGAATCGTAGGGACTGGCCAAGGGGATTATGACCTCGTGGTTCAGGTTGATGTTAGAGGGGGTCGCTACCCTTCTGGCATGGCTCTATTGGGGATTATGACCCCTATAGGGCATTCAGTCTCTCCTAGTGGGGCTTATAGATCCCCCACAGGAGGAAAGCATAAGGCCTTAATGAGTCTTTTGGGATGTACACAGCTTTACAACAGTACAGTATGTTAAACCGGAGTACTTCACCCCCATGACCCATTCTCCCACACAAAAATTCGTATCACTTGTGTTTGATTTTAGTCGTAGTATTCTCCCAAGAGCAATTGAATCATTAAAGCCAATTTATATGCAAAAATATAAATTTAAGTTAATGGAGCAATGCTCACGGTAATTGGCAAATGGCAATTTCAATGCTATATAACTCAGGGGTCTGATTACAGTTTCATGTTATCACAACTAAAATATGCGGCTGATGGTGATGAAAGGTCACCTGGTTTATATCATGTCTGAAATATCAAAGGTTACTTTGTATTCATCATTTGTGCACGTGCACGGCAGATGACACAAAATTCCTACAACCAATCAGAATGTTACCTGCTTAATTTGACATAATTGTAACCAATCATAAACCAGGAAAATGAATACAATAGATAAAGCATGCTCGCAAGAGATCACTTTGTTCTAAAGTTCCAACGAGGCACACTACAGGTTACAAAGCTGCGAAACTTTTACCCACCCACCCACCTCGTCTAGTCAGAGGATATGCACTGGTACTAAAGAGAACACTGGAAGCACCTACGTCACGGTATATCCTAGAAACAATGCGAACATTGGAGGGCACTGCTATCGTACCTCAGGACATATTAAAATCTTATTTGTAAAATATGAACTGGTATTTTGTTGAATTTATTTTATGCTTTGTAGTAACAAATAAAATGGTCATGCGGGGTTGAAGTGCTCCCAATGATCACCTTCAGGCCCATAGACTCAGTTTACCTTAATGTACAGATAATCAGTCGAATCGTAGGGACTGGCCAAGGGGAATATGACCTCGTGGTTCAGGTTGATGTTAGAGGGGGTCGCTACCCTTCTGGCAGGGCTCTATTGGGGATTATGACCCCTATAGGGCATTCAGTCTCTCCTAGTGGGGCTTATAGATCCCCCACAGGAGGAAAGCATAAGGCCTTAATGAGTCTTTTGGGATGTACACAGCTTTACAACAGTACAGTATGTTAAACCGGAGTACTTCACCCCCATGACCCATTCTCCCACACAAAAATTCGTATCACTTGTGTTTGATTTTAGTCGTAGTATTCTCCCAAGAGCAATTGAATCATTAAACCACATAACCACATAACCACATAACCACATAACCACATAACCATATAACCACATAACCATTAAACCACATAACCATATAACAATATAACCACATAACCACATAACCATTAAACCATATAACCATATAACCACATAACCACCATATAACCATTAAACCATATAACCACGTAACCACATAACCATATAACCACATAACCATTAAACCATATAACCACATAACCATATAATTACATAACCATAAAAGCACATAACCACATGACCATATAAACATTAAACCACATAACCCTATAACCATATAACCACATAACCACATAACCATATAACCATTAAACCATATAACCACATAACCACATAACCACATAACCACATAACGACATAACCACATAACCACAAAACCATCTAACCATTAAAACATATAACCACATAACGATTACACCATTAAACCATATAACCATATAAACATATAAACATATATAACCATATAACCACATAACCACATAACCACATAACCACATAACCATTAAACCACATAACTATTAAACCATATAACCACATAACCATATAACCATATAACCATATAAACATATAACCATTAAACCATATAACCACATAACCACATAACCACATAATCATATAACCACATAACCATATAACCACGTAACCACGTAACCATTAAACCACATAACTATTAAACCATATATCCACATAATCATATAACTACGTAACCTTATAAGCACATAACCACATTACCATATAACCATATAACCATTAAACCACATAACCATATAACCATATAACCACAAACCATATAACCACATAACCATATAACCATTAAACCATATAACCACATAACCATATAACCATTAAACCATATAACCGCATAACCATATAACCATATAAACATATAACCACATAACCATATAACCACATGACCACATAACCACATAACCACATAACCATTAAACCACATAACCATTAAACCATATAACGACATAATCATATAACTACATAACCTTATAAGCACATAACCACATGACCATATAACCATTAAACCACATAACCAAATAACCATATAACCACATAACCATTAAACCATATAACCACATAACCATATAACCACATAACCACATAACCACATAACCACATAACCATATAACCATATAACCATATAACCACATAACCATATAACCATTAAACCATATAACCACATAACCACATAAGCATATCACCATATAACTACATAACCATATAACCACATAATCACATAACCACATAACCACATAACCACATAACCAGTAAACCACATAACCATTAAACCATATAACCATATAACCACATAACCACATAACCACATAACCATTAAACCATATAACCATATAACCACATAACCATATAACCATTAAACCATATAACCACATAACCATATAACCATATAACCATATAACCATATAACCATATAACCATATAACCACATAACCATATAACCACATAACCACATAACCACATAACCACATAACCACATAACCATTAAACCACATAACCATTAAACCAAATAACGACATAATCATATAATTACATAACCATATAAGCACAAAACCACATGACCATATAAACATTAAACCACATAACCATATAACAATATAACCACATCAAAACATAACCATATAACCATTAAACCATATAACCACATAACCATATAACCATATAACCACATAACCATATAACCATATAACAATATAACCATATAACCATATAAGGACATAACCATATAACCATTAGACCATATAAACACATAACCATATAACCATATAACCGTATAACCATATAACCATATAACCACATAACCACAAAACGACATAACCACATAACCACATAACCATATAACCATATAACCATTAAACCACATAGCCACATAACCGTTAAACCACATAACCACATAACCACATAACCATATAACCATTAAACCATATAACCACATAACCACATTACCATATAACCACATAGCCATTAAACCACATAACACATAAACATATAACGACATAACCATTAAACCATATAACACATAAACATATAACGACATAACCATATAACTACTTAACCATATAACCACATAACCACATAACCACATAACCATTAAACCACATAACCATTAAACCATATAACCATATAACCATATAACGACATAACCACATAACCACATAACCACATAACCACATAACCACATAACCACATAACCACATAACCATATAACCATATAACCATTAAACCATATAACCACATAACCATTAAACCATATAACCATATAAACATATAACCATTAAACCATATAACCACATAACCACATAAACACATAATCATATAACCACATAACGACGTAACCATATAACCATATAACCATATAAACATATAACCATTAAACCATATTACCACATAACCACATAACCACATAACCACATAACCATTAAACCACATAAACATTAAACCACATAACCACATAACCATTAAACCATATAACCATATAACCGCATAACCGTATAACCATTAAACCATATAACCATATAACCACATAACCATATAACAACATAACCACAAAACCATATAACAATATAACAATATAACCATATAATAACATAACCATATAACCAAATATCCACATAACCATATAACCACATAACCACATAACCACATAACCAGTAAACCACATAACAGTTAAACCATATAACCATATAACCACATAACCACATAACCATTAAACCACATAACAATTAAACCATATAACCATATAACCACATAACCATATAACAATTAAACCACATAACCACATAACCATTAAACCATATAACCACATAGCCACATAACCATATAACCATTAAACCATATAACCACATAACCGCACAACCATTAAACCACATAACCACTAAACCATATAACACATAAACATATAACGACATAACTATTAAACCATATAACCACATAACCGTGTAATGACATAACCATATAACCACATACCATATATCCACATAACCACATAACCATTAAACCACTTAACCACTAAACCATATAACCACATAACCATATAACCATATAACAACCACGTAACCACATAACCACATAACCACATAACCACATAACCAACATCTAACCATTAAACCATATAACAACATAACGATTACACCATTAAACCATATAACCATATAAACATATAATCATATATAACCACATAACCACATAACCACATAACCACATAACCACATAACCACATAACCATATAACCACATAACCATTAAACCACATAACCATATAACCATATAACCATATAACCATATAACCACATAACCACATAACCACATAACCACATAACCATATAACCATATAACCACATAACCATATAACCACATGATACATAACCATTAAACCACATAACTATTAAACCATATATCCACATAATCATATAACTACATAACCTTATAAGCACATAACCACATTACCAAATAACCATTAAACCACATAACCATATAACCATATAACCACGTAACCATATAACCACATAACCATATAACCATTAAACCATATAACCACATAACCACATGGCCATATAACCATATAACCATATAACCACATAACCATATAACCATTAAACCATATAACCACATAACCATATAACCATTAAACCATATAACCGCATAACCATATAACCATATAAACATACATAACCATATAACCACATGACCACATAACCACATAACCACATAACCACATAACCACATAACCATTAAACCACATAACCATTAAACCATATAACGACATAACCATATAACTACATAACCTTATAAGCACATAACCACATGACCATATAACCACTAAACCACATAACCATATAACCATATAACCACATAACCATTAAACCATATAACCACATAACCATATAACCACATAACCACATAACCATATAACCATATAACCTTATAACCACATAACCATATAACCATTAAACCATATAACCACATAACCACAAAAGCATATCACCATATAACTACATAACCATATAACCACATAATCACATAACCACATAACCACATAACCACATAACCACATAACCAGTAAACCACATAACAATTAAACCATATAACTATATAACCATATAACCATATAACCACATAACCACATAACCATTAAACCATATAACCACATAACCACATAACCATTAAAACATATAACCGCATAACCATATAACCATATAAACGTATAACCACATAACCATATAACCACATGACCACATAACCACATAACCACATAACCACATAACCATTAAACCACATAACCATTAAACCATATAACGACATAATCATATAACTACATAACCTTATAAGCACATAACCACCCATTTGATATATAACCATTAAACCACATAACCATATAACCATATAACCACATAACCATTAAACCATATAACCACATAACCATATAACCACATAACCACATAACCATATAACCTTATAACCACATAACCATATAACCATTAAACCATATAACCACATAACCACATAAGCATATCACCATATAACTACATAACCATATAACCACATAATCACATAACCACATAACCACATAACCACATAACCAGTAAACCACATAACAATTAAACCATATAACTATATAACCACATAGCCATATAACCATTAAACCACATAACCACATAACCATTAAACCATATAACCATATAACCACATGACCACATAACCACATAACCACATAACCATTAAACCACATAACCATTAAACCATATAACGACATAACCATTAAACCACATAACCATTAAACCATATAACGACATAATCATATAACTACATAACCTTATAAGCACATAAGCACATGACCATATAACCATTAAACCACATAACCATATAACCATATAACCACATAACCATATAACCATATAACCTTATAACCACATAACCATATAATCATTAAACCATATAACCACATAACCACATAAGCATATCACCATATAACTACATAACCATATAACCACATAATCACATAACCACATAACCACATAACCACATAACCAGTAAACCACATAACAATTAAACCATATAACTATATAACCACATAGCCATATAACCATTAAACCACATAACCACATAACCATTAAACCATATAACCATATAACCACATTACCACATGACCACATAAACACATAACCACATAACCATTAGACCACATAACCATTAAACGATATAACGACATAATCATATAACTACATAACCTTATAAGCACATAACCACATGACCATATAACCATTAAACCACATAACCATATAACCATATAACCACATAACCATTAAACCATATAACCACATAACCATATAACCACATAACCACATAACCATATAACCATATAACCTTATAACCACATAACCATATAACCATTAAACCATATAACCACATAAGCATATCACCATATAACTACATAACCATATAACCACATAATCACATAACCACATAACCACATAACCACATAACCAGTAAAACCACATAACAATTAAACCATATAACTATATAACCACATAGCCATATAACCATTAAACCACATAACCACATAACCATTAAACCAGATAACCATTAAACCATATAACCATATAACTACATAACCATATAACCATTAAACCATATAACCACATAACCGCACAACCATTAAACCACATAACCATTAAACCATATAACACATAAACATATAACGACATAACTATTAAACCATATAACCACATAACCGTGTAATGACATAACCATATAACCGCATACCACATATCCACATATCCACATAACCATTAAACCACTTAACCATTAAACGATATAACCACATATCCATATAACGACATAACCACGTAACCACATAACCACATAACCACATAACGACATAACCACATAACCACAAAACCATCTAACCTTAAACCATATAACCACATAACGATCACACCATTAAACCATATAACCATATAAACATATAATCATATATAACCACATAACCACATAACCACATAACCACATAACCATATAACCACATAACCATTAAACCACATAACCATATAACCATATAACCATATAAACATATAACCATTAAACCATATAACCACATAACCACATAACCACATAATCATATAATCATATAACCACATAACCATATAACCATTAAACCACATAACTATTAAACCACATAACTATTAAACCATATATCCACATAATCATATAACTACGTAACCTTATAAGCACATAACCACATTACCATATAACCATTAAACCACATAACCATATAACCATATAACCACGTAACCATTTAACCACATAACCATATAACCATTAAACCATATAACCACATAACCATATAACCATTAAACCATATAACCGCATAACCATATAACCATATAAACATATAACCACATAACCATATAACCACATGACCACATAACCACATAACCACATAACCACATAACCATTAAACCACATAACCATTAAAAAAATATAACGACATAATCATATAACTGCATAACCTTATAAGCACATAACCACATGACCATATAACCATTAAACCACATAACCATATAACCATATAACCACATAACCATTAAACCATATAACCACATAACCACATAACCACATAACCACATAACCACATAACCACATAACCATATAACCATATAACCATATAACCACATAACCATATAACCATTAAACCATATAACCACATAACCGCACAACCATTAAACCACATAGCCATTAAACCATATAACACATAAACATATAACGATATAACTATTAAACCATATAACCACATAACCGTGTAATGACATAACCATATAACCGCATACCACATATCCACATAACCACATAACCATTAAACCACTTAACCATTAAACGATATAACCACATATCCATATAACGACATAACCACGTAACCACATAACCACATAACGATATAACCACATAACCACATAACCATCTAACCATTAAACCATATAACCACATAACGATCACACCATTAAACCATATAGCCATATAAACATATAATCATATATAACCACATAACCACATAACCACATAACCACATAACCACATAACCATATAACCACATAACCATTAAACCACATAACCATATAACAATATAACCATATAAACATATAACCATTAAACCATATAACCACATAACCACATAACCACATAATCATATAAACATATAACCATTAAACCATATAACCACGTAACCACATAACCATTAAACCACGTAAGTAGTGTAGAATGTGGGATTCTGGCACACTTTTTTGCTGACGTCAGCAAAAAATAAAACGTCAGCATTTTTCACACCCGATTCCATGAGTTAACACGTACACACCACACCCCCACCACGTGCACACCACAGCCCCACCACGTGCACACCACACCCCCACACCCCCGATTCCCAAACACTTCCCAAACACTTCCACAAAGAGGCTCGCTAACGCTCGCATATCCTAGGATATCTCGCTAACGCGTCCCTAACACTTTCCAAACATTTCCAGAGACACCAGGGGTCGCAAACACCCGGGTCCGGTCCACGGATCGCCACGGATCGCGAGACCCCACGACGATGGGTCTCAGGTGACGACACCCATCGTGAATCGCTCGTGAGGTCCAACGGACTGTGAACTAAGAGAATAAAGGAGACATGATGATGACGAATACAAAAGTGAACAAAGTGAACAAAGTGAATGAAGTGAATGAAGTGAGTGGAGTGAACGAAGAGAAGGAGTTGCTGTTTGATAGGTTAGACAAAATGTTACCAGACACAGAGCTTCTCACGCTACGACGTAAAAACCCATGTACATGTGGTACACCAAATTATGTGTGTTGTTGTAAGAACGAGAGAACAATGACACGAAAGAGGTTACTTAATAAGGCAGGTATATTAAAAAACCCCATATGTGTTGCTAACGGAAGACTTGGCGGTAAGAAGCGTGTTGAGAATCATTACCTCATGAAAGACAAGTTAGAGAGACAAGATATACAAATAGAGGAGTTACAGATACAAGTAAAGGAGTTAAAGATACAAGAGAGGAGACGACAAACACAAGCAGCGGTCGAGGGTGTGGGAAGATTAGGAGCGGAGGACCAAAGGGGCGTGACGCGAAGCGGGGCGACGATCGGGGAGCGCACCAGGTCTGAGGTTAAGGGTACGCTTCACGCCTCACACAACAGCCCACCAACATTACGAGAGTTAGCACAAAGGGTGGTGAGAGGGATGGGTGGTATGACCATGGTGGAGTGCTGAGAGAGTCTATGAGTGTGAGAGTTTCATTTCCAACGATGGAAATGAAATCGAGACCCCGAGACTCTTACACATACGACACATGAGAAATAAAGGGACTATGAACAACTTGAAAGATAACTCTCAAGACCCATCTAAGTTTGGGCGATCAAGCGCACCTGAGGAAGACGCGGCACCGGTTGCTCCTTCACGACCACGAAGACAAGAGCAGAAGAGACTTAGGGAGCTAGAGGAACAAAGACTAGCCCAAGAGCAAAAGAGACAGAGGGAGCTAGACAACCAAGGGCTAGTCCAACCTGTGGTCGTTAGACAAGCACACAATGGGGTGTTCGTCGACTATAAGATCGTGAACAAGACCACTCTCTTAGTCGAGCCCTTACTTAATTTATTGAAGCCACAGATCTTAGACACCATTAGATCCCACCTACCAGGCAAGTTCACCATTAGGATTCACGCTAGGTTTAAGAACACGAATGATGATGGTAGTGTTAAGTTTGAGGAGAAGTACATCTCCTCTGATAATGTCGAGATTAGAAATGAGGTCGGCGAACTCACACGAGAGTGGCGAGACTTATCTGGTACCCTAAGGACTAAGATGGCTTCATTCCTTATAGAGAAGTCTGGATGGTCGGTGTCAGAAATATTTGGGGTGCACATTAACACGAGTAAGTTGCTCCCCCTACGAGGTGGTGAGTACATCGAGGAGCTACCCAAGTGGTTGGCTGACAAACACGCTGTGATTAACATTAAAAGTTGGAACGGCAAGTGTTTCATCTACGCTGTGGACAGATCCTTAAACCCTAAAGCCCAAAACCCAGACCGTATAGATAAGGCTTTTAAGAACATCGAGACAGAGTACAACCTAGAGGGTATCACATTCCCTGTGGATAAGACACAGTTTCATCGGTTCGAGAAACTTAACGACATAAGACTCATCGTCTACTTCTTAGACGACTCGCCAGATGAGTATGGAGGTGAGAATAAGGTTATTGAGGTATTATACCCCTCCGAGTTCGAGGCGAGTAGAGAGGCTGTCATTCTCTTGTACAAGAACCACTACATGACTGTGAAGTCAGAGTCTAGGTTACTTCGTGAGAGCCGTAAAAACGCTAAGCCATTTCCATGTAGAAGATGCACGAACTTCTTCACGACTCGAGAGCTACTAGCGACACACCACAATATGTGTCTGAAACAAACTGTTGGTCGTGTGAAATATCCTAAGCCCGAGAATAACATCCTTAAGTTTAGGTCGTGGGGTAAGACTTTAAAAGCCCCACTTGTCATCTTCGTGGACTCTGAGGCCTTCTTAAAGAAGTTAGGTAACACCTCCATTGAGTCAGAGACGACAAGTGGAGTGACTAAACTTAATAAGCACATTCCATCTGGCTTTGGTTTCTATGAGGTACACTCTGATGGTGAGTATAAGTACCACAAGACGCTTGGTGTGGGATGTGCAAGGGGGTTTGTTAATAAGCTCTATGAGATAGTGAGGTCTTACTACAAGAAGAGCTCGAGGTGCATTCCATTAGAGGGGGAGCAACTTGAGCTAGCGAACATAGAGTTAGCCAGAGCCACACAGTGTTCTCTTTGTAAGAAAAGGCTACTTGCGACGCCTGACGATGAGGAGTGGGACAACCACAAACCTGTGAGACACCACGATCACAACACTGGGAGGTTCTTAGGCATTGCTCATAATGACTGTAATCGCTTAGCTAGAGTGGGTAAGGAGATACCAGTCTTCTTCCACAATCTAGAGGGCTATGACATCAAAGCCTTCATTCGTGAGCTGGGTGAGGACGATCAAGGGAGAAAAGATAAGATAAGTGTCATTGCTAGTGCCATTGACAAGATCATTGAGCTAAAGAAAAGTGTGTTCGTCGAGACTATCGTCGCGTTCCCTCCAGATATGGTGGTCGTAGACGAGGATGGAGACCCTATCATTGGGGAGAAGACGAAGACCATTAAGTACACTCTAGTTTTCAAAGACTCGCTAAAACATCTTGGTGGGATGAGTTTAGAGAAGCTCATAGATAATTTCAACAAAGACAAGTTCGTGATCACGAAAGCTGGCTGTACCACCGACGAACAGTTTGACTTAATCACTAAGAAAGGAGTGTACCCCTACGACTATATGGACTCTGAGGAGAGGATGTTAAAGACCCAACTACCACCTCTAGAGAGCTTCTACAACCTCTTGTCAGAGAGCCACATTAGCAAGAAGGACTACGCCCACGCTAAAAATGTGTGGTCCGCCTTTGGATGTGAGACCATGCAGGACTATCATGACACATATCTTTGGGGTGACACAGCCGCTCTCGCTGATATCTTCGAGGAACACAGAAGAATAAGTATGGAGACGTTTAGGTTAGACCCAGCGTGGTATCCAACCGCTCCATCTTTCTTCTGGCAGGTCGTGTTATTATACACAGGTGTCGAGATTGAGCTCATAAGCGAGGAAAACTCAGAGTTCTACGAGTTTTGTGAGCGTGGGATTAGAGGTGGTGTCTCCATGGCCGTCCAAAGACACTCGGTGGCCAACAACAAGTACATGGACTCGTATGACCCAAGTAAGCCGTCCACTTATATAATTAATCCTGACGTCAATGGGTTGTACGCGAGTGCTGAGCAAAGGGAGCTTCCACTAAAGGGTCACAAGCGTATGAGTGAGGAGGACTTCCTTAATTGGCGAGATCTTGGGAAGAGTGAGGACGGAGACGGCGGTATGAATGTGGGGTGTATTTTAGATGTCGACTTATCATATCCTAGACATCTACACGACCAACACAACGATCTTCCACTAGCCCCAGAGTCTTTTGGTGGTCTAGGTTGTATGGCTAAACTAACTCCTAATTTGAACGACAAGACGCACCACGTCTTGAATGACAACGCGTTGAAAAAGTACGAGGAGTTGGGTCTGGTGATAACAAAGATCCACGAGGGATGGAAGTCTGAGAAGTCAGCTTGGTTGAAGCCATTTGTTGATCGTTGTGTCGAGCTACGAAAGAAAGCCGCCATCGAGGGAGACGCTTTCGGTGTGATCTACTATAAGTTGGGTCCAAACAGTGTGTTTGGTAAGACTATGGAGAACACGAGAGGACGAATGAGGATAGTGGTCGCCTTATCTGAGAGTGATGCTACTAAAGAGAGCTGTAAGCCAACATACGCGGATAGACTAATCTTAACTGACGATATGAGTCTTATTATGATGAGACCAAAGTCCACCACTCTAAACAAGCCCATCTTTGCGGGGTTATGCATACTCGACGACTCGAAAGTTGACATGTACAACTGGCACTATAACTACTTCAAGAAGAAGTGGCCAGAGCCTGAGCAACTTAGGTTGAACTACATGGACACGGATGGCTTCATTTACACGATACGAACGAAAGACTTCTACGAGGACATCAAGCCAGATCTGGAGTCTAAATGGGACACAAGTAACTTCGAGCAACCAAACCAAATGGGTATCCCCAATGTCAATAGGAAAGTGCCAGCCGTTATTAAGTTAGAGTCTGGTAGTAGACCAATACGAGGGGTGAGTGCGGTGAGTGCGAAAGTGTACGCTCTAGACATCAAGGAAACAGAGGTGGAGAACGAGGATGGTACCACAAGACTCGTGGACAACACGGTTAGAAAGTGTAAAGGGGCCGATAGACATAAGGTCAAAGGCTTCACATACAACGACTTTAAAGATTGTCTCTTGGACAACAAGACAAAGAGCATTACAACCAACAGAATTAGGACTAGGGAGATGGAGCTCTACACTGAGCGAAGTAGTAAGATCGCACTTAGAAACACAGACGACAAGCGATGGTTAGACAACTCACCCATGGGAAGAGGAGTAGAGACTTACGCTCATGGTCACTGGCGAATACGAGAGGAAGAGATATTGTGTAAGAACAGAATAGCAGCCATACCTAAAGTTGAGCCGGTTGGAGCGCCTAAGGTGCGGGGTCCGGGGAGTCTAATGCAGTTGTGTGTTAACGCGTTACCAAAAGTTATAAAGCCATTGAAGGCTTAGGTGCGCGCGGGGCTTCTCTAAGTCAACGAGACCCGAGAGGTCAAAACTTAATATACTCTAAGTATATTAAGTTTATCACATCTACCTTCACACCCGCGCGCTCCAGAGTCTCACAACACCATAGCGAGCCCCATTCCAGCGCCTAAGCCAGCTAGTCCAACTGCGACATGTTTGTACTCGTCCATCTCTTTCGATGGCTTGTAATAGTCTTTTAGAACTGGCTTTCTCGTGAACACCCGACCGTTGTGCGTGATCTTTTGTAACTCCGCCAATGACTTGTTCACAGAGTTCATATCGCTATTCGCGTCCAAAAGTTGTCGTCGCATCGCTGTGATTTTGTCTTTCTTAGTGACCTGGTTCTCATACCACTTGTTCTTAGCGGCTGTTAAACTCTCCATAGCGATGTTATGTCTCTTGATCTCAGTCTGATACCCCTTATGGTCCAAGAGTCTAAATAGGTAACCGGCTCCTGTGAACGTCACTGCGTTAAACAGGCCAGATAACGCAATTGTTGTGGCCATTTTATCTACCCCGAGCCTTCGTCTCGCCCCACCACACCCGGGCGCTCCTCGCTTCGCGTCGCACCCCTAGTCTGCCTTGAATGGGTTAGCAGGTAGTATCTTCTTCGCCTCTAGCATCTTGATGAGACTCGTACTGACGCCGAATGCGACCGCCAATTTCAAGAGCCCCTCCATCGTGGTTGGGATACTCAATGAGTCTTTCATTAGTTTCTTACTTGCGAAGGAGACCGCGACGGCCCCCAACACGATGAGTAGCGAGTCATACAACTCTTTAGGTAAGTCTTTGAAAACACCAGCCATTATTATTTATTATACGAGCGCAGCGAGCGAGCGTAGCGAGACATCCTACACCCGGCGCGCTTCGCGCACCCTACATGTTAATAAATGAACGTTAACGAACTTCTTCCAGAGTATGAGAAGATAACATACTCTCAAATTCGTGGACCTAAGAAGCAGAATGTGTTCACGCTAACCCCAACAGAGATAGGGGAGAGCCAAGAACTCTACATCAACATCCCCAAGTTGTATGAGAATGTCTGTCTTGTACCAGGCTCGATGTATCTCATAGGCTCGTTCAAGAGTAAGAACACCAAGTCGTGGTTCTTAAACAACCTAGCCTGTCTCTTACAGAAGAGCCTAGAGATAACACTTGATGGTCAAGTGGTCTACGACAACACGGGAGAGTCGGTCTACTCGGTCTACAAAACTCTTTGGGAGACCAAAGAACATAGAAAGAACATGATATGTCAAGGCGTCGCTAATGAGAACACTCGGAAGCTTATGAGTGGCGATGACACAGGTGACAAGGCTGTAGTCGCTGATAAGTACTTCGCCGAGTTGTACAAGACCAAAGTTCACATCCCAATTGGTAAGATCTTGAGTGACCAAGGCTTGTACTCGCCCTATGGTATGAAGTCTAATTTCAGATACAAGATCACACTACCAGCGGCCACAGAGATTATGAAAGCTCAATCTGGTCAAGTGGTGGCTGGCTACACAGTCGAAGACCTCCATCTCGAGTACGAGACGATCATGAACCCAGAGATGTACCAGAAGTCGTTGAGCTCATACAATGTTGGTAGGTCCCTCATATACGAGCAAGTCCTCTTAATGAAAAAAGAGTCATGGGCTAAAGATAGGACACTGGTGAACTTGAACGTTAATGTACCTAGAAAGTCTATGAGAGCCATCGTACTTCTGTTTAAAGACGACACCGCAGAAGACTCTGAACACTTCGTCTATCCCAACATATCGAGTGTTAGAGTGGCCATCGAAGGCGTGCCAAACTCATTGTACTCTCAAGGTCTAGAAGAACATAACCTCTTCAAGTCAGCGGAGAAGTTCTTCTTGAACCATGAGCAATACGACTCAGACTCACTTGGCATGAAAGAGTTCTACACGGGGAACAAGTTCGCCTTGGTCGTGGACATGAGAACAGTTTGTGATAAGACAGCGGCTGGTGTAGGTCGTAAGATTCTTAACACGCAAGACGGTGTGCTCTTAGAAATTAAGAAAAGAGCCACAACGAAAGACCTAACATGTTATGTGTTCATCGTGTCGGATGGCTCAGTAAACATTGTTGGAAGACAACTACAGAGCATAGAGTACTAGATCCACACAGACGAGTTTTTAAGTTTCTAATCCATGTTAGAGGATTAGAAATTTGACTGTCCTTTCTAGAGTCGTGTGGCGTTCTGTCCCGCGCCTTGCGAGCGTGGTGTGTCCTCGTCGACTGCGTCTGGTTGCACGAGTGGCGTAGTGAGGGTAGGGCGAGCGTGAAGAGACTCGGGAAGGGTAACGGGTGGCGTAGCGGGTGGCGTCAGTCCCTCAACTTTCTCATATCTTTTGACTCTCGACGTTACGAACGCAATCTGTATGTTCCCTTCGACTCCAAGACTCTTTGTCTCTTTCGCGTCTTTCCCAACTTGAATGCCCGCTAGAAATCTCTTACGGATGACGATGTCTTCGTTAAACAGATCCCCATTATGTTGTATTTGCGGCTTGCTTGGTCTACACATCCCCATTTTATCGTGAGCCCACCCCTTTAGTCGTCGAAATTCACGAGGTTTGGTGTCGGGTCTTTCATCACATGGCGTTTTTGACGTTTTGGCGTCTCGTCTTCGGTTGGGGTATCTGGTTTAACACCCATGATCTTCGTACTAGCTGTCTCCTTACAATAACTCCATAGACATCCCAACCCATAGATGAGACCTAATATCTCTAGAATGAAGAAGTACGACAGACTAGACGTTGAGTCTCTATCGTCTGGTTTCGCTAGCTTCCTTTTAGCGTTAGCCTTCGCCTTTGACACCTTTGCTTTTCTAGACAGTTCGGCTAGTTTTTCACAAGCAACCTTTCTCTGAGTGTCGGTCTCTATGACATTTGGGTCTGTCACCTGTGGAGCACTTGAGGGTACCGCGTCTTCTTTGGTTGAACTCGTACTTGGATGTGTGTCACTCATATTTTATTTCACAGGTGGTCCCGTGCACGCGTCTGGGTCGGAGGCGTTCAAAACAAAAATGTCATGACATAACCAGACAACGCAGATATCACTAATAGACCTGACAATGTGTAGTCTGAAGCGTAGCGTGCAGCATGGTCTAGGTTGTCATAGACCCTTAAAGGAACTTGTACTTGTTCTACTTGTTCTGGTTGAGGTTGAGGTTGAGGTTGGGGTCGTACCTGCTTGGCTACGCTTTGCACCCCACCCCCACCACTGAGCACACTGGACACACTAGGCACACTGGCCACACTGACCACACTCTGACTTTTGTTAATACGCTCATTGTGACCAAACACCATCCCCTCACCGACCACCATTAAGATGTTGTTGTAGCCGGGTATCTTTTGCTTTAGAATTATCATGTCACTTGGGATGAGAATGACACCAGGACTAATTGCGAAGTTCAAGATGACATTAGTGGCTCTTATGGCGTTTCGCATGTTAGAGATGGCCACGGTTTGGTCGTCCTGTATGATTGTGTCCTCGACCAGTCTCCTAAAGACTTCTTGTGTTTGTAAGGACTTAGCGCCTTTCCCTACGATAGCCCATCTTGTGCTAGCCTGTGCACCAAGTACACAGTACACATAAGACTCTAGACTTTGTTGGAATAACAACAGTCCTGTTTGTGTTAGACCTGTCGACCGCTCAGCGATGAACATTTTGTAGTCATCCAGACTTCTAACAGTACGATCACCCCGCTTCTCATATCTAATTCCTATTTGACCATACCCTGACTTAATCTCTGGCTTGGCGTTCCTAACACTTCCGTGTGGCTGTTTAGCTAACCAAGTCCCAAGTTGTTCTCTCCCGGAGTGGAACTCCTTTGACCACTCGTACACGACTGGAATGTTGTTGTTAACAAGGTCTTTTATCCTTTGTGTTAGGTATCTGTTCATCTTGCTAGGATTTCTAATGAACCTTCGCATGTGGTAGTACAAGTGGTACCTCGCTAAGTTAGCTACGAGTGGACTTTCACCCTGAAAATGTTTGGTGCTAACCCCACAAACATAGGTCGAGATGTAAGCGGCCAAACAAGCGGCTAGATATGGGTTCTCTGTGTGGTCGTTAAAGTTCTCCATGTTGGCGGTCACGACTAGGTCTGGGAAGTTCGAGTCAAAACTTTCGAGCGCTAGCGAGCCTGTGGTGTGGGTAACGAAGATGTCAACCTCACTAGGGTTTTTGTCGTATGCTCCCTTAACGAAGACCTGCTCAACTCCCTTCGTGTTCCAAATTCGAGGTTGCCAGTCCAAGGCCCATCCAAACTTAAAACTCTTAGCTCTTATGTCGTAAGCCCTTCCATCGTGGACGAACATCGTACGAACGAATGAGATCGTCCCGTCGTATTTCCTCACGGGTTGAAACATGAACTTACTAACATCGGCGTAAGGGTATCTCTCTTTAAACTCTTCCATTTTATTTGAGTCCCAACCCCTATCTATGTCTGTGGGTGTGGGTGTGGGTGTGACCCCAGGCGTGTGTTAAATAAAATGTCAAAGCTAACCGTGTTCGTTCCACAGAACAAAATAACTGTGAATCTGGACATCTTCCAACACAACAAGAGCAAGCTGTATCTTAGATCAGCCACCATATTTTGGGAGTTCCATAATATCACGCGGTATGAGGTCTTACACGGGACAGATAGACTCGTGTTAGACGCTGGGTATTGGACGTTTGCGAGTGTTCAAAAGAACTTAAAAAGTGAGGGCATCGAGCTCGTCGCTAATCTCCACAACTCGACATGCTCTATAAAGTCAGAGAAAGACCTTACCCTAAAAAAGCTTGGTCCTATGTTGGGCTTCGCGTCTGACACAGTGTTAACCAAAGGCACTTGGCACCACAGCCCGGCTCATGTAGATGTCAACCATGGTCTAAAATACATTAACATCGAGTGTAGCATCGTGAACACTTATCAGAACTTCGACACGAACGGTAGACAAAGTCGAGTGATAGCTTCGTTACCGGTGTCATCGACACAGACTCTATTAGACACCTCTATATTCTACGACAACATTAACTCGAAGACACCCATCGTTCAAAGTTTTAACTCGTTGTCGTTCAAACTCACGACTAACATTCAAGACCATATGTATGTGAACATGAGCGCCATGTTAGATCTCGAGATGGTGTAGGGGTGTAGGGTACTCTTGGTCTCGGGTCTCTCAACGAGCTCACACTGCAAGACGTAAACTTAAGGTATACTCATGGTATACCTTAAGTCTCTAACCCACGCTAGGACGCGAGGGGCGAGTTGAAGGCTCGGGGCGCGAAATAAAACCATGAGCTTTGAAACAGAACAAGGTCTTAGAGAGCTGTATCACTCGCCTAAGACAGGCTATCAGGGTGTGGAGGGGTTATACCAAAAGGCCAAGTCAGAGGGGCTAAATGTCACTCGTAAACAAGTCAAACAGTGGATCTTCACACAAAAGACTTACACGATGACCAAACAAAAGAGTGGGAAGCATGTCTACCGTAAGACGATGGTCTACGACCTCGGGGACCAACTACAACTAGACTTAGTTGACATGACAGAGGGTCGTAAGGATGTCAACGAAGGTCACCGTTACATATTGACGAGCATAGAAGTGTTGTCACGATACGCCTTCACAGAGCCCACCAAGAGAAAGAGTAGTGAGGATGTCGCTCACGCTATGAGGAAGATATTAGACGAGTTTAAAGAGAGGTTTGGCAAATACCCAGATGTCGTCCAGTTCGACGATGGCAATGAGTTCAAAAAACAAGTGACTGAGCTACTCGACAAACTTGGGATAAGACATTTCACGACGCTCATTAAGATCGGGGTGATTGGTAAGAGTAAAGGTAAGGCTCTCCTAAACAGAAAGGCTGCTCTCGTCGAGCGACTAAACAGAACTCTAAAGACAACGATGTGGAAATATTTCACCGAGCACAACACCAAGAAGTGGCTTCACATCTTAGACGATGTCACATATAATTACAACCATAGCGTACACAGAACTATCAAGATGAGACCCGCGGATGTGAACGAGTCAAACAAAGATGAGGTTATGACCACTTTGTACACCGACGAAGGTAAGCCAAAGAAGCCGAGATACAAAGTTGGTGACATCGTCAGAGTGGAGAAGTACCACACTGGGACTAGGTTCGTTAAGGGTTACACCGTCAACTTCACGGAGGAGACATTTAAGATCACGAGAGTGGACATTGGACACCCAACCATGTACGAGATACAAGACGTCGTGACGGGTGAGGACATCCACGGTAGGTTCTACGAAAGAGAGCTGAGTGAAGTTAGAGATAAATACCATGGCTGAAAAGACAGAAGACATACCAATGCCAGATATGGCTAGTAAAGACTCTGGTATGCCTGATGATGAAGAGGGTGTAGAGGGTGAGGAAGAAGACACCTCTTTTAACGAAGGGAAAGAGGATAGTGTCGATGATGTCGGGGGTGTCGACGGTGACAGCACAACCCCTGGTGGCGATGATGGAGAGACAGAAGACACAGAAGGCACAAAAGACACCACCACCCCTACTAATAATCTTGACGGGTCGACTGACAACGCAAGAGGAAGTGGACTCGATCCCCCGGATCCTAACCTAGATCAAAGCATACCTATTTTTGCAGGTCGTACCGAAGTAAGAGAGGGTTTCAGAGAGGAAGAGTTAAAAGAGGTGTTAGAAGAATATCTTAGTGTGAACTTAGATGTAAGTGATGGACCAAAGACGAGGATATTGTTTGCCGATCTAAAAGTAACAAGACATGCAACTAGTGATAATATTAATGGGCTAGAGTATGAAGGTAAGAAAATCTATGTTATGAGGGGTCTAAAGATGGTGGGGTCTAGTGACTCATCTTTAGGGATGAGGAGAGCACAAATTAAATTTAACAAAGAGTTAGAAGATGCCAAGGAAGAACACAAGACTAAGTTCCCCTCTGTGGTAGAGGAACAAACTGGTGTTGTTGGTGACGACGAGCTAAATGAGAGTGTGCGCGAAAACTCTGAGAGGGCGGTAGACGACAACATCAATGAGAGGATAGACGATCTCACAAAAAAGTTTGAAGATCTAGGACAAGGAGTTATTAACAAACAGCAAAAAGAGATCTATGATCTTCTACAAAAGATTAACAAACTCGAGGCTAAGGATAAGAAGGATGAGAAGCTGGAAGAGTTAGGACTAGATCAGATGCTAACCCTTCAACGAGAAATAGCCAAGATCAAACACGAACAGGACGCCCTACAGAGGGCTCTACAGGAGGCTCAACAGGATCAGCACACGAGAGCCCAACACGACGACGAGGCCACACAGGACACTTCTAACGCTCAAGAGGTACGACGAGAAACACAAGAGAAGCTCGATGATCTCACTCGACAGCTTGGGGCCCTTCAACAACAACAGACTGAAGAGCGACAACAAACAAAGACTAGGGAGGAAGAGGCTATTAAGTTAGCACGAGAACGCGCGATCGTCCTTCAAAACCAAATATACAAGCTTAGCGAGCAACAAGAGGGGGTAGGTGGTTACATTCTTCGACAAGAAAAGGTGATAGAGGGGCAACAACAACAGATCAACAACCTTAAAAACCTGCTCAACTACATCGACGACAAACAAACATCATCGGTGAAAGAGGGCGCACGAACAAGTACAAGTGTCAAGGACCCTATAGAAACCTCACGCGCTAAAGAATCCTTCGACTGGCAAAGAGATATAAGAGGGCTTTTAGAGCGCATCGTGCTCACGGATCCAAACCATGGTGGATCCACAGCTGAGGAAAAGATCGAGAGTGTACAAATAGAGGTAGATAAGTGGCTCGAAGAGTCTGAGAAAGAACTAGACCCCACGAAAAAACTCTTGTTCAAATCTGCATCAGTCATCGCAGAGATGACACAAGATCACCTTAGATTGCGAGAGGGTCTAAGACCTAAGACTGAAGAGGTGTTAAAGATAGTAGAGGATGAGGTAGAGAACAACCCGCTAAGAAAGCTCCATAGATTTAAGAGGTGGGCTAAGAAAAACATGGGTGTCGCGTCCGCCTTAAGTATCTCTATAGCCGGCGTGATAACGACAATCGTCATAGCTGCTAGAAAAGCTGTAGTCGCTGGTGCTCGTGGTGTGTCTAAGTTTGGGAGAGGAGTTGGTAAAGTACTTAAAGCATTAGGACCAGCGTTTGGAGCGTTAGGTGAAATACTAACGACAGTATTAAGTATGGGAGCTAAGGGCTTGTCGTGGTTGGCTAACAACATGTGGGTCCTTGCGATAGCGTTAGGTTATGTCGTGTACAACGAAATTAAAGCTAGACGCTAACTGTGAGGGGTGGTGGGGTGGAGTGTGTGTGGTGTCTCATAAACACGAAAATTTGTAACCCATGAGGTTACAACTTTTGACGTCTTGTTGGGGTCTGCGAGGGGGCTCTACGAGGGTCTGCGAGGGGCTCTACGAGGGGTCTGTGGTTCCCTAGTCTTCGGCTATGTCTGAGGAGATGAACTCGCCTACTTTCCTTAACTTCTTCACTTTGAAGTTCAGATGTCTTGTCCCCTCTAGTGACTCGAACACTGCCTGACACTCGAAGATGACTCTAACAAGAGCTCTAGTGTTTAAGAGCTCTTCTCTCTGGAGACCTGTTATCCCACCAACTGAGAGGAAGATGGTGTTACCACCTTCCCCCATCATGACCTCCTTTGTATTGTGTTCACTTACCAGACCTCTAAGTCTTTGTATCACTTCATCGTCTGATATGACTACTGGTATGTTGAACCCGCCATTTTTGAACTTAGACTTTGTGACACCCCATGTCAAACAACTAGGGATGTCGAACACAATAGGACTTTCAAAACTTGTTGTCGTACCTTTTTTCGTCGTAGTACTTTCACTTCCACTCCTTACACTCGTCATCTTTATCTATCATATTTTTGTTTGTCTATAAGACGACCTCGATTCAACGTTAGGACTCTGATTGGGTGGGGTCCGGGGCGTCATCGTCCTCTTCACTCGTCTTCAGGGGTCCCAGATCGTCAGACCCTGGAACCACACTTATGTGCGAGTAGCATATGGACCCTATGCCAATGCCAGCGAGTAGATACTTGTAGTAGTAGTCGTCTGTCGAACAGCATGGCATTAGGTCTTTGATGACGAACATAATGTTCTCGTCAGATAGCAGCTTCTCAATGAACTTAGCTTTCTCGTTGATCTTAATATAGCTATCAAGGAAGTTGTCACAGATACTCACGGAGAGCAAGACGAAGTTCACGGCCATCTTCTGTTTGTTCATATCGTCTCTTCGCTTAACGTACTCACCCATTATCCCTCTTAAGACCGAGGGCGTCGCGCGAGACTTGTTTTTAAGGTACTTCTTAGTCTGGTTAATGTACCCCTTCTCGGCGAGGTCCACCAGCTCTTCACGTAATGTCTCTATGTCGTCTGGGTGATGTGTCGTCATGGTTTATTTAACGCTGTGTGATCGTGGGAATCTGAGGTTGATCTCTAACCGAGCGTACTTGTTCTCTCTAAGCGTCTTCCTTAGGGCTTCTTGCTCTTGTTTCGAGACGTCTAAGAACTCGTCGGTGATGGTCTTCCAGGCAAGCGCACTGGGTGTGTCAAAGACGACCAGCTTGGCTATGTTCTCTCGATAAGAAGGTGTGATAGCCGTTAATTTTTGGGTGATGACTATCGTACTTAGGTTGTAGTGTCGAGCTGAGAAAGCTAAGTTAACGAGCTCGGACGTTCTAGTCTTAACAGACTTAGAGCTTGCACAGTCGTCTAAAATTATTAGCGAGTTAGTGCCCTTGTATGTGTCCGAGATGTATTTCAAAAATGTGTCGACCTCTGTCTGGTCACACTGTATCGTGTAGAACCCAGGCGAGTCCTTATACTTCCAATCCTGGTACGTTTTGTTGTACTCATACGTTGGGCATATGAGAAAAATGTATTGGAAGTGGTGGCTGTACTCTTTGTCTAACATGTCTAATAGGTAGTATGTCTTACCACACTCCGTCGAGCCAGTGATCAACATGTTAAATGGTGTCTTCATCGTCATTTTATTTTGAGGGCCTCTTGGTGTGCGCCTTTGGCGCGGGTAGACTTCATACACTGTGTGTATATGAAGTCTGTAACGTGACGTCAAGGAACCGCCTGTCTCTAACTAACCTTTGTGAAGGCCATGACAGGGTCTAAGACATCGTAGAGAAGGTAGCTGTAATCATCGCCAAAGTAAGTCGTGTAAGACTTTAGCTCCACTGTCGCACCCTTATCGATGGTTAAAATACCCTCCATGTAAATTTGGTGTGGTATGCTAGTGTACATACCACCCTTTGTCACGACCTTAAACTGGGGTTTGATAACGCTTTCCACATACACACATGTGTCAAGGTCTGCGAACTCGGCGTCTTGCTTAGAGTACCAACCGAGATCCTTAGTGATAATGGGGCTACCAATTTCATTATAGGTTGGTATCAAAGTTAGTATGAACTTAACTATATAGTCTCCTGCGGTGGTTATTATGGTCTTCATAATTAGGCTATTGTTTCTAGTACAGAAGAGGTTATTCTTCGCAGATATGAGCGAGTGTTTACCGGGGTTAGAGTGATAAGTCACCAGAAATGTGTTTGACGAGCCTTGTGGACCGCTTGCGCCTGTGTCACCCTTGTCACCTTTGGGTCCTCGAGGGCCACCGCTTGGCCCTGTTGGTCCTGTAACACCTTGTAGACCTTGTAGACCTGGGAGTCCTTGATCACCCTTGGGTCCTTTTGGACCACCGCTTGGTCCGATGTTGCCTTTGTCACCTTTGTCACCTTTGTATCCTCGAGGACCTCTTTGTCCTGTGTTCCCAGAGTTGCCTTGCGCACCCATACTTCCATGATCACCGCGTGAGCCAGACATACCTGTGTAACCTCTTGGTCCGATGAGTCCTTTTGCTCCTTGTGCGCCAGATGGTCCTTGTAGACCTCGTTCGCCTGTGTTCCCAGTTGGTCCTTGGAGACCTTGTGTTCCTGTGTGACCAATAAGACCTTGTGCACCTGTGGATCCAGTGTCACCTTTGTGACCTGTGTCTCCTTTTGGACCTCTTGGACCTTGTTGACCACCAGAGGACCCTGACCCTGACCCTCCAGACCCTGCGTCACCCTTTGGTCCGGTTGCGCCTTGTGCGCCTGTGTGACCGATAAGACCTTGTTGTCCTTGTGGTCCTGTGTGACCTGTGAGTCCTTTCGAGCCTGTGACACCTTGTAGTCCTTGTGGTCCAACAGATCCTTGCGTGCCAGCTGGTCCTGTGTCGCCTTTGTGACCATTGGCTCCTTGGGGTCCTGTGTTTCCAACAAGTCCTTGTTGTCCTTGTGGCCCTGTGTGACCTGTGAGTCCTCGTATGCCAGTCACACCTTGGAGACCTTGTGGTCCTGTGTTCCCATTGTCACCCTTTGGGCCTTGTGGTCCTTGTAACGAAGCGGAGTCACCTATCGCTCCTTGTGGTCCTTGGGCTCCTGTCTCACCTTTTAGACCTTGTTGTCCTTGTGGTCCTGTGTTGCCAGTGAGACCCTTGGACCCTGTGACGCCTTGAAGGCCTTGTGTTCCTGTGGCTCCTGTGTCACCTTTTGGACCTTGAGGACCACCACCTGATCCTGAACCGGCTGGTCCTTGTGGTCCTTGAGCCCCTGTGTTACCATTTAGACCTTGTTGTCCTCGTGGTCCAGTGTCCCCAGTTAGTCCTTTGGGTCCTGTGACACCTTGAAGGCCTTGTGTTCCGGTGTCACCGTTGTCGCCTTTTTGACCTCGTAAGCCTTGTGACCCAGTTCCTAAACCACCTTTTTGACCTTGTGGTCCTTGTAGTCCAACATGACCTAACAGACCTTGTTGTCCTTGTGGGCCAGTGTTTCCAGCGACACCTGTGGAACCAGTGACACCTTGGAGACCTTGTGGTCCTGTGTCACCATCGTCACCCTTATGTCCGGCGTCACCTTTTCCACCTTTCAAGCCTTGTAAACCTGTGTTACCCAATAGGCCTTGTTGTCCTTGTGGTCCTGTGGATCCTGTTAGCCCTTTGGACCCTGTGACGCCTTGGAGGCCTTGTGTTCCTGTGGCACCATCGTCACCTTTCAGACCAGTAACACCCTTAAAACCTTTAAGACCTCGTTGGCCTGGGTTGCCCTGTTCACCTTGGATGCCATCGGGACCTTGCGGTCCTTGCGGGCCAATTGGTCCTTGTTTACCACCCGATGTGTACCTGTTATCTTTTGTGTAACCAAATGCTAACGCCATGTGTTTATTTCATAACTTGTGAGTTATGAAAACATAGGTGCCGGCCATCCGGGGCGCTCCCCGCTACGCGTCGCACCCCCTAGTAGTCGACCACGATTTCTAAGTTTGACTCGTTACCACATAGACTACCACCAACATGTTTGATTCGAATGTACATTATAGCTATGTTCTCACAGTCAGGCACAAACTCGCTTATCACAAATGTCTCGTTCAGATTATACACATGCCCCATGACTAGCTTATCTTTTAACGCTATGTCTTTCAAGTCGTAGTCTGACCAATTTTTCGTAGCTTTGTTCCCAACTCGAAGTCTATATCTTAACGTTATACTGTGGTCATAGTCCATGCTCTCATCGGCGTCAAAAATATGATTCAAAAGTGTGATCGTAGAGGACTTGGTGATCCAGCCGCCATACATGAGAGCAGCAGGATAACCGGCTCTCCTATACTCAGTGCCTCGTTCAACTCCCGCGATCGTGAAGTCGTTATACTCGTAAGTGTAGTGTAACGAGCGCGGTGCTCTTGGAATGTTGTGGATGTAGTTTGGCTCGTCGTTCGAGTACCCAAATCTTAGTGCCATACCTGTTTATCTCTACACCTGGGAGTCGTATTTTGTAACCTGTGTGGTTACAAAACAAAAACTTTGGACCCGAAGATCAGGGGTCTCGGGGGTCTCTTCGTGTCTATGGGATCTCTATTTCCAACGATGATGTGTCATAGAGTGTCTCTTGAGTGCGTCAGCGCCTCCTAAAACCTCCTTACACACCCCACAAGTCACACTATCTGTCCTCCAGTCTCTATTCACAGTAATCACAGTCTCACCGTTAATGCCTCCATGTCTAACTCTATTATGTAACCTACTACCGACTTTAGAGCCACTCCATTCGCACAAGTCACATACAAACTTGTGTGGGTCGTCAAAAAGAATTCTTCCCTTCACCATTTTAGTTGTGTATGTTTTGTCATTCGCTCACTAGGGGTCACGATCAATTTTCTTTTTGGGGGGTCTCGTGTGCCTTGATGTACACTAACACCTTGCCTAGAGGTGTGAACGCGATGATTAACATTGGTTGGTGGGGAAGCAGGCACACCCTCATCTTTGTCGACACACTCGCGAGTCTACTCATCTTGTTAATCAACCCAACGTTAAAGACACCGCGCGTTTGAGACCTGGATGGTGTGTAGCGCGCGTGTGGTTTCTCACCATGGACTCCAAGTTTCACAGTCTTCATGACGATATCTCTTATCGTGGATGTAAGTTTAAGACCGAATGAGTCCACCATCTCGATAGTTATGTGTTGATCAATGAGACTTAGGTCCTTACACGCTCTAAAAAACTCAGTCGAGTTCACTAGAACACCTGGTCTCTTACACTCCTCACAAACTGACTGTGGTATGTCTATCTCATACCACTGACTTATTAGCCCGTTAAGAGTCGAGTTGGTTGTGTTGTTTAGGTCTTTGTTACACCTCGAGAGGATGTTTAGCTTATCGACCTCACCACGGGGCGCCTCAGATGTGTCATGACTTATCTCTATAGTCTTTGACTTCGTAATGTGTTTAAGTAGGGACGCCAACTCTATCGTGTTCACCACAATCTGAGACACACCAGTGCTCCTAAACATGTTGAACATATCGTGTTTCAACACCATAGCCACCATTATCTTTGGAGCGATGGGTATACAGCTAGTGATCTCTAGCCCTCGCTCTGTGACCTTAATGTAACCAGTGTGACTGACCAAGCTAATAGTGTCAGCTATGGTCTTGAAAGTGAACCCTTCGTCTGTTATACATTTAAAACTCATGGTATGGGGTGTCTCTTTATTAAGGGGTGGTTGTGTTTTCATAACCATATAGGTTATGAAAGATTAACTGTGGGTAGGGGTGTAGGGGTGTAGGGGTGCGGAGCGCCTCGGGTGGGTAGGGGTGCCCAGGGTGTGTAGGTTGGGGTCTCACAGGAGTCTCTCTACTAAGTAATCCTCACCATCTAGGCTAAGTGTTCTATGAGACCTAACACAATGACCCAGTATACCATAGCTAACACCAAGACTTCGAGCCATGGAGTTAGCACTCTCATACCTAGTCACCGCATTAGTTCTAGTGTTAGTTAGAGTATGAGGAATGCCAGTGGTGTGGGACCTAACATATGGTAGACCAAGTGCCTCACACGCTAGTTTTTTAGAAGTGTAGAGCCAATAATTCTCAATCCCACGACTCATCATCATCTCTCTTAGTTGTTTTATTGGGTAGTACTTTGTTGTTTGCCTCGTCGTCTCTGGGTGAGGTGATGGTAGTGGTGAAGTGGACTTGGAGGACTGGGAGGACTTGGAGGACTTGGAGGACTGGGAGGACTGGGAGGACTGGGAGGACTGGGAGGACTGGGGTGTAGAGTACATATCGTTAGTCGTTTGAGTCCCACGACTTGTCATCATCGGTGGGGGTGCGCGACACGCGCCGGGTGTCATCGTAGCGCTTGATCGTAGATGTCTCATGTCGTACCACATCCAGCCGGACTTTATAATGTTACTCTTAAGCTCTATGAGCCAAAACGTTAAACTCATCATCTTTATCCACTCTCCTTTCATCTTCACCTTAGGACCAAAACAATTTCTTCATGTAACCCGTCTAGGTTACATGAAAAGGTCGGTCTCAGGTCTCTCTAAAGTCTAGTTAGAGACTCGTCACCCCCGCGTGTCTCTAGAGCCCGTTTCGCGTCATAGCACCCATAGTCACACTCATCATCGGACGAACAACCCTTGTCACGATGCTCACAATACTCACAGCCACAATTTGGGTCAGTACACGAGCTACACCACACACATGTTATATGACACTCTGTACAGTCGTCACAGTCACAACTCCCTTTACAAGACTTGTCTCTACAGTAACACCCTCTCTTCCCACACGGCTCCTCACAGAGAGGACACTTACACTCACCCTCACAATGGTCTCCTCCGTCACACTCACACTTACAGGGTCCGCTGTCACTGGACAATCTCTCCCCCTCACATGGACCACAGTCACAAAACTTATCACCCAAACACGACTCACAACCAAACTCACACATCTCACCCCAACACCATTCACAGTCCTTGTCACACTTGGGGTTGTCACGACCTAAGTCATCAAGCTTCAAACCTCTAATTAAGTCGGCTAAGTGAGTCATCTCACTCACTACCATTTTTGTCGTACTCGTTGCCATCTCTCTTTATCTCTAGCTCAGTTGGACCCCCGGTCACAAGCGATTCTAGAACCCAAAAGTAATTCATATGCGGGAAGCATATGACTTACAATGTCTTTGACCTTGGGGTACAGCTCGTTGTTGTTGTGGCCTCTACAGAGAGACTCTCTTAGTTTGACGGCTCATCTCTATGGCCTCCTCACACATCCCTCTGTACTTACTAGTGACTCTAGGGTCATCACCTCTCTTAACGCTCTCCCTTATTAACTTTAACAACTCCTCTATCACAATATGAGGGTTCGCGGCGAACTCATAGACGCCATCCTTCTCTAAGTCTTCGAGCGCCTTTCGAAACAGCGACTTCTCTTCATCTACTTCATTCACTTCGTTGACTTCGTTTACTTTTGTAATGGTAATCATACTCTACGCTCTAGCCTTAAAGTAGAGATCGTTTGGTCTCAATTCAAAGACCCATCCCGGATGTCGTCACCTAAGAGGCCTCCATCGTCGTCGAGGGTCTCGGGTCTCGCGTGGTGGTCGTGGTGGTCTGAGGGTGTGGAAAGTGTTTGGAAAGTGTTAGGGACGCGTTAGCGAGATATCCTAGGATATGCGAGCGCTAGCGAGCCTCTTTGTGGAAGTGTTTGGGAAGTGTTTGGGAATCGGGGGTGTGGGGGTGTGGTGTGCACGTGGTGGGGCTGTGGTGTGCACGTGGTGGGGGTGTGGTGTGTACGTGTTAACTCATGGAATCGGGTGTGAAAAATGCTGACGTTTTATTTTTTGCTGACGTCAGCAAAAAAGTGTGCCAGAATCCCACATTCTACACTACTCACGTAACTATTAAACCATATATCCACATAACCATATAACTACATAACCTTATAAGCACATAACCACATTACCATATAACCATTAAACCACATAACCATATAACCATATAACCACGTAACCATATAACCATATAACCATTAAACCATATAACCACATAACCACATAACCACATAACGACATAATCATATAACCACATAACCATATAACCATTAAACCATATAACCACATAACCATATAACCACAAAACCACATAACCACATAACCATATAACCATATAACCACATAACCATATAACCATATAACCATTAAACCACATAACCACATAACAATTAAACCATATAACCATATAACCACATAACCATATAACCATTAAACCATATAACCACAAAAACACATAACTATGTATCCACATAACGACGTAAGCATATAACCACATAACCATTAAACCACATAACCATTAAACCACATAACACATAAACATATAACGACATAACTATTAAACCATATAACCACATAACCGTGTAATGACATAACCATATAACCACATACCACATATCCACATAACCACATAATCATTAAACCACTTAACCATTAAACCATTTATCGCTTCCTTTCCTTAACACTAGGTCTGCAAGATATCTTGTAACGATTAGCTCTGTTTTCTGTGCGCGAACGTTGCGCAATTGACCAAGTCAGACAGCAACTGGAATAATTATGGCAATGTGCGTCTTGCGCAACGCACATGCCGATTTATTAATTTTTGAAAACAATGACATAATTATTAACATAACAAATTATTAACCGAAGTTAATTATTAAAAGTTCGCACAGAAAAGATGGGTCAATAAATACGCCCACCACTTAGAAATTAATAACTAAACTAATGTACATATGCAATAATATTGAGTCAAGAAAACGGGGAGGAGGGCGGGTTATAAATTGACTTCAGCCAGAGAGTTGACCTTGCGCTACCAGGTTGAAGAGCAGAATGAACTAATGCACATACTGCTGTAGATTATATCGCCACTCCTATCCGCTTCCTGCGCATTACATTCATGTGACTACTAATTACGGGAAAATACCCACGTGTTCCATTACAATAGCTCCTTATCTACAAAACTAGATGCAGGATGCAATAAAATCTTTATTGGTATGCCAATAATTCCTATAAACATATAACGATATAACGATATAACGACATAACCAAGTAACCACATAACCACATAACGACATAACGACATAACCACATGACCACATAACCACATAACCATCTAACCATTAAACCATTAATAAATCACGCAAATCTTTGTGGCCTAATCGGGGTGGCGGAAAGTGCGGTTTTTTGGAGGTAAGGGCCCCCAGAAAAGCTGGAGAAACAGCATCAGGGTGAGAGTAAGGGCCCTCACCGTTATGGACACTGAATCCCATGTCCGAGCCGGGCTTCCCCATGGTGAAGTGACCGAGAGATGCGAAGATCAGGACGAGGGTAAGTGCCCCCGCCGTTATGGACCTTGCTCTCCTTCGCCGGTGTGTGCTTCACCGTGGGCGAAGTGCGGCTGTGTGGACACCACTTCCCGCCACAGATCGAAAGGAAGTGTAGATCCCCCACGTGAAGCGTGCTGGGAGGAAAAATTATATAAATATATACAATATGGTATAGATTATAAAAGTATGAATTAAGTACTGCAACAAATTTATGCGGGACTTAGTTGCTATTGTACCAGGAGTAGGATGTATACGATTAGTTTGATATCCATATACGATATCAACATAAAAACTAACCATGGTGGTTAAAGCTATGTCTGGCGTAATTTTTTCTTGCCAGCAACAAGGGATATGAAAGGTTCCATTTAAATAAATTAAGCACAATTTTTCGTACTAAGAAACTTGCTAAGGAAATATATAGCTGCCTTAGCTTTCTTACTTCGGGCCGAAAACTGCAGAACTACCAAGGGCGGTGTCGACGAGATACCGACGCTTATGCTACAGCTGGATAGTCAGGAGGCCAGAAAAAAACCTGCAGTACAGGAAAAACCTGGGTAGGGCAAGACCACCAGCAGCTCCCTACATAGCTCCGCTATCTTTACAAATTTTAGAAGTGTCGGTATCACGCTAAACACCACCATACGATTCTGCTTATTTTTTGTATAACTTTTTCTCTTTTTGGTACTTTTGCTGTGAGCATAATGAAGTAGCCTAAACCTCGGGGTAGATAGAATCCTTACAATGGAATGCAGTACACAATCACAGAGTAATTATACACCAAAATATAGAGTTCATAATTGTAGCCTATAAACTATAGTCTATAGAGTTCATGTATGTAGCAGTATCCAGATAGACGGTGGAAGGTATAGGAACCAAATCGCCAGGATCTTGCTCATCTCCATGCGTTGTCTTTAACGGAAACACTGAAAGAGAAACGAAGAAAAGCCAAAAATTTTCTCTGTAGTGAGCTAGTCGGTAATAAAGTCGTAGATGAATTGGAAGTTTCGTTGCCTTGGATACAACGTTTGGCAATATTTAGGTTATAAATGGCAATACTGAAATGCCTGAACAGGATACATGGAGGTATACACTCGAGTTTAGTACATTCGTTATAACTAGCGTTATGCAAGAATGTTTAGAGGTAATTGCACGTTGTTTTTGCGCTATTATATAAAGTAGGAAAAGCAGGGATTAGCACAATATTATTGAGTGCTTATAGTATGAATTAGCTGTTGACATATTTCGTGCCTGGCGCCAGGAAATGTTATATTAGTGTCATATAACATGCAGGCGACGCACGCGAAGAAAAGGCAATGGTTAAGCGCGCAAAGGGTTCTTTAGTTTAATACATTAATAAATGTAACGAGAGCTCAACCGAAATGTCAAAAGCTCGTGCCACATGACCCAAAATATACTAAATTTGGCTCGTCTTGCTCGATAGAGAATGGCTTATGGCGTTGCTCTGCGTGGTTTGAAACTTTTTTTGCAACTGACGTGACCGCTGCAAGGAATACTGAAATGTTCTGCGAAAACTGGCGCAAGTTGTTTGACTTACGTTTCGAGGGACGGACGCCAAGAAAAATGCGATTGCTTCCAAGCATAGGCGTACGGGACGTGGGGGCAGGGGGGGCACCTGCCCCCCAAAAAATTTGGAGATTCAAGTCATTCGGGCAAATGGTTCACGAATATTCGGGCAAAATATATTTATTTAGTCTGAACTTAAAAAAAAACCAGAATTTTATAATTTGCAGTACTGTTTTTTTAGGCGTCGATGATTTGGATATTATAGTATATTTGCGGACATTGGTTATTACGCTTATAAAATGACACTGATATAGGATCAAAGCAGAATATTGCATCCATATTTGCGCATTATGTTGTACAAATAAACGACAATTGTATAAAGATATATGGCCTGAGCATGTAACATAAGCTACAAATTAACTGGGTGGCTTTGCCTTTGACCTGGTTCTTGGTAGAATCCCTGCCGCTTGTCTTGTGAGAGCAGTATTTTGACTGCATTATACTATAGTTTATACTTTTATGATGCAGTAAGGGAATTTTTGTGATAACAGTACAATATTTCACGGAAGGTTTTTACATTATACTTTATAGCGGGGTCATTCGTTGTCTAGCTCTAGCGGTGATTTTAGACGGCTAATATTATTTGTTCTCGGTCTTTTAGTGTCAGACTCAATATGAAATATTTGAAAAGCTCGGTCGAAATTGTATTGCATCAATAACCTTGGGCTTAGTTTACGCCTGCTAGGTCTGCAGTAGTAATATGGTACTTTACCACTATAAAGTGGGTAGCAGAATACGGTAAAGTCTAGTGACGATATGAAACGCACTCACCGGTTTAAAGTCCAATAATATGGTTAGGAAAGGCAGCAATTTCCAGCTTCTGAACATTGGGACTTGGCCTTGAGAGTTTCTTGATCACAGCAATTCTTGTGTAGATAAAACCATATGGATCGTAAATTTGTTCTTTTCTGTATCGCCATTTCTCTTTTCTTTTTGTGTTTTCTCACAGGCAGTTGAAACGAGAATGAACTGAGTTGAAGTTTTGGCTAGCTTTTTGCTGATAGCTAAAGAATGTCGGCTTAAGGAACTACGCAAATACTGATAATCTAATCTCAACGAATTGACACAAGTTGGCAGTTGTTGCCAACTTGCTGTTTTCTTTTCATATGTTTTCCGTTTCTGTCGACAGGTTTTAGATAAGGATGTTGCTCTTTATTAACCCCAATTTATGTATTTTCCATAAATTGGCACTATAACCACATAACGATTACACCATTAAACCGTATAACCGTATAAACATATAATCATATATAACCACATAACCACATAACCACATAACCATTAAAACATATAACCATATAACCATATAACCACATAGCCATATAACCATTAAACCATATAACCACATAACCATTAAACCATATAACCACATAACCATTAGACCATATAACCACATAAAAATATAACCATTAAACCATGTAAACACATAACCACATAACCACATAACCATATAACCATATAACCACATAACCATATAACCACATGACCACATAACCACATAACCACATAACCATTAAACCACATAACCATATAACCATATAACCACATAACCATATAACCACATAAACATTAAACCATATAACCACATAAACATATAACCATATAACCATATAACAACATAACCACATAACCATTATACCACATAACCACATAAGCATATCACCATATAACTACATAACCATATTACCACATAACCAGTAAACCACATAACAATTAAACCACATAACCATATAACCACAAAACCACATAACCACATAACCACATAACCATATAACCACATAACCATATAACCATATAACCATTAAACCACATAACCACATAACCATTAAACCATATAACCATATAACCACATAACCATATAACCATTAATCCATATAACCACATAACCACAAAACGATATAACCACATAACGACATAACCATATAACCACGTAACCATTAAACCATATAACCACATAACCACAAAAACACATAACCACATAACCATTAAACCACATAACCACATAACCATTAAACCATATAACCACATAACCATATAACCATTAAACCATATAACCACATAAAACGACATAACCATATAACCACATAACCATATAACCACATAACCACATAACCACATAACCATATAACCATATAACCATATAACCATATAACCATATCATTAAACCATCAAACGATATAACCATATAACCTTACAACCATATAACCGTATAACCACACAGTAATTTTTTCGGGCCCATTTTGGCCCCAAAATTGGGGCCAAAATTTTGACCCTGGGACCAAAATTTGGCCCCTTTTAGTGGGGCTGTTTTGGCCCCAAAATGGGAGCCAATATCACAGCCCTTGATGGGGCCAAAACAGCCCCATTAAAAGGGCCAAAACAGCCCCATTGAAAGGGCCAAAACAGCCCCATTAAAAGGGCCAAAACAGCCCCATTAAAAGGGCCAATTTTAGTGGGGCTGTTTTGGCCCAAAAAATGGGGCCAACATTTTGACCCTAAAACGGCCCCTTTTAGTGGGGCTGTTTTGACCCCAAACTGGGGCCAAATTTACAGCCCTCTTGATTGGGCCAAAACAGTCCCAGCTTTGGCCTCATCAAAGGGCCAATTTAGCTTTCGTTGAGGTTATTTTCGTTCGTAATATATAATAATAATAACTTCAAATAAAGCTAAATTGACCCTTGATAATAGGAACTAAAATTGGTGAAGATAAAATATAATAGTGAGTTACACAACAATTTAAAAGTTAAAAAATATATATTTATAAGTTTGACATTAATCTTAGTTTACACACACATATATACATGCAAGTTAACAGTGGCAAAACTAACAATGGCAAACTAGCATGCATGCATGCTATGCAATGCAAATTTTAAATTATTTGTGTTATTCAAAACTTACAAAACTTAATCTAGTGCCTTAAACTGGATGCAGGTTTACTAGCATTTGATTGCATGACCAGTAATTGCCATCGCAGCTAATAGAACTCATCATATATGGTTTGGAAACTCCATGAAGTACATTATAACTCAGTATCTATATTATTGTCCAGGTTTCTGCTAGAATGTGATTTAAAAAATCACATTCTTGCATAAACATAAACTAATGAGTTATATTGTACTTTGCAAGTTGATGGTAGTCAATACCCATTTACCCCATATTTTAAAATACATGTATCTTGTCAGATGGCTATATGATTGTATACACTGTTAATTTCAAGGAGTTAATTTTACTCCAAAAATGGAGTAAAAAAAGGTACCAGTTGACTCGACCAGCGTTGATCACATCAGTACCAGGGCATTCAACAAACACTTGGTTCTCCCAAATAATCATTAACTGGTCTACATCCTCCGGGTACCCAGTGTCCGGACCATACTCTCCATTGTTGACGAGGGCTATGGAAAAAAATATTGTGAGTGTCAATGTAGATATTGGTGTAAGAGACAACTACTCAACTAGAATACGATTACACATCCAACTTCATAGAATATGAAGTATGAGGTCAGAGTACTTGCACAACATTAAATGTACCGCAGTAAATAGCACTTGCCAAACATCAAATGTCCTGCAGAAAGCAAGCTAGATTATATACTTTGTCTCAGTGGTGAAGCTAGACATTAGAAACTAGCCATGCTATGCAAATATATTTTTTAAATTATTGAAACCTTTATTTGAGTTATTATAAGGAGAGTGGGATACTCAGCAGTTGACTGTTGTGTAAAACTACCTAAAGACTGGGAGACTCCCTGGACATTATGTACTGTAGTGCTATAAGCTAGCTCTCTTGGATTAAGCAAAACATCTGGCCACAATAGAATCTTAGGAGAATAAAAATTAATACACTATTTTAAAATGCATTGGACATTAATCGGTTAACCTTCAATTATCTCGATTGTGCGGTGCCAGTGTGGGTAGAGTATAGCAAATACGGCTGTTGACTGTTGTGTAATACTACCTGAAAAATACAATAAGAAGTTCGACGTTTCGAGCGAAGGCCCTTCATCTGGGCTTCTACTAACTTCCAGACGAAGGGCCTTCGCTCGAAATGTTGAATATCTTATTGTATTTTTCAGGTAGTTTTACATAACAGTCAACTGCCATAACCTTGAATTAGTTAACTACATACTGTATCAAATCTTCTCATGTGCAGCATAAAAATACAAAAATTCTAATAATTGTTATTTTTGTAAGTCCCTATTGCAACCAGAGGTTTTCTCATCCAAGAGAGATAGCTTATGGCATTACCTGCACATCATGTCTAGGCAGTCTCCTACTCTCCCTTTGATTACTCAAATTGTCTGGAGTGAAGCCATGGAATCTGCTCTTACTATTCAAATAAGCATGCATTAAAATAGCCTAAAGACAATGCATTTCTGAAGGTTTCAATAATTAAAGAATCAACAATTTGCAAATGCATCTATAGCACAACCAGTTGCTATGTCTAGCTTCATCACTGAGACAGAGTATATAATAATAAAGTATTTTGCAATAAGCAGTGGCGGTAGTCGGTAGAGGGGCCAGTCGCCCCCCGAATAATTTCTCAAAGCCTTTGAATGATAGCTGGTTAACTGTGTAACAAAGCTGTATCAATTTATGATTTTACAACCACGAAAGCCTTGATAGGCTGTAATTTAAGTAAATTTGCATGAAATTTAAGTGAAAAAGGTTTTAAGAATGGAGATTTGCAGTAACAAAAGGATGGTTATATGTTGACAACCTAAGTTTGCACCCCCAATATTTCACGAAGTGTCCGCACTGGCAATAGGTTCCATATCCATATCCACACATTGTTTCTGTCTGGCCCCATTAGAATGTGGGAAGGAAGTACTAGTCGATACCACATAGTGTAGAGTGAGAAATAGATATGTTGTACCACAGCCATTATTGCCCTTAGGAAATGCATGTATCAGTGGCTTCCCCCTGGGGTCGACCCCCGGGGATACAGGGGGATTGGTCTTTTCACCCAGTCAAACCTTAGCAAATTCCCCTGGGTACAAGGTACAGGTATTAAATACAACCCTCAAGGGCAGTATCTTTTTTTTCAATCCTATATCAAGTTACACAGCCAGTTGCAAGTGGTATAAGCTCTCGTTTATTGACTGACTTATCAACACTAAAAACATCAACACTAAAAACATCAACAATGACTTGTAGCAAAAGATAGGAAATGTATAATATGAATGGCCCTAGACCAATCCTATAAATTCATAATAAATTCAATGCGTCAAATTCACACTCGGGAGTTTCTAAATCAAAATCTCCTGGGTACTTTCCTGTGGGTTTTCGGCTTGAGAACCAAATTTGACATTCCTCCCACCCCCATGGGATGCAAACACAGTTTGGGAAATGTCTGTGGGTCCCCAGGGGTCGACCCCAGGGGGAAGGTGCTGATACATGGATAAGCAGGGCATTAAGTGTTAGTCCTCTCTACTCTTGGAACATAGGCTTGATATAATTTAACATCTATCATTGAAGCAAGCTATTTTTGTGTAAAAGTATGTTCCTGGTACTGCCAAATATCCACTTATCGGTAGCATGAGAGCATCATGGATTTACATTGACTGGTGCATAAACTTCTCACAATCAAAATATATCAACCAGGCATTTGAACATTTACATGTAGTTGGACAATGGGCTCAGTGATTTTACATTCTTGGACAGGTTTCGGATATGTGAAAATATATAAAAGTCATACGAATCTGACCTATTAGTATCGATGAAACATTTCAGCTTACAAAATACAGCAGAATTTAGATACATGACTCTGATTGACAGTATACCAGTTAGTGATGACAAGGTCACAAGGATGCAAACTCTTGAACTCAAATAATATATTTAGAATAGGCAATACTTTGTTTTTTGTCCATTTTCACTGCATATGTATCAACATAATTATATTAAAATCTTATATGAAATTTGTACCTGATTTTTTAGGACAAGATGGGCTCTGGGTATTTAACTGCCAATCTGTCATATACAGTTGGTAAATATAAACATTGAAAGCCCAAATAAAATTGAAGATTTTGTATAGTAGCATTTGCTGAAGTAATTTTAAATTGGAACTGTATTATTTTCAGCGTTTTAATTCATATATTGTCGCGGAAAATTCAAATTTTAAACGGGGACAACATGCGTAACATTCACGAACGAAGATTGCAAATATTTTCTAACAAAATCGCTCTATTACATATAAAACATAACAATAACCTTACCTGAATATTATTCAGTAGTTGCCGATGTATTGCTTCTGAAAATCCAGTTTATCTTGGGTCAAAAATATAAAATTTCGAGCTCGATTCGATTAACAGAACAAAAATAAAAAATTTTCAAATATGGAGGTGTGATGACTCTATCCCAAGAACCTCTGCGCGTATAGTAAGAAGACTAGGCACCAGTCTGTCAGTCAGCGCGCATTACGGAATTTATTCATTTTTCGTTCATTTGCTTTGATAGAGTTAGTCTAGGACCTGTAAAGGAGTTTGTATGCATTCATTTAGGACAGATTATCTCAACTGTTTTAGGGTAAAATGACCATGGCGGTCAACATGGCATATGTGCCAAAACCCGAATCCGGGGCGAAAGTCCTGAAAATGACCACGCCCAGAAACGGCACTGTCGGCATAGCCATAAATCCTGAACCGCCAAAGCTACTGCCTTTTTGAATTGCTTATGGTGCTTACAATGGTTGCTTTTATGGGTGGTCACTGGAGGGTGAAATTTGTCTAGGTATCATATTTTACAAGAAAAGGACTATGCACCATCCCAGGTCAACTGCTAATTATGCATCAAATCACTCATTCACCTGGCAAAGTCTATGTTTTCTTATTTCCTAAATTTTTTTGTCATAGGATGAAAAAATATGCATATTTTAATATAGTTATTATAAATTTCATAAGGAATGATATTGTTTTGTTGAGATATAACACATTTCATTTCACTTACCCTCCGCCAGAACACGATTTCAGCCATATTTTTACCGATTTGTTTGCTTTTTATCGCCGAGCCTCGCAAGTATCATCCAAATGTTCTGCTTTAACACAATGCTAGTTGACTAAAGAATAATTCAACCAAGTTTCATCGGGTTTTGGAGTAGTGCCATGTATTTTATATTCGATTTTGTGTCCTTCGACATTTCCTCAATTATGTAGCCATTGCAATGTCTCGTAGCTTCTCTGCCCGATAAATGCCACTTCTTCGTACACATCTGTATTTATATTACAGTATCCAAAAATAATTGATTGTAGAATAGTCCCAATCGAAAAATTGAAAGCATTAGTCCCACTTGGGAGTGAAAAACCTTCCCTCGTTCATCAAGAACGAGAATCTAAAACAAAAGGTGCAATCTTCACGAAAATCGCTCGTGGGCAACATTACAGGGGGGGGTGGCATTTTCACGAATACGTTTGTTCGCGACCACAGCAACCCAAACTCCCAAAGTAAAGTTCGTGTGTTTAACTGTTTATATGTTTTATGACAAAATAAACAAATATTCGCGTAATTTTGTATTTTTCTGGTTTCCTTTAGTTATAAAAAAGAAACCAGAGATTTACGCAATCTTTTTGCACCACCAAACGTATTCGTGAAAATGTTGCCCCCCCCTATAATGTTGCCCACGAGGAGTTTTCGTGAAGATTGCGCGAGACTTTCAAATTATTTTGAACCTTTTGTTTTAGATTCTCGTTCTTGATGAACGAGGGAAGGTTTTTCACTCCCAAGTGGGACTAATGCTTTCAATTTTTCGATTGGGGCTATTCTACAATCAGTTATTTTTGGATACTGTAATATAAATACAGATGTGTACGAGGAAGTGGCATTTATCGGGCAGAGAAGCGGCGAGACATTGCAATGGCTACATAATTGAGGAAATGTCGAAGGACACAAAATCGAATATAAAATACATGGCACTACTCCAAAACCCGACGAAACTTGGTTGAATTATTCTTTAGTCAACTATCATTGTGTTAAAGTAGAACATTTGGATGATACTTGCGAGGCTCGGCGATAAAAAGCAAACAAATCGGCAAAATATGGCTGAAATCGTGTTCTGGCGGGGGGTAAGTGAAATGAAATGTGTTATATCTCAACAAAACAATATCATTCCTTATGAAATTTATAATAAATATATTGAAATAAGCATATTTTTTCATCCTATGACAAAAATGTTTGGGAAATAAGAAAACATAGACTTTGCCAGGTGAATGAGTAATTTGATGCATAATTAGTAGTTGACCTGGGATGGTGCATAGTCCTTTTCTTGTAAAATATGATACCTAGACAAATTTCACCCTCCAGTGACCACCCATAAAAGCAACCATTGTAAACACCATAAGCAATTCAAAAAGGCTGTAGCTTTGGCGGTTCAGGATTTAGAGCTATGCCGACAGTGCCGTTTCTGGGCGTGGTCATTTTCAGGACTTTCGCCCCGGATTCGGGTTTTGGCACATATGCCATGTTGACCGCCATGGTCATTTTACCCTAAAACAGTTGAGATAATCTGTCCTAAATGAAATGCATACAAACTCCTTTACAGGTCCTAGACTAAGTGACAAAACTGCAATCACCAGTAAATGTTTAAGATTTTGTGTTACATTTTGACCACTTTCATAATTCAGATGAATATTCAGATGAGTTTAATATTCTTTTATGTGCATCTTAATAAGCCTTATCAGCCTCGTTTCTGTGACTGAATTGAATAGAATTTATTAACCTGAACGAGGTCAATGAGGCTTATTAAGATGCACATAAAAGAATATTTAAACTCATCTTAATTATGAAAGTGGTCTATAGAGCTCTTAAATTCGAACTTGAGCATACCGATATAAATTTCCCGATATATTTCAATATTTTCGTAGAAATATTATAGCATACATGTGGATTTCTCAGTATAAGATTATTAACATATATATTAAGGTGGTCTCCTATAAGGAGAAGCAAATGGGGTCATATAAGGAGAAGCAAATGGGTTCAAAATAGCATTTGTGTAGTAATTGTGTAGTAATAGTACAGCCTTGTTATTTCTTTTGGTAGTGAACAAGCATCACATTTTTAAAAAGACATTCCATGTTGAATTTGTCATTTGAAGAGATTTGTAAACAAACTGCTCTCCTGTTTTGGCAATTTGGTCAAAAACGGCCTCCGTGTTTAAAAATAAAAAAATTACTCAAAATAATTTCGTGGCAAAAACAGCTCTAAATTCTAAAAGGGGCTATACAGCCCATAATGTGACAAGAGGGCCCCAGAGTTGTGTCTTGGCTCCTGTCAGAGCCAAAACGACCCCCTTTCAAATTGGCCCAAAACGCCCCCCTATGGCTAAAACGGCCCCAGAGTTGCGCTTTGGCCCCTGTCAGGGTGTCAAAACGGCCCCTGTTTAAAAGAGCCCAAACGGCCCCTTGGGGCTAAAACGGCCCCAGAGTTGTCTTTTGGCCCCTGTCAGGGCCAAATCGGCCCCTCTTTTAAGGAGCCAAAACGGCCCCATGGGGCCAAAATGGCCCCAAAAAAATTGCTGTGCATATAACCATATAACCAAATAACCACATAACCACATAACCACATAACCACATAACCAATAACCATTAAACCATATAACCACATAACCATATAAAGACATAAGCATATCACCATTTAAATACATAACCATATAACCACATAACGACATAACCACATAACCACATAACCTTTAAACCACATAACCATTAAACCATATAACCATATAACCACATAACCATTTTACCACCTAACCACATAACCTTTAAACCACATAACCATTAAACAATATAACCACATAAACATATAACGACATAACCATATAACCATATAACCACATAACCACATAATGAATAAACCATATAACGACATAACCATTCAACCATTAAACCATATAACTATATAACTATATAAGTATATAACCATATAACCATATAACCATATAATCACACTGTAAATTCAAAAGAGTAGTTTTGACCCCTAGGGGTCATTTCCGTCCCTTTGGAAAGAGGGTAGTTTCTACACCTCGGAAGGGTCGTTTCAACTCCAAGGGTAGTTTTGACTCCATGGAAGGGTCAAAATAACTCTTCGCGGGAATCTTGCGACTCCACGTGAGAGTAACATTACTCTTCGAAGGAGCCAATTTGACCCATCTCTGAGTCAAATTGGAAAGAGTAATAAATTTCCTATAGGAATTCCTATAGGACTTTTCTATAGGAATTCCTATAGGAATATAATACTGTAGTATATTAATGATTGAAATAACATAAAAATTCCTATAGGAATTCAAATTCCTATAAGAATTCCTATAGGAGCAAAATTTCCTACAGAAGTTCATTAGGTATTTCCAGGGGAAATATACTTCCTATATCAAAGGGGGGGGGTCGTCATTGGTACCAATCTGATAATAGAATAATATACGTTTATTCCCTTTTTCGAAAAGATAAAACTATTTAAAATTGCCCACTCAGCAATCTCAGTAAGAGATCGTGCATGCACTGGGCACTGGTGCCTAGTTTAAGTTTTCGCGCGCACAGCATTATGGGATAGCGTCGCTTTGAAAATTGAAATTGTTGTCTTTCATCTGAAATATTTTATGGTTGGCATTTTTCCGATTTATTATTGTATGAAGAAGAAATCTTTTCCCTCGAAGTGCAGAATGATATTCAAGAACTCACAGGTAAGATTTATTTTATGTTTCATTTGTTATTTACGTTTTTTAATTGCAAAAATCGGCAGTGATATTTTGTGTATATTGTCACTGTGAAATTCCGTTAAATATTTGAATTAGCCGCGTTATATTTGCATATAAAACCAACGAACTATCGCTTCTTAACACCAAAAGAAAGATTAAAACATCAATTTGAATTGATCTCTAGGAATTCCATACCAAATTGCGTAGTAAAGTAATGTATTTTGGCAATTGTTTATAAATCTTATAAATAGATGGCACTGACATCAAGTAAAGTCTTGTTAATGCTATATAGTGACTCACACTTAGGCAAATAAGTGAAATAACATTACTTTAAATACAACCTTTAACATGAAAATAAGTTTTAAAGATAAGTTAAAACAGTAATAAAAATTGGAATAACAGAGTGCAGCTAGTGTTTAGTGTAATTTATGCTTAATAGAAGAATTTTACCTGTTTTTACATGAAACTGTTCAGATCGGGTGGTAACCCCCAACCTAACCCTAATAATCCCTAATGCCTATTTCGGTTGCTCATATATCGAGAAAGAGCCAAAACACCTTGGCTGACTTATGTAATATAAAAAAAATTCCAATGAACCTGAAATCATAATTTTGTGAACAAGTTTCACCATTGTAACCCACAGAAATGATTATACAGAGATCTTTCAAGATTGAAATGTATCTAAACAATTTTAACATAAATTACTCAGTCCAGTATATGCCTTATACAACCTAAAAAGTCTGAAACAAATAATCCCCAAAAGTTTTTGCCATATTTACAAATTAGTAATTCATTATATTGTATATCCCAACAGGGAATTTTCTACCAAATCACTATGCCACAACAAAAGACAAATTGTCCCAAGGCAGGGGAGTTGAGAAACAAACAACTTGTAAACTGCAGACAGTATAAGAAAATTCTGTGCTCTTGCAGGAAATTGTTACTTCAAAACATTTTATATTGCAATATTGGTTGGGTTACCATTATAATGCAATGTGCCCCAATGCACCTTACTAATTTACTCTGTCTAACACCAGGCAATTATACTTGTCAAATGGAAAGTATTTCATGTCAATGGTTGACCAGATTATGTGAGCTCTTGTTTCTGGTTAACCCATTAAGTTGTGCACAATGGATTCTTTGTGCCTTACTAATTCACACAATCTAGTGCCAGACAATTTATCCCATCAAAGGGAAAGTGTTGTATATTATGCTTAATACCAATGTAAATGTTAACCAGACACTATTATACCATTAACCGGCAAGTTTGGTTGTTGGACTTTTGTCGGTCTAAATTTTTAGTACAAAATTGTGTATATATTCAAAGGCAGTTGTAAAAAATGTGAAATTCTGTCTATTCCAGTTGCCAAGGGCTAACCACAAATTCATGTGTATTTACCAGGATAATGCTAGTGTGTGTTATTGTTGTCAATGTGTGTGTTATTGATGCCAATGTGTACTTGATTGTGGTTATCGTTTGGCAACTGTACTGTGTAGCTTAGATACCCAAATTTGCAAAATTTAGAATATTTACCATCTTTCGGTTAACCCATTAAGTTGCAATACACATCTTTGCATCATACTACACTATTTCAGTCATTCTAATGCTAGTTGCTGGACAGTTTAATTTACTTGTCAAGTGGAGATTGTTGCATGTGAACCTTTGCATTGTCAATATTAACAAATGTGCAATTAGCCTAATATTCATAATCATTTTTTTAATGAAAATTTTAAATAGCAACCCTTATCAGAAAATGGTTGTTCACCAAGTCCATCGTTGAAAGCAAATAAAAGAGGCAGATAAGCAGAGAAAAACATTAAATTTGGTTGGAATCAGTCCTTTGAAATTCCAGATAAGGTTTGTTGTATATTGTGCTAAATATTGTTTCTTAGCCTTACCCCCATGCACCTGTACAAAGGTACCATTGATGCACCTTACTTTAGCATCCGGAGAGTACCCGGAGAAAACCCCTCGAAGTACAGGAGAGAACCAACCAGACTCTACTTACATGAGTTAAGCGCACCGGAAGCAACCTTACCGAGGTAACTAACGTGTTCAGACCTGCAGTAATAGGCTTAACTCACTGGTAAGAGACAAGCGCGCTTAGCAACTCGGCCACCCGTGATTCCCACCTGTTGATACGAAATTGAAGTCCTGGTATCCATAATGGGTGCTAGGGAAAAATCTCAAACCCTGTTTACTCACAGTGATGTTTTTATATTTTCAGACCTATAGGTTTGAACAGGGTTAATAATAATAGGTAGCAAAATTTCCTAAATGTTCCAGATTTAGAAGGCAGTGCTAGTAAGTTGAAAAAAGCTCGGAATGCTCAGCATGCTCATAATGAGAATTTGTGTTTCTATAACATTAATTGTATAGAAGCAAGGCTTTGTATTGTTTTCTATAGTTTAAGTGTTGCCATGACACATTGACTCATACATTGCCACAGGTCCGAAGGTGGTGGGTGTTGAGAATTACTTTTAGGCAAATGTCTTGTTTTTAGAATGTCGTCAACGAGCTGCAATTTGGACATTGTTCCAGACCTTGCTACGAGGCAGTGGTGGAAGAAAGAATAGTGGCTGTGAGTAGATTTTGAAGTTGTTAAAGGTAATATATCATGGAAATTACACACTATACCAGGATAAAATTCCTCTTCTCTGGTATAACTTCTCTGTCGATATGTTGATATCAGTTGTTATACTCTTTAACAGTTAATGCGAGAGTCAACCATGCAGAATTGTCAATTTTTGTCAAATATGCAGGGTGTAGTTTAATTATTTGGTATATATAGTGTATAGTAGTTTGATTAAATTTAATTTTACATGTCTGAACCCAGGTCTAGAGCAAGTGTCATTTGTATAAGTATATTTGTATAAGTATATTTGTATAAGTAATTATACAGGCTTGATTCAACATAAAAAGATCATTCATTTTAGACCTCTCCCCATTTTCTGCCAAATGTTGTGGTAATTAATTGTCGGTATTCAAAGTTTCAAACCTAAAGTTGAGTAGGGTATATTAACTGTTCTTGTAAGAAGGGTGTCAGAATATTTATAATTGTGAATACTATGCACTGATTAATAAATGTAATTATATTTTGTAGGGAACTGATGATGTGGACTGCCAAGTTAAAGCGACAGTCTCACTTGCAATCTTTTTGTGTGATACTTCGGTTATGTATGTTGTTGGGGAAGGAAGAGTGCTGTGCGACGCTTCACGTGAAGACAAACTTTTAGACTGTCTAATTCTGTTATTTTGCGTTCATTACACGTACAATTTTGATTATAAAGTCCAGAGAAGTGCAATGATATTTTTAGAGAAAGAAACCTTTGGAATCAACTATAATAACCAAATCCCTCTTAGCGTTACTCAAGTTTTTACTCTGTTGGGTCAGTGAAGGATTAAGACTTTAGTGCATTCTCTTGGTGTATTTTTAATTGTATATAACTCTAGTGACGTATTAAATCCATTTATTAAAAAGGAGAGCTTTGTCTGTTTAATACGTCCCAAGGCCATGTTACACGAAACGATATTGAACGACGATTTATTGATATATAAATGTTAGAAGTTCATTTCATATCAAATCTTCGCTAAATTTCGTTCTGTGTAACAGCTTACGACAAAATTTCTACAAGGAGTTGAAAATAGCTGAAACGACCCTTTTGAAAAGCTGAAACGACCCTTTTGAATAGCTGAAACGACCCTTTTGAATAGCTGAAACGACCCTTTTGAATAGCTGAAATGACCCTTTTGAATAGCTGAAACGACCCTTTTGAATAGCTGAAACGACCCTTTCGAAGGGTAACGTTCCTACCCTTTGAGGAGTTAAAACTACCCTCTGAAAGGGGTAAAATCTACCCTTTCGAAGAGTAAGCACCGAAGGGACTGAAACGACCCTTTTGAAAGGGTAGTCCTGGGGTCAAAAAAACTACTCCTTTCAAGGGGTCAAAACTACTCTTTTGAATTTACAGTGTGCATATAATCATATAACCATGTAACAATAAACACTCATAACCATATAACCACATAACAACATAACCACATAACCTCATAACCATATAACCGTATAACCACATAACCATATAACCACATAACCACATAACCACATAACCATATAATCATATAACCATATAACCATATAACCGTATAACCATATAACCATATAAACACATCACCACATAATCATATAACCATATAACCACATAACCACATAACCATATAACAACATAACCATTAAACCATATAACACATAACCACACAACCATATAACCATATAACTACATAAACATATAACCACATAACCATATAACCATTAAACCACATAACCACATAACCATTAAACCATATAACCATATAATCATTAAACCATATAACCACATACCCACATAACCATATAACTACATGACCACATAACTGTATAACCACATAATCATTAAGCCACATAACTATTAAACCATATAACCACATAACCGTGTAATGACATAACCATATAACCACATACCACATATCCACATAACCACATAACCACATAACCACATAACCACATAACCATTAAACCACTTAACCATTAAAGCATATAACCACATAACCATATAACGACATAACCACGTAACCACATAACCACTTAACCACATAACCACATAACCACATAACCACATAACCACATAAAAACATGACCACATAACCACATAACCATCTAACCATTAAACCATATAACCACATAACGATTACACCATTAAACCATATAACCATATAAACTTATAATCATATTTAACCATATAATCACATAACCACATAACCACATAACCACATAACCACATAACCACATAACCATTAAACCATATAACCACATAACCATATAACCATATAACCACATAATCAGATAACCATTAACCCATATACCACATAACTATATAAACATATAACCATATAAATACATAACCATATAACCACATAACCATATAACCATATAAATACATAACCATATTACCACATAACCACATGACCATATAACCATTAAACCACATAACCATATAACCACATAACCATATAACCATAAACCATATAACCACATAACCACATAACCACACAACCATATAACCATATAACCATATAATAACATAGCCATATAACCACATAACCACATAACCATATAACCACATAAACACATAACCATTAAACCACATAACCATTAAACCATATGACCACATAACCATATAAAGACATAAGCATATCACCATCTAACTACATAACCATATAACCACATAACGACATAACCACATAACCACATAACCTTTAAACCACATAACCATTAAACCATATAACCACATAACCATTTTACCACCTAACCACATAACCATTAAAAAATATAACCACATAAACATATAACGACATAACCATATAACCATATAACCACATAACCACATAATGAATAAACCATATAACGACATAACCATTCAACCATTAAACCATATAACTATATAACTATATAACTATATAACCATATAACCATATAACCATATAATCATATAACCATCTAACAATACACACTCATAACCATATAACCACATAACAACATAACCACATAACTTCATAACCATATAACCTTATAACCACATAACCATATAACCACATAACCACATAACCACATAACCATATAATCATATAACCATATAACCATATAACCGTATAACCATATAATCATATAAACACATCACCACATAATCATATAACCATATAACCACATAACCACATAACCACATAACCATATAACAACATAACCATTAAACCATAAAACACATAACCACTTAACCATATAACCATATAACTACGTAACCATATAACCACATAACCATATAACCACCAAACCAAATAACCACATAACCATTGAACCATATAACTTTATAACCACATAACCATATAATCATTAAACCTTATAACCACATACCCACATAAGCATACAACTACATAACCACATAACAACATAACCACATAACCACATAACCATTAAGCCATATAACTATTAAGCCATAAAACCACATAAGCGTGTAATGACATAACCACATAACCACATACCACATATCCACATAACCACATAACCAAATAACCACATAACCACATAACCATTAAACCACTTAACCATTAAACCATATAACCACATAACCATATAACCACATAACTATATAACCATCAGACCATATAACACATAACCACACAACCATATAACCATATAACTACATAAACATATAACCACATAACCATATAACCATTAAACCACATAACCACATAACCATTAAACCATATAACCTGATAACCATATAATCATTAAACCATATAACCACATACCCACATAACCAAATAACTACATGACCACATAACTGTATAACCACATAACCACATAATCATTAAGCCACATAACTATTAAACCATATAACCACATAACCGTGTAATGACATAACCATATAACCACATACCACATATCCACATAATCACATAACCACATAACCATTAAACCACTTAACCATTAAAGCATATAACCACATAACCATATAACGACATAACCACGTAGCCGCATAACCACTTAACCACATAACCACATAACCACATAACGACATAAAAACATGACCACATAACCACATAACCATCTAACCATTAGACCACATAACCACATAACGATTACACCATTAAACCATATAACCATATAGACATATAATCATATTTAACCATATAACCACATAACTACATAACCACATAACCACATAACCACATAACCACATAACCACATAACCACATAACCACATAACCATTAAACCATATAACCACATAACCACATAACCATATAACCATATAACCACATAATCAGATAACCATTAACCCATATACCACATAACTATATAAACATATAACCATATAAATACATAACCATATAACCACATAACCATATAACCATATAAATACATAACCATGTTACCACATAACCACATGACCATATAACCATTAAAGCACATAACCATATAACCACATAACCATATAACCATAAACCATATAACCACATAGCCACATAACCACACAACCATATAACCATATAACCATATAATCACATAAGCATATAACCACATAACCACATAACCATATACCCACATAACCACATAAACACATAACCATTAAACCACATAACCATTAAACCATATAACCACATAACCATATAAAGACATAACCATATACCCACAAAACCACATAACCATTAAACCACATAATCATTATACCATATAACCACATAAACATATAACGACATAACCATATAACCACATAACCACATAATAACATAACCACATAACCATCTAACCATTAAATCATATAACCATATAACGATTACACCATTAAACCATATAACCATAGAAACAAATGATCACATATAACCATATAACCATATAACCATATAACCATATAACCACATAACCATATAACCATATAACCATATAACCATATAACCATATAACCATATAACCACATGACCATATAACCATATAACCATATAACCACATAACCCCATAACCACATAACCACATAACTATTAAACGATATAACCTTATAACCATATAATCATTAAACCATATAACCACATACCCACATAACCATATAACTACATAACCACATAACCATTAAGCCACATAACTATTAAACCATATGACCACATAACCGTGTAATGACATAACCATATAACCACATACCACATATCCACATAACCACATAACCACATAACCACATAACCATTAAACCACTTAACCATTAAACCATATAACCACATAACCATATAACGACATAACCACGTAACCACATAACCACATAACCACATAACCACATAACGATATTACCATCAAACCATATAACACATAACCACATAACCATATAACTACATAACCATATAACCACATAACCATATAACCATTAAACCACATAACCACATAACCATTAAACCATATAACCTTATAACCATATAATCATTAAACCATATAACCACATACCCACATAACCATTAAGCCACATAACTATTAAACCATATAACCACATAACCGTGTAATGACATAACCATATAACCACATACCACATATCCACATAACCACATAACCATTAAACCATATAACCACATAACCATATAACGACATAACCACCTAACCACATAACCACATAACCACATAACCACATAACCACATAACCACATAACCACATAACCACATAACCATCTAACCATTAAACCATATAACCACATAACGATTACACCATTAAACCATATAACCATACAAACATATAATCATATTTAACCATATACCACATAACCACATAACCACATAACCATATAACCATTAAACCATATAACCACATAACCACATAACAATATAACCATATAACCATATAACCAAATAACCATATAACCATATAAATACATAACCATATTACCACATAACCACATTACCTTATTACCATTAAACCAAATAATAATATAACTACATAATCTTATAAGCACATAACCACATAACCATTAAACCATATAACCATATAACCACATAACCATATAACCACATAACCATTAAACCACATAACCACATAACCACATAACCACATAACCACATAACCATATAACCATATAACCACATAACCATATAACCATTAAACCATATAACCATATAAAACGACATAACCATATAACCACATAACCATATAACCACATAACCACATAACCATATAACCATATAACCATATAACCACATTAAACCATCAAACGATATAACCATATAACCTTACAACCCTATAACCGTATAACCTTACAACCCTATAACCGTATAACCATATAACCATATAACCACATAACCACATAACCACATAACCACATAAACACATAACCATTAAACCATTTAACCACATAACCATATAAAGACATAAGCATATTACCATATAACTAAATAACCATATAACCACATAACGACATAACCACATAACCATTAAACCACATAACCATCAAACCATATAACCATATAACCACACAACCATTTTACCACCTAACCACATAACCTTTAAACCACATAACCACTAAACAATATAACCACATAAACATATAACGACATAACCATATAACCACATAATCAATAAACCATACAACCGCATAACCATTAAACCATATAACTATATAACTATATAACTATATAACTATATAACCATATAACCATATAACCATATAATCATATAAGCATGCAACAATAAACACTCATAACCATATATCCACATAACAACATAACCACATAACCCCATAACCATATAACCGCATAACCACATAACCATATAACCACATAACCACATAACCATATAATCATATAACCATATAACCATTAAACCATAACCACATAACCATATAACCACATAACCATATAACCACTAAACCACAAAACCACATAACCATTGAACCATATAACTTTATAACCACATAACCATATAATCATTAAACCTTATAACCACATAACCACATAAGCATATAACTACATACCCACATAACCGTATGACCACATAACCTCATAACCATTAAGCCACATAAATATTAAACCATATAACCACATAACCGTGTAATGACATAACCATATAACCACATACCACATATCCACATTACCACATAAACACATAAACACATAACCACATAACCATTAAACCACTTAACCATTAAACCACATAACCACATAACCATATAACGACATAACCACGTAAGAACATAACCACATAACCACATAACGACATAAAAACATGACCATATAACCATCTAACCATTAAACCGTATAACCACATAACGATTACACCATATAACCATATAACCATATAACCATATAACCATATAACCATATAACCATATAACCATATAACCATATAACTAAATAACCATATAACACCATAACGACATTACCAAATAACCATTAAACCACATAACCATTAAACCATATAACCATATAACCACATAACCATTTTACCACCTAACCACATAATCTTTAAACCACATAACCATTAAGCAATATAACCACATAAACATATAACGACATAACCATATAACCACATAACCACATAATCAATAAACCATACAACCATTAAACCATTAAACCATATAACTATATAACTATATAAACATATAACCATATAACCATATAATCATATAACCATGCAACAATAAACACTCATAACCATATAACCACATAACAACATAAACACATAACCTCATAAAAATATAACCGCATAACCACATAACCATATAACCACATAACCACATAACCATATAACCATAAAACCATAAAACCATATAACCATATAACCATATAACCATATAACCATATAACCATATAACCATATAACCATATAACCATATAACCATATAACTAAATCACCATATAACCACATAACGACATAACCACATAACCACATAACCATTAAACCACATAACCATTAAACCATATAACCATATAACCACATAACCATTTTACCACCTAACCACATAACCTTTAAACCACATAACCATTAAACAATATAACCACATAAACATCTACCGACATAACCATATAACCACATAACCACATAACCACATAATCAATAAACCATAAAACCACATAACCATTAAACCATATAACTATATAACTATATAAACATATAACCATATAATCATATAACCATGCAACAATAAACACTCATAACCATATAACCACATAACAACATAACCATATAACCACATAACCATAACCATATAACCATATAATCATATAACCATATAACCATATAACCGTATAATCATATAATCATATAACCACATTACCACATAATCATATAACCACATAACCATATAACCACATAACCATATAACAACATAACCATATAACCACATTACCACATAATCACATAACCACATAACCATATAACCACATAACCATATAACCATTAAACCATATAACACATAACCACATAACCATATAACCATATAACTACATAACCATATAACCACATAACCATATAACCATTAAACCACATAACCACATAACCACATAACCATTAAACCATATAACCTTATAACCATATAACCATATAATTATTAAACCATATAACCACATACCCACATAACCATATAACTACATGACCACGTAACCGTATAACCACATAACCACATAACCGTTAAGCCACATAAATATTAAACCATATAACAACATAACCGTGTAATGACATAACCATATAACCACATACCACATATCCACATAACCACATAACCATTAAACCAATTAACCATTAAACCATATAACCACATAACCATATAACGACATAACCACCTAACCACATAACCACATAACCACATAACCACATAACCACATAACGACATAACAACATGACCACATAACCATCTAACCATTAAACCTTATAACCACATAACGATTACACCATTAAACCATATAACCATATAACCATATAAACATATAATCATATTTAACCATATAACCACATAACCACATAACCATATAACCATTAAACTATATAACCACATAACCACATAACAATATAACCATATAACCATATAACCAAATAACCACATAATCAGATAACCATTAACCCATATACCACATACCCACATAGCCATATAACCATATAAATACATAACCATATAACCACATAACCATATAACCATATAAATACATAACCATATTACCACATAACCACATGACCTTATTACCATTAAACCACATAATAATATAACTACATAATCTTATAAGCACATAACCACATGACCATATAACCATTAAACCACATAACAATATAACCACATAACCACATAACCATTAAACCATTAAACCACATAACCACATAACCACATAACCACATAACCATATAACCATATAACCACATAACCATATAACCATTAAACCATTAAACCATATAACCACAAAACCACATAACCACATAACCAAATAACCATTAAACCACATAACCACATAACCATTAAACCATATAACCATATAACCACATAACCATTAAACCATATAATCACATAAAACGACATAACCACATAACCATATAATCATATAACCATATAACCATATAACCGTATAACCATATAACCACATTACCACATTACCACATAATCATATAACCATATAACCATATAACCACATAACCATATAACAACATAACCATATAACCAGTAAACCATATAACCACATAACCATATAACCATATAACCACTAAACCACAAAACCATTGAACCACATAACCTTATAACCACATAACCATATAATCATTAAACCTTATAACCACATACCCACATAAGCATATAACTACATACCCACATAACCACATAACCATTAAGCCTCATAAATATTAAACCATATAACCACATAACCGTGTAATGACATAACCATATAACCACATACCACATATCCACATTACCACATAAACACATAATCACATAACCACATAACCATTAAACCACTTAACCATTAAACCACATAACCACATAAGCATATAACGACATAACCACGTAACCACATAACGATTACACCATATAATAATATAACCATATAACCATATAATCATATAACTAAATAACCATATAACCACATAACGACATAACCACATAACCACATAACCATTAAACCACATAACCATTAAACCATATATAACCATATAACCACATAACCATTTTACCACCTAACAACATAACCTTTAAACCACATAACCATTAAACCATATAACCACATAAACATATAACGACATAACCATATAACCACATAACCACATAATCACTAAACCATATAATCACATAACCATTAAACCATTAAACCATATAACTAAATAACTATATAACCATATAACCGTATAACCATATAACCATATAATCATATAACCATGCAACAATAAACACTCGTAACCATATAACCATATAACAACATAACCACATAACCTCATAACCATATAACCGCATAACCACATAACCATATAACCAAATAACCACATAACCTTATAACCATATAACCATATAACCATATAACCATATAACCATATAACCATATAACTAAATAACGATATAACCACATAACGACATAACCACATAACCACATAACCACATAACCAGTAAACCACATAACTTTCATTAAAGCAGAAAATTTATGTTTTGCTACCGATTCTATTTAAAGAACGAGAAATTAACTGAATATTTGATACTTCAATCATGTTCCTGCGGTTCTGTTTAAAGTCCAAGAAGTCAGCTGGACAGTTAGGAACTTTAATCATAAAACAATGTCGGGTGTTGCTGGGGGTTCCATTTGGGCGACGCGAAATCAACTATACAATTGAGATTTGGTCATGGGAGGCAATGATGTGGGGTGGTGCTGCCGATTCTATTTGAAGAACGAGAAATTGACTGAACGGTTGAGATTTTATCACGAAACAGTAAAAATATAGGGTATTAGAGGATTCTCTTTGAAGAACGAAATAATGACTAAACATCTTAGGTTTTAACCACAAGACAACAAACATGTGGAATGGTTAGTGCAGTTTCAATTTGAAGAACGAAATATTAGCTGCTCACTAAAAATTTCAATACATAATATCCCCCCGGGGTCCTGGGTTCTTGGCACGTGTCGACACTTTGTTTCTACATTCATTTCCCCAACATCACATCACCCATGGTAGTAAGCAATTTGTGCATAGACGCCACTACAGTTTCTATTCAAAGAACGAGATATATTAAGCTGATCATTTGAATTTTGACACACATAAACCCCCCATAAACTCTCCTCGTTTCTATACTATAAAATTAGTAACATTACAATCACTCATTTTCTACTTCAAAGTAGATAATTTACACGTTCCCCATGCTAAAATGTTGAAGACTATATACAGTAATAACTCACCTAAGCGTTCATTTAGCTAAATCTTCAATAAATACTCATTTTTACGGTGGCCCACAAGGGCAATACACAAAACTCAATTCCACTACACAAAACTCAATTCCACTACACAAAACTCAATTCCACTACACAAAACTCAATTCACGATACACAAAACTAAATTCCACTACACAAAACTCAATTCCACTACACAAAACTCAATTCGACTACACAAAACTCAATTCACGATACACAAAACTAAATTCCACTACACAAAACTCAATTCCACTACACAAAACTCAATTCCACTACACAAAACTCAATTCACGATACACAAAACTCAATTCCACTACACAAAACTCAATTCCACTACACAAAACTCAATTCACGATACACAAAACTCAATTCCACTACACAAAACTCAATTCCACAAAACTCAATTTCACGATCACGACACGCTCACGTGCACACGTTCACGTTTTCTTACCGGACATGCGTGATTGAATAGTTGACACCGCCATCTTTCTCGTGTAAGCTGTAAGAGTGTAAAAGATGAACATCAAGTGCCAGAACTGTGCGTCAGAAGTGTCAGGGACCTTTCAATTCTGTCCAAAATGTGGCAATACGTTGACCGATACAAACGAGTCCAAACGCCCACGTGCTTGTGATACATTCGAAAAGTTCAAAGCGAAAAAAAGCCAGCAACGCGCCACATTCTTTCGTGGAAAAACAAAAAATACTACTCCAAAAAATAAAGATGTGCTAATCAATATTGGAGTTATGAAGTACGACCGCCATTGTGTAGATTCCTCAAACGTCTACACGCCAATCAGGGGAAAAACATTGCCGCTGAAAATAGACAAAGACACAAATTACGCTAAACTTTTGATAGCAGCGTTGACCAAAAGAAAGGCATATGATCAATCGTTCAATGAAAAGCTGGACTGGGACATTGTGTACCCAGATGGACAGATTGCGTCAAGTTTACCAGGGCAACCTGAATCACCTTTTTGTCTTAGCGGCTATAAAGAGGATCTTGGAAAGAATTATTCTAGAATAGTTCTATATCTATGCACAGAAAATTCGGATGTAAACAAAGAGAGCGTTGAGGAAGATACATTCGATCGCACTGGTACTTCAAGTAGTGATGCCAATGAATCTCAATTGATGGATGTGGAAATTAGGCAAGAAATGGGAAACAACAAGTGAGTTTATAATATTCCTTACAGTATTTTCCAAATGAGGCCGAACTTTCAATAATGTACTTGTCAATGGAAACCCCACCCCTGGAAGAGTTTTAACAGGGGTGGGAAAGGGGAAGATGGCTGATGTACTTATTTAAGGTTTGTGCCTATGGAAACTGCATTCTATTTCCTATTAATGATACACATTTTAAAACTTCTATAAACCAATTCTCTTACACAAAAAAATATAGTTTTTTAAACAGAAACTATGGACTTTAATGCTGCTTTATTGATTACTTAGACATAAAAACAGTACAAATTAGTAAAATCAAGATGGTAGCAACATCACATGTTACCATAGCAACAAGTAGACCATGTATATCAAGTATACTACAACTGATCTATATAATACATTATACTGTACTGACTGTGTACAAAATCTAGAACAGAGACTTGGATTTAAATTCCTGCCCAACTTAATTTATGTATCTTGAAAAAAAATTTTTTAGTAATATTTAGGAGTCTTAAACTGCTTTTCCATGTCAATTCCCATTATCAAAGGAAAATGTATACAAAAACATTCCAATGCCAAGAATATGAGTGTTGTTTTTTAAGGAAAAAACTAGGTTCAGTTTTAAAATATGTCTGGTGCCTGTTTGCTGCTCCCATTTCAAAAGTTGTTTGCCATGCATTTGAGACAATTTTCCTCTGAGCAACAGGAAATTATTTTCATATTCTCAAAGAAAATGGTCTAATGTTTGGAAAAATGAGAGATTAAGAGTAACCAGCAGAAACAATGTAAAGCTGAAATTATTCAAAAATATTATTGCAAAAATTCTGTAAACTTCAACAAGAATTATGGACCAAGATCTTCATTCATAATTTCCCTTTAAATGCCTCTCTGACAATCTAGGCAACAAAACATAGAATATAAGATCCTTCCATCCTCACCACCAGCTAGGCCCTGGGCCTGCCTGTTCACCACCCCCTCTCTCTCTCTCTCTGATCAAGCTGGGCCCGATATTATATTTTTGTTTGATAAATGCCTGTCAAAATTTGGATTTGATATGGAAATTGGCACCCTCCTGCACCCCCCTTGGCTAAGCATAGGAGGGTGCAAACACCCCAGTAAATCCATCCCCCCAGTAAATCCATCCCTGTAATAATTATGATAATTGTTTTAAGGAATAAAGTTAGTCAAGTGAGCACAAGTGTGTGCATGGACAGAGACTCATCCACCACAGCATATTATGGAGAAGGACCAAGTACATCAACAGGGATCCCAGAAGGACCAAGTACATCAACAGGGATCCCAGAAGGACCAAGTACATTAACAGGGATCCCAGAAGGTACATTAACAGGGATCCCAGAAGGACCAAGTACATTAACAGGGATCCCAGATGAAGATTTCGATTGGTTGTATGCAACTTGGTGTGTGATGAAGCTGATCTTGAAAGCATGAGTGATGTGGAGGTAGAAGTAGGCCAGAATGATGAATCTTCCAATTCCCAGCATTCCACAGAGCCACTGCCAGATATACTTAAAAAATTATCCAGTGTTATAAATTCAGATTCAATATCAAAATTCAACGTTAGTCGCAGCCATCTGTGGGAGGGGACAGTCAGAGGTTTGACAAGAAAATCCTTTTCACCACATAATAAAATTTCTGTTAAGTTTTGCGATGATGTTGGTACCTCTGAAGGGGCTGTGGATGCGGGGGGACCCAAAAGGGAATTTTTTACCCTGGCTTTAGATTGGTTAATGAATTCACAGCTCTTTTCTGGCAGTGATCATTGTAAGTACCTTTCATGTAATGCTACTTGTCAAGGTAATGATGACTATTTCCATGCCGGACAAATAGTAGCAATGTCTCTTGTTCATGGAGGTCCTGGGTTTAGTTGTCTCTCACCAAGTCTTTATCAGTGCATTGTGCAAGGCCCTAATAATGTTTCTGTTAGTGTGGGTGATGTGTATGATTTTGAACTGAGGTCTTCTTTGGAAAAATTGTTTAATGCCAAGAGTACTGATGAGGCAAATACAATGATAAACAGCTCTCCTCTAAGTACACTCTTAGATCTTGCAGGAACCTTTAAATTTGTATCATCTTTGGATGAAATCTCAACACTAGTTCAGCAAACCGTTAAATGGTTCTTTTTTGGCAGGTCACATTTTTCACAAGAGCAATTCGTAAAAGGGCTGTCTGTGTTAGGAATTTATGACTCTATGTTGAAGAATCCTGAATCATTCCACCCAGCTTTTTGCTACTCACCTCAGCAACTGAATGCTGAACCTATGTCACAATTGTTTGAAACTAAGTTTAGTGAGGTTGGCTCTAATCACCATTGTTGTGAATCCTTGGTCATATCACACTGGAATGATTATTTGCTGGATGTTGAAGAGAGGCGGGAACAGAGGTCACATTCAATGATATTCTCTTTTTTGCCAGCGGCTGTAAAGTTATACCACCATTTGGCATAAAATTGTCTTTAGAATTTCTACACCATCCCGAAAAAAATGGTAAAATATCCAAATTCCCAAAAGCTAACACATGTGCTTGCATTCTTTATCTGCCTGTCATCCACAGCTCATATGATAAATTCAAAGAGGCCCTTTCGTTTGCATTCCTTAACACCCGTGGATTTGGTGAACCATAACATAATGTTAACATTTCAAGTTTAGATTTACAAACTTGTAGAACAGTGTTACCATCTTTTATAGTTACAGTTTCAAAAGTTGATATTGAGTGGCTGTTAGTAATATTGATTATTGTACTACGGTAAATGCGAGTGGTGTGTCTATTACGATACCCGATGAATGAATCATGAATCCACTGAAAAACTAAATTTATTAATCTTGCGTATTTTGCATTTTCAAGTAAAATTAAACGAGTTCTTATAGGGCTCGTAGAAGTTTCCAACAGATTGTTATTTTGACCACGAAGGCTCGCTGGTGTTAAGGAAACATGGTGCATCAAAGCGAGCTTTGGTGGTAAGAACAATTGCCAAAGAAAAACCAGCATAAGGTCCATTTTACAACTGTGTCTTACATCATATAAGGGATTCAAAGAATCACAAGAAAATCTTTCTGGAACGTGATAGGCCATGCCACCCTGTACCTTACATTGTTAATGTTATACAGTATGTTTAGTTGTTAATATTTTGTTAAAATTGAGAACATGTCAATATATTACGTAATGTTTTAAAGAGTCCTTGTTCACATTGATGCTGATACAAAAATGTTGGTCCAGTTTTGACCTGGTTAGTCTTAACCACTGCCACTTACATGTCATTTTTACTATACATACCAGCTAAACCAAAATTTCGGTACCTGAATGAATGTATCTTCGGCTGGTTATGTGAAGCATTTTTAGTCCGAGTATATGTAGAAAGCTCTGTAAATTACCATGAAAAGTAGCTGTGTTCCAGATTTTTACATAGCTAATTATAAGTGGGCATCGGAAATACAATTTACATTGGTTCTACTAGATCAAAAAGCAAAACGGCTATTCGATTTAATATGCGTACTCCCCCCGCCCCTATCGAGGAGATTGACCCCAGCACCTTTGCCCCTGAGGAATTCCGCTCAAGAATGAACATGTATCAGAGTGGAATTCCTCACTCCATAAAAATCCTTACCCCTGAGGAATTCCACTCCTATAAAATTCTTACACCTGGGGGGGGGGGGGGAGGTATGGATATTAAATGGAATAAACAAAATGAACAACCGTTGCAATCTTCAAACGTCAATTCCATGGTGTGCCACAGTAACTAAATGCCTGTAAAGATCCAGTGCTTCATTCCAATTTGAAGGTTTAAGGAAGTCGGTTTGCGACCTTGCATACTCAAAGTATTCTTGATACATGTTAATTTCTGGCTCGCAAAATTCGTGCATGTCATTTATTTGCTCAGTCGAAACATTCTGTAAGAATTCACTTCCGCCAAAATTATGAGGGAGATGATATAGCTCATCTGGGCGGCCTGCTACAGTGTCAAATCTTGATCTCCTCACATAGTGAGTATTCCAGTGGACCTTGACTTGGTCAAAATCACGTTGAAGCAAATCTGAAAAACAAAACCACAGGCATTCCATTTGTAATTCATCTGATGTGTTGATATTACCGATTTCCACCTGATCCTTGAAAAAGTTGATCCACCATGATGACCTGTTGCGACGCAGAAAGGACCACCAATTTTCGATTCTTTGATTGGAATGTGAAGAGCCATACTTGTGCCCATTTATGCCGGCAAATTGATCACGAGCTCCAGAACGGAAGTAACACTGCATGGCGGCCATAATACCATTCTCGGTACCACAATCTGTTCTAAGCACAATTGGGCAACCATCAACAGAATGCACGGATTCCAAATGAAGCCTGCAGTCACAGCAGGATCATTATTCGTTCTGCAAACTTTTAACCACAAAATTCGTCGGCTGAACCCATCGATACAGCCATGCACCGGAAAGCCGTAAGGCTTGAGCTTATCGTATCCGTCAACATGCCACGCGAAGTTCGGGCCTGGATTGATGTAACGACGACGTTTTAGGCGATGTGAGCGCCTGTCATCTGATCCCTCTGGGTCCAGCGCTCGAAGGATGCGTTGAACCATACTTCTCGGTGCTTGAATGCCATAATTCAAACGCAGGCAATGCCACATAGATCGATAACCACTTAAACACCCCGGGCCATTTAGTTCCTCTCGAATAGCCGCGGTCACCTCTTCCTCATCAGGATCAATGTTTCGCCTTTTTAAACCCATACTTCGCAACCTGTTTTTCAATGTTCGTAGAGACATTTCAATGTTATGGAACTTCCTTAAAAGTGACAAGATAGTCGAGTACTCGAAACCTCTCATAAAGTAATGTGCGATAATATCCATATCGGTCAACATATTTCCACAGTTTGGACAAAATTGAAAGGTCTCTGCTACTTCTGACGCACAATTCTGGCACTTGATATTCATAATTTGTCCTTATTTAAAAAAATTACTCTTACAGCTTTAAAAGCCAATTTATAAAGTAAACTAATACACGAGAAGATGGCGGATGTCAACCATCTTGTGATCGTGAAATTGAATTTTGTATATCGTTAATTCAGTTTTGTGTATCCTGAATTTTGTTTTGTGTGTCGCGAATTTTGTTTTGTGTATCGTGAATTAAGTTTTGTGTATCGTGAATTGAGTTTTGTGTAGTGGAAATTGAGTTTTGTGTATCGTGAATTGAGTTTTGTGTAGTGGAATTGAGTTTTGTGTAGTGGAATTGAGTTTTGTGTAGTGGAATTGAGTTTTGTGTAGTGGAATTGAGTTTTGTGTATCGTGAATTGAGTTTTGTGTAGTGGAATTGAGTTTTGTGTAGTGGAATTGAGTTTTGTGTAGTGGAATTGAGTTTTGTGTAGTGGAATTGAGTTTTGTGTATCGTGAATTGAGTTTTGTGTAGTGGAATTGAGTTTTGTGTAGTGGAATTGAGTTTTGTGTAGTGGAATTGAGTTTTGTGTAGTGGAATTGAGTTTTGTGTATTGCCCTTGTGGGCCACCGTACATTTTCTATTCACGATCGTTAGCATTTCATATATAAATCAAGCACAATTTTTGAGACTCCCTTTCGAATACGGAAACGTTCATCTCCAACGCCATATTGAATTTAAACTCGTGATGTAGGAATTTCGTTACCATGACTACCGCGTCTTACCGCGTCCTGTAAAGCGCGCGAAAATCTGTATTCAGTGAGCGAACAGTCCGAAACTCTACCTCATGTAAGTTTTTCAAAGTTTTGTTTGTTTTATTTATTTTAAATAATTAATTTATTTACTTACTAATTTTAATAGATATTAATTCACAATTTCCGAAATTTTTACACTTTTCCGGCACTCAAACAACGTAATTTGAAGTCTCGAAAAATCTACATATACGGACATATTAATAACACAAAACAGTTCACAAAAATAGTTTTATTAAGCATTAATATACCATTTATAAACCTCTATCAATAAATAATCTCATATTTAATGTAGATAGAATATTTCTGAATACTATGACTGTCTAAACTTTTAATATAACCTCATTCAACAATTGTCTAATATAATATAGTTTTCACACTATAGTCCTGTTAATACACTATACATTTCATTCATATATTCTTCCTCTATCATATAATTTCCATAACGGGCGTGTTGTTCCATGACCTACCGGTAGGTTAGAAACACGCCACCCTGTCATGCTTGGGACCTGACGATATCGTGGCATTGTTTCTCTTTTGAAACATACAAAGGGCATAACTGCAGTAGCTTTACCTCTGCAATTGCTGTGGTCTTGGTTATTCATCTTTGAAGAAGCACCCGGGTTTTGCGCAAACTATCCAATCTTTCTCTTTCTCTTCTTCCTCTCGCCAGTCACAATTATCTATCCCTATATCAATAAGCAACCAATATTAGTATAATTTAATATGCATATGTAATAATTAAATTTTCATAACCCATAGATCACTCTTATAAAATGAACCCAGAAAGCTTCCTAAACATGTATAACACCCAATTCAAGCACCTAACCAGACCAGAAAACATAACCAAACGAAATGATCTACTACCTTTATTTAACGGAGACATTTTCTATCCCATGAGTAATTGGCCACGTGACATTGTACGCACATTCTGGACTAAACCAATTGGCGACGGAGACACTTTCCGGTTGTTTTTATTTTTTATTGGCAATGGAGGCTCACCTTATTATACAGGAGAGTGGATTTTTTCATCACAATCCTGGACCAACCAGAGGACAGCCGAGAAAAGAGCGAGGCAATTAGACTTTATATTTAATAATAAAGAAAGACGGAGCCATGAATGGTTTTATTTTGATCTCCTCCACAATGACTGGAGATTCCTAAACGGAAATAAAAGATGAACTTTTAACATTCTATGTGTACAATTCTTTACATTATTTAATTCATATCTTATATCCTATATTAATTATCAAGTTATTCAATCCAATATACTCTTCAATATACCATTTAAGGTTATTTCAGAGAGTTTACAAATTCATTGTCCAAATGAGTCTTCAAAGTTGTAAGCAGGCGGGGTTCCTTATTCGATATTCCATTTAACTTTATCTATAGCCCCTCCCCTCCCCCCCCCCTACGACATATTAAGATGATTTAAATATTTAATTTTTAAAATTTTAATTTTGTTTTCATTTTATTTTAACGAGGCAGAAGTGTGCTGCTCAGCAGAAGTCGCTCCCTCACTACAGACTGTAACATCAACACTAACAACTCAACGTAACGTTACATAACTCAACTTGCTATGGGAACCCTACCAAAGGGATTCCATTTAGAACACTTTTAATGCCACATAGATTGATAGTGATCTACCAAAGTGTATTTAATTATACAACCTGAAAAACAAAGCTTGCAATGTATCTGCGGTAGGGATACATACCTTCAATTCTATTCAACTCTATGAATGGTCAAGGTGTTCATAATCTATATAACGATAAAATTTATTTTAATTATTGTTTTCACACAAACGTTATTATTTAAAACATTTAATTATGATTTATTATCATTATTATACCTATATCCATTCACTACCAGGTTAAACCCCCCTCCCCTAATATATCCTATATTATATTTTCTTAAGATACAATATACACAAAACCCAAAACATTCACTACTATACCTACAAGTAACCTACACTTAATATCAATTTCTCTCCTAATAAATCTATAGATACAAATCACTATGGCAAGAAATAGCACATCAAGAAAGATCTATAAACGTAAATTGAAAAATTCCACTAATATTCCTAACCTACCTATACTTCCTCCAATTACAACTTCATCCAATCTTCCATCTAATAATCCTAACCCTACTTTATTCAATAATACCCTTCCAAACCCAACTTTAATCGATTATACCCAACCAGACCCAACCTATCCAACTAAAAAACAAGAAAGAAATAATAGAAAAAAGAAAATTTACAAACAAAAAGTTAAAGAAAAAAGAATTAACCATCAGAGAAAGAAGACAAACCACCACCACATCACATCTCATAACACAAAAACATGGAAAAGAAATATAAAAAATAACAAAAACCTAAACCTACACCAAAAAAAGAATCTCTTCCCAATCCACAACCTCTCATGCAGAAAAGAAAGAATCAACACCATCATCTACAATTTCGAAGCATCCATCATACATGAAACCTATAGAATATCTGACACCACCACTACCACTACAATCAAATCCCATCACGAAGACATTACAGCCATACTTAACTCCATCGAATCCCTAAAACAAGAAAACCTAGACATCGACAACAGAATAAAAAATATAAAAAAAGATCACATCACAGCAACTACAAACAAATCCAACAACCTCAAACAATCAAGCAGCAACAAAGGACACATCTTAAAACAACGCCTCTTCAAGTTTAAATCAAACCTCAACCTTTTCATTCATTTCCTCGACAGCAGATTAACCCTCTCCAACCTCAATATAGCTAACATCCTATCTCACGAAACAAACACCCAACACAAATCGAATATCATCAAAGAACAAATCAAATTAAAGACAACAAACAAAATCCATAACTTCACAACCATCGACCTATCCGAAGACATAACAGAAGCACTCAACAAAGGAACCAATTTTATACCAACCTCATTCAATCTGAACCAAACCAAATTAAAAGAAACCATCCTCTCCGAAACCAACACCACCCTCACTCAAATAATCAATAAACCAATCACCACCGAACACATTATTTCATCTGCATCTAAACCCAAAATAACAGCAACCTTCGACAAAATCAAACCAAAAAAGAACGAAAAACCTATTAAAATACTGGAACAAGAAAAATGTAAACCTAATTTCAACACTCACGCCTACGACTACGTCTATTCAACCTATTACTATGCTCAAGAATATCTACAAAACTTTAATTTAGAAAATATTATCCAATCAAACCTCTCTAATATCTCCTCTTCTACTCTCCAGCTTTTACAAGACCTACAAAACAACAAAGACGTTAACGTTACACAAACAGACAAGAACATGGGATGGGCACTTGTACCTACTAACTGGTTTACAAACGAATACAAACGACATCTACAAGATACAAATACATATCAACTTACTGACAATTTCAACATTGAACAGCATATAAAAGACAGCAACAAACTTATACTTAACATGAAAACACGTTTCACCAAACTAATTACATCTAACAAACACAAACTACTAAACCCATTACAACCTGAACACATACAACTACCGTACATGAAACTTTTACCTAAAGTACATAAACTGACCTCAACAGCTTCCTCTAACAACGTTACAGACCTAATCGGACGACCAATCATCACAGCACACTCTTGGACAACTTCTAACATATCCAGACTACTTGGCACAGAACTAGACAACATCATTTTACAACTTAAAAACTTTTTTATTTCTAAGAACATTCATTTTCCTATAATTTATAATTCCACTGAACTTATCGACTTACTACATAAACAACATATCACAGACATCGATGACTTCCAACTGACCACTTTTGATTTTACTTCCTTATACACTAAAATTACATTTCAAGACACAATCAATGCCATCATCTCCAGCTACAAACTTCTCAAACTTCCTAATCTATATCGTGATTTCCTACTTAACCTAAACAATTTTATTAACGAACGTAACTATTTTTCTGTTGGACAAGACATTTACAGACAAACGCAAGGAGTCGCTATGGGTAGCTACCATAGCAGACAAATTGCAGACCTAGTACTTTTACTTAGTGAACTAATTTTTTTTAACTCAACTAATACCAACGGACTCTCTCTTTTCTCTAGATACATCGACGACGGTTTCATGCTCACTAACAATACAGACTTAAAACATTTAACTACCAACCTTATTTCTTTCTATCCTGCACAAATTCCTATAACATTCACCTCAAACCAACATTCAGTCAACTATCTTGATCTCACAATTTCTTTAAATCACCACTCCATCCTACATAACAAAATTCATTATAAAGTCTAACAAAAACCAAACCACAAATACATGTACCCACACTTCTCCTCTAATCATCCCCAACACATCTTTGCAGGCATCGTTAAAACAGAAACCATACGCTACAGCAGACTTTCCTCTACTAACAACGACTACAACTACATACGAAAACTTTTTACTCTACGACTTAAATCTTTAGGCTACCCAACAACACTGATCCAACAAAATTCCTTTCCTTTTCTTACATACAACCTTCACAAACGCAGACATAACAGACCAACTAAACAGAAACTTCGAACTACAAACGAAATTTACTACAAAACTAAATACAACAAACACATCAGAACAGACAAAATCGTACATCACATACTCAACAAATACCGCAATGTGCACATCCCGAAACTTACAAAAACTTACTGCAACTCAACGAAACTTCATTCTCTTCTCCTCACTAATAAAAAACTCCACAGTAAACTTACCAAAAAATAATTTATTTCACTATATCTACAATTCAAAATTTGGTTTAATCTACAATTGAAAACGACCATATTAAAGAAAAATAATAAACAAAAAATTCTATAGAATAAATCATCTATAGATTTTAGTCATTTTGGGTTTGTTTCGAAATTTACGAATATGTAGCATCTACACAGAATATAGTATATTTGTTATATAGTCCAATCAAATTATATTTTGGTAACATTGGTCCAGTCAACATGAACTGGTCATTTTGTACATATTGTATATAGAAATCTTTTACATTTTCCTTTTCAACATTTATTTTCATTTTGTACATATTGTATATAGAAATCTTTACATTTCCTTTTCCATATTATCTTCAATTTATACACAGTTTATCAATTACTTATCAATTTGATAACCGTTACTTTATGTGTGATATGTTCAACTATAATTAAGTCATTACACATCGATAGAAATATATACTCACTTTGATTAGGCCTTGGTGGTATAGCGCCACATCAACTTATATCCAACTTTAACAGATCATCACATGTTGACAGCAAGGTTTAAACATTCCCTAAAAAATACATAAAATTACTAAAGATTCTATTTGAAGAACGAGGTATTGACTAGGTTTTGAAAATTCATCATTAAAGCAGAAAATTTATGTTCTGCTACCGATTCTATTTAAAGAACGAGAAATTAACTGAATATTTGATACTTCAATCATGAAACAACAAAAATGTGGGGTGTTCCTGCGGTTCTGTTTAAAGTCCAAGAAGTCAGCTGGACAGTTAGGAACTTTAATCATAAAACAATGTCGGGTGTTGCTGGGGGTTCCATTTGGGCGACGCGAAATCAACTATACAATTGAGATTTGGTCATGGGAGGCAATGATGTAGGGTGGTGCTGCCGATTCTATTTGAAGAACGAGAAATTGACTGAACGTTTGAGATTTTATCACCAAACAGTAAAAATATAGGGTATTAGAGGATTCTCTTTGAAGAACGAAATAATGACTAAACATCTTAGGTTTTAACCACAAGACAACAAACATGTGGAATGGTTAGTGCAGTTTCAATTTGAAGAACGAAATATTAGCTGCTCACTAACAATTTCAATACATAATATCCCCCCGGGGTCCTGGGCTCTTGGCACGTGTCGACACTTTGTTTCTACATTCATTTCCCCAACATCACATCACCCATGGTAGTAAGCAATTTGTGCATAGACGCCACTACAGTTTCTATTCAAAGAACGAGATATATTAAGCTGATCATTTGAATTTTGACACACATAAACCCCCCATAAACTCTCCTCGTTTCTATACTATAAAATTAGTAACATTACAATCACTCATTTTCTACTTCAAAGTAGATAACTTACACGTTCCCCATGCTAAAATGTTGAAGACTATATACAGTAATAACTCACCTAAGCGTTCATTTAGCTAAATCTTCAATAAATACTCATTTTCTATTCACGATCGTTAGCATTTCATATATAAATCAAGCACAATTTTTGAGACTCCCTTTCGAATACGGAAACGTTCATCTCCAACGCCATATTGAATTTAAACTCGTGATGTAGGAATTTCGTTACCATGACTACCGCGTCTTACCGCGTCCTGTAAAGCGCGCGAAAATCTGTATTCAGTGAGCGAACAGTCCGAAACTCTACTTCATGTAAGTTTTTCAAAGTTTTGTTTGTTTTATTTATTTTAAATAATTAATTTATTTACTTACTAATTTTAATAGATATTAATTCACAATTTCCGAAGTTTTTACACTTTTCCGGCACTCAAACAACCTAATTTGAAGTCTCGAAAAATCTACATATACGGACATATTAATAACACAAAACAGTTCACAAAAATAGCTTTATTAAGCATTAATATACCATTTATAAACCTCTATCAATAAATAATCTCATATTTAATGTAGATAGAATATTTCTGAATACTATGACTGTCTAAACTTTTAATATAACCTCATTCAACAATTTTTTTTATTTTTTTTTTTTAATTTAAATTTTATTTTATTTTAATTTTGACGAGGCAGAAGTGTGCTGCTCAGCAGAGGTCGCTCCCTCGCTACAGACTGTAACATCAACACTTACAACTCAACCTAACGTAACAAAACTCAACTTGCTATGGGAACCCTACTAGAGGGATTCCATTTAGAACACTTTTAATGCCACATAGATTGATAGTGATCTACCAAAGTGTATTTAATTATACAACCTGAAAAAGAGAAAATTTTAATTTTGTTTTCTTTTGATTTTGACGAGGCAGAAGTGTGCTGCTCAGCAGAGGTCGCTCCCTCACTACAGACTGTAACATCAACACTTACAACTCAACCTAACGTAACAAAACTCAACTTGCTATGGGAACCCTACTAGAGGGATTCCATTTAGAACACTTTTAATGCCACATAGATTGATAGTGATCTACCAAATTGTATTTAATTATACAACCTGAAAAAGAGAAAATTTTAATTTTGTTTTCTTTTGATTTTGATTTTGACGAGGCAGAAGTGTGCTGCTCAGCAGAGGTCGCTCCCTCACTACAGACTGTAACATCAACACTTACAACTCAACCTAACGTAACAAAACTCAACTTGCTATGGGAACCCTACTAAAGGGATTCCATTTAGAACACTTTTAATGCCACATAGATTGATAGTGATCTACCAAAGTGTATTTAATTATACAACCTGAAAAAGAGAGGCAGAAGTGTGCTGCTCAGCAGAAGTCGCTCCCTCACTACAGACTGTAACATCAACACTTACAACTCAACCTAACGTAACAAAACTCAACTTGCTATGGGAACCCTACTAGAGGGATTCCATTTAGAACACTTTTAATGCCACATAGATTGATAGTGATCTACCAAATTGTATTTAATTATACAACCTGAAAAAGAGAAAATTTTGTTTTTGTTTTCTTTTGATTTTGACGCTGCTCAGCAGCAGCTCAGCAGCTCTAGCTCCTCACTACAGACTGCACCAACACAACTCACAATAACGTAACAACTCACAAGCACTCCTTGGAACCCTACTAAAGGGATTCATTTATAGAATTTAATGCCACATAGATTGATGATGATCTACCAAAAAGTATTTTTAATTATACAACCTGAAGAGGCAGAAGTGTGCTGCTCAGCAGAAGTCGTTCCCTCACTACAGACTGTAACATCAACACTTACAACTCAACCTAACGTAACAAAACTCAACTTGCTATGGGAACCCTACTAGAGGGATTCCATTTAGAACACTTTTAATGCCACATAGATTGATAGTGATCTACCAAATTGTATTTAATTATACAACCTGAAAAGAGAAAATTTTAATTTTGTTTTCTTTTGATTTTGACGAGGCAGAAGTGTGCTGCTCAGCAGAGGTCGCTCCCTCACTACAGACTGTAACATCAACACTTACAACTCAACCTAACGTAACAAAACTCAACTTGCTATGGGAACCCTACTAAAGGGATTCCATTTAGAACACTTTTAATGCCACATAGATTGATAGTGATCTACCAAAGTGTATTTAATTATACAACCTGAAAAAGAGAGGCAGAAGTGTGCTGCTCAGCAGAAGTCGCTCCCTCACTACAGACTGTAACATCAACACTTACAACTCAACCTAACGTAACAAAACTCAACTTGCTATGGGAACCCTACTAGAGGGATTCCATTTAGAACACTTTTAATGCCACATAGATTGATAGTGATCTACCAAATTGTATTTAATTATACAACCTGAAAAAGAGAAAATTTTGTTTTTGTTTTCTTTTGATTTTGACGAGGCAGAAGTGTGCTGCTCAGCAGAGGTCGCTCCCTCACTACAGACTGTAACATCAACACTTACAACTCAACCTAACGTAACAAAACTCAACTTGCTATGGGAACCCTACTAAAGGGATTCCATTTAGAACACTTTTAATGCCACATAGATTGATAGTGATCTACCAAAGTGTATTTAATTATACAACCTGAAAAAGAGAGGCAGAAGTGTGCTGCTCAGCAGAAGTCGTTCCCTCACTACAGACTGTAACATCAACACTTACAACTCAACCTAACGTAACAAAACTCAACTTGCTATGGGAACCCTACTAGAGGGATTCCATTTAGAACACTTTTAATGCCACATAGATTGATAGTGATCTACCAAATTGTATTTAATTATACAACCTGAAAAAGAGAAAATTTTAATTTTGTTTTCTTTTGATTTTGACGAGGCAGAAGTGTGCTGCTCAGCAGAGGTCGCTCCCTCACTACAGACTGTAACATCAACACTTACAACTCAACCTAACGTAACAAAACTCAACTTGCTATGGGAACCCTACTAAAGGGATTCCATTTAGAACACTTTTAATGCCACATAGATTGATAGTGATCTACCAAAGTGTATTTAATTATACAACCTGAAAAAGAGAGGCAGAAGTGTGCTGCTCAGCAGAAGTCGCTCCCTCACTACAGACTGTAACATCAACACTTACAACTCAACCTAACGTAACAAAACTCAACTTGCTATGGGAACCCTACTAGAGGGATTCCATTTAGAACACTTTTAATGCCACATAGATTGATAGTGATCTACCAAATTGTATTTAATTATACAACCTGAAAAAGAGAAAATTTTAATTTTGTTTTCTTTTGATTTTGACGAGGCAGAAGTGTGCTGCTCAGCAGAGGTCGCTCCCTCACTACAGACTGTAACATCAACACTTACAACTCAACCTAACGTAACAAAACTCAACTTGCTATGGGAACCCTACTAAAGGGATTCCATTTAGAACACTTTTAATGCCACATAGATTGATAGTGATCTACCAAAGTGTATTTAATTATACAACCTGAAAAAGAGAGGCAGAAGTGTGCTGCTCAGCAGAAGTCGCTCCCTCACTACAGACTGTAACATCAACACTAACAACTCAACGTAACGTTACATAACTCAACAAGCTATGGGAACCCTACCAAAGGGATTCCATTTAGAACACCTTTAATGCCACATAGATTGATAGTGATCTACAACCTTAATTATACAACCTGAAAAACAAGCATTAATATACCATTTATAAACCTCTATAAATAAATAATCTCATAATTAATGTATATATCATATTTCTGAAAACTCTGACTGGATAAACTTTTAATATAACCCATTCAACAATTGTCCTGTGACAACACTATATATTTCATTCATATTTTCTTCCTGTATCATATATTTTCCAAAACGGGCGTGTTGCTCCAAGACCTACCGGTAGGTTAGAAACACGCCACCCTGTCATGCTTGGGACCTGACGATATCATGGCATTGTTTCTCTTTTGAAACATACAAAGGGCAAGACTGCAGTAGCTTTACCTCTGCAATTGCTGTGGTCTTGGTTATTCATCTTTGAAGAAGCACCCGGGTTTTGCGCAAACTATCCAATCTTTCTCTTTCTCTTCTTCCTCTCGCCAGTCACAATTATCTATCCCTATATCAATAAGCAACCAATATTAGTATAATTTAATATGCATATGTAATAATTAAATTTTCATAACCCATAGATCACTCTTATAAAATGAACCCAGAAAGCTTCCTAAACATGTATAACACCCAATTCAAGCACCTAACCAGACCAGAAAACATAACCAAACGAAATGATCTACTACCTTTATTTAACGGAGACATTTTCTATCCCATGAGTAATTGGCCACGTGACATTGTACGCACATTCTGGACTAAACCAATTGGCGACGGAGACACTTTCCGGTTGTTTTTATTTTTTATTGGCAATGGAGGCTCACCTTATTATACAGGAGAGTGGATTTTTTCATCACAATCCTGGACCAACCAGAGGACAGCCGAGAAAAGAGCGAGGCAATTAGACTTTATATTTAATAATAAAGAAAGACGGAGCCATGAATGGTTTTATTTTGATCTCCTCCACAATGACTGGAGATTCCTAAACGGAAATAAAAGATGAACTTTTAACATTCTATGTGTACAATTCTTTACATTATTTAATTCATATCTTATATCTTATATCCTATATTAATTATCAAGTTATTCAATCCAATATACTCTTCAATATACCATTTAAGGTTATTTCAGATAGTTTACAAATTCATTGTCCAAATGAGTCTTCAAAGTTGTAAGCAGGCGGGGTTCCTTATTCGATATTCCATTTAACTTTATCTATAGCCCCTCCCCTCCCCCCCCCCCTACGACATATTAAGATGATTTAAATATTTAATTTTTAAAATTTTAATTTTGTTTTCATTTTATTTTAACGAGGCAGAAGTGTGCTGCTCAGCAGAAGTCGCTCCCTCACTACAGACTGTAACATCAACACTAACAACTCAACGTAACGTTACATAACTCAACATGCTATGGGAACCCTACCAAAGGGATTCCATTTAGAACACCTTTAATGCCACATAGATTGATAGTGATCTACCAAAGTGTATTTAATTATACAACCTGAAAAACAAATATTGCCATGTATCTACGGTAGGGATACATACCTTCAATTCTATTCAACTCTATGAATGGTCAGGGTGTTCCTAATCTATATAACGATAACATTTTCTATTATAATATTTATTTTATACAAACGTTATTATTTCTAAAACATTTAATTATGATTTATTATCATTATTATACCTATATCCAACCCCTACCAAATCACACCCCTACCAAATACATTCTATATTATATTTTAAAATATGAGATGATACTGCCGATTCTATTTAAAGAACGAGAAATTGACTGAACAATTGAAATTTTAATCATAAAACAATAAAAATGTAAGATATTACTACGGATTTTGTTTGAAGAACGAGAAATTGACTGAACAATTGAAACTTTAATCATAAAATAAAAAATATAAGGTAATACTGCGGATTCCATTTGAAAAGGGAGAAATCGACTGAACAGTTGAGGTTTTGGTCATGAAACAACAAAAATATGGGATTGTGTTGCAGATTCTATTTGAAGAACGAGAAATTGACTGAACATTAGAAATTTTAATCATACAGCAGCAGATATGTGGGATGCTGCAAATTCTACTTGAAGAACGAGGTATTAACTGGTCGTTTGAGGTTTTCAATGCATGGGGTCCCCCCCGGGGTCCTGGACTCCTGGCACGTCATGTTGGCACAATGATTGAACATTCATTCCCTCAACAGCAATCATAATATTAAGCAACAAAGCGTAGAATACTGCTACAGATTCTGTTCAAAGAACGAGATATAAGCTGATCGTTTGAAATTTGGTACATCAAATCCCCCATAAAATCTCCTCATTTCTATGCTACAAAATTTAGTTACATTACATTACAACCACTTACTTTTCTACTTGAAAGTAGATAGTTTACACCGTAATTACACGTTCCCTATGCAAATCTTGACAACTTAATACAGTGTTTTGCTTGCCGGACGTTCGTTTAGCTAAATCTTCAATAAGTACTCAATTTCTATTCAAGATCGTTAGCCCATCGTATTTAAATGAAGCATAATTTTTGAGACTTCCTTTCGAATACTAACACGTTTGTCTCCGACGCCATATTGAAACTAAAAATTCGTTACCATGACTACCACGTCCTGTCAAGCGTGCGAAAACCTATTTTCAGTGAGCGTACAATCCAAAACTCTACATCATGTAAGTTTTTCAAAGTTTTTGTTTGTTTTAATTATCTTAAATAATTAGTTTATTTGCTTACTAATTTAAATAGAAATGAGTTTACAATTTCCGAGGTTTTGCACTTTTCCGGCACTCAAATGGCGTAATTTCCAGTCTCGAAAAAAATTTACATATACGGACATATTGGTAGCATGAAACATTTAATATAAGTAGTTTTATTAAGCATTAATATACCATTTATAAACCTCTATAAATAAATAATCTCATAATTAATGTATATATCATATTTCTGAAAACTCTGTTTGGATAAACTTTTAATATAACCCATTCCACAATAGCCTACTATAGTACAGTTTTTCACAATATAGTCCTGTGACAACACTATATATTTCATTCATATTTTCTTCCTGTATCACATATTTTCCAAAACGGGCGTGTTGTTCCAAGACCTACCGGTAGGTTAGAAACACGCCACCCTGTCATGCTTGGGACCTGATGATATCATGGCATTGTTTCTCTTTTGAAACATACAAAGGGCAAGACTGCAGTAGCTTTACCTCTGCAATTGCTGTGGTCTTGGTTATTCATCTTTGAAGAAGCACCCGGGTTTTGCGCAAACTATCCAACCTTTTTCTTTTCCTTTCTTTCTCTCATCAGTTACAATTATCTATTCCTATATCAATAAACAACTTATATTATAATAATTCAATATGCATATGCTATAATTATATTTTTATAACTCATAGATCTCTTAAACAAAATGTACCCAGAATGTTTCCTAAGCATATATAAGACCCAATACCAACTTAATCTTTAGGTCCCCATTCGATACCCAAAGATAATTTATATAGTTAATTTAAAATTTATTTATTTTTCAATTTTATTTTAACGAGGCAGAAGTGTGCTGCTCAGCAGAAGTCGCTCCCTCACTACAGACTGTAACATCAACACTAACAACTCAACGTAACGTTACATAACTCAACATGCTATGGGAACCCTACCAAAGGGATTCCATTTAGAACACCTTTAATGCCACATAGATTGATAGTGATCTACCAAAGTGTATTTAATTATACAACCTGAAAAACAAATAACCATTAAACCACATAACCATTAAACCATATAACCATATAACCACATAACCATTTTACCACCTAACCACATAACCTTTAAACCACATAACCATTAAGCAATATAACCACATAAACATATAACGACATAACCATATAACCACATAACCACATAATCAATAAACCATACAACCACATCTCTCTCCTCCGCAGAGGCTTTTGAGCGAGCGCTGCACGCAAGATTGCAAAGATTAACATTATAGCAAAGACTAATTGGGGGAGAGCAAGACGCGCTTACATGAAGTTTCCCAGGGGGAAAGGAAGGCGCGAGGGGGGCGACGGGAAGGCGGAAGAAAGAAGAAAAAGCCTCTGCCAGATAATGTGCGGTTCTCAGGAGTATTTAGCTGTTCTCTGGAGTGACCTATGAATGTTTAATAATTAATAATATATGGCTAAAAACAGTGATATTTTGGAAGAATTACAATGTTCTTTACATGATCTAAGCTTGGAAGGTTAGTGCAAGTTTTTTGATTATATTTGTATAGTGCTACAAGCCATAAAAAATTGTGTGTTCTTCGTATATCTGTTTTATATAAATAACATGTGTAAAGAACTGATTGTATTAAATACTGTTCTTCCATATTTTATTATTGGCATTGAAGAAGATAGTATTGAGGAAGATCTTGGATGTTATCCTATTCAATTGACGAGTACGCCCGAGAAGGATGATTGCAGACCGGGGAAGCATGAACTAACACCAAATTCTAAGTTAGTTAATCAACCTCTGAGCAAAAGATTTCAACAGTGTGACCCTACATCTAGTGATGGTAAGTTTGCATATTCATAAGTTATTTACATGCTACTATAAGCTCTTAATATTTTTATATAAATAGTAGCAACAAGTTTGACATATATTTATATAAATATATGTCAAACTTGTTGCTACTTTCTAGTATATCATCATCCGGTCCAGCTTGCTCAGACCGCTCTGGCTCTTGCCCTCCGTCCATATAATAATCCTCGATAGTAATCATAATAATCCTCCGTCATAATAAGTCCTGCATCTGTAATGCTGTATACATTTACTTTTTTTATTTGTTTACTATTTATTTACTGTACAACAATATAACCAGTTTATGAGGAATGAGGTGATATCAGTTTCATCACACTTTTATTTGTTTTACCACCCTAATAAAGCACAAGTATATGATAAAAGTATTTAATAATATACAAGCAGTGAATAGAATATATGGAGTGTGTACTGAAATATAGTTTAGAATAAGCATATGGTCAATAGGACATATTGATCCTTGTGCAAGTCTACTCCCACCCCAAGTTATTCAACATTGAAAACTGGTATTAGTTACTAGTATATACAGTAGCACTGCAATCACACAACAAAATAATTACAATTACATTCATGCGAAGACTCGAACACATGTTTTACCTATGTGTGCATGTGCTGCCACAGGGGGTAAAAAGTCTGAATTTCCAGTCTTAGGGGCTGTTTACATGAACCAGGCTGGTCCGGTTAACCGAGGCGCCGGGCCTCATACAAATTACCTTAACAAAACAATTTTAGTTTACATGTAAACCAGGCCAGCCCGGCTAGCCAGGATCTCACTTGAGTCAGCGCCTGGCTTACCCGGGCTGAAATTTCCCAATGTAAAATCACCAGCCCGGCTGATCGGGCTAGTGCAAAAACCTCTCTACCAGCTACAATATCGATTTGAATTAGTATTTTCTTGGACAAGTAGTTATTTCTTAAGTTGTTCTTGTTGATTAGATAGTTTTAAATGGAAAATTTGCTCTATAAAAGGTCCATTTGACTAGCATGACAAATCTTACACCATTAACTCATAAACAAGTTTTTTCCGCCATATTTGGTTGGTAAACCAGTGTCAGCCCAGTTAACCGGGCGAGCCCGGCCCATGTAATCAGCCCCTTAGTTGGGAAAATGTTATCTTTTCCTTCAGTGATTATTTTTATTGTTTGGCTTAAATTTATGGACCCTGCTATTAACTTGAGCAGCTCGATCTCAGCTTGATCCCCTCGCCATAATTTTGCCCATAAAACTTAGCACACTGTACACATCCACCACCTTGGCTTATGCACCTCCAACCCCCCTTATGCACCCCCAAACCCCCCTTATGCAACCCCAACCCCCCCCCCCAACATCATTGCAAGGCCTAAACCTAAACCCTAATCCTATACCCCTCAGCTCACCATAATTTTACCTGTAAAACTTAGTTGAACTCACCAGGGGCTGGTTGTTGGACAACTGGTTAGCTTGACCCCAACCCAAAATTAAAAGCAAGCTTGATATTACTGTAAAATGCTGTTACTGTAAAATATTACTGTAAAAGATTACTGTAAATCACTCCCACAAAAGTTCCATTTCCCTCGGCAGTTATTTTAAGCCGAATAGTGCCAAGTGACACACTCATGAGTGTGAAGTGTTTGTGAAAAATTTATTGCATCCTCGAAATGTAACAATTTTTTATATTAATTAGTTTTTTACACACACATGTAGAGCCCAGCATTTCTGCCAAAGTAGTGGTTTCGAAACACTCAAGCAGTTTTTACAAACAACGAAGAACAACATTTGTCAAATGCCTTCAAGAGCATTTTGAGGAACAGCAAGATTCTGAAGTACAACAAACAATTATTTTGGAAGTATTAGGATTGAATCAGTCCCAGAAAGTTCAGGCAACTAATGCTGTAAAACAAGCATTTCCAAACTCACGGCCAGTGAGGAAGGGAAAGGAACGTAATATAACTTATGGAAATTTGGCAAGGAAGGGTGTTTCTGTATTACCTTGTAGTGGCTCAAAGGAATCAGTTGTAGAAAGTTCCAACATTACCAATTTGAAAGAACTTTTTGCCAGTGCATCAAGTGAACTTGATTCAGTGACTAAACAAATTGAATGCCACCTATCCGCTGATGAAATAAAAAGGGATGTTATTCGGTTTTTATTGGACAAACAACGGAATTTGCAATTTAAAGTGCGAGACCTTTCAGGTGACCTGGAAAGCTTGTACGCGAAGGAAATACAACGAATGGTTGATGATCCATCCACTAATTTGTGTTCAAATGATAGAAATAAACTAAATGCTGTGTTGTGGAGCCTATTCCAGATACTTAATTAAACGTTTATCCCGTGTGCAATTATCTGCCGCAGCTTTTGTGACTAATCACTATGCCAAAGAGATTGATTTACTAAAACTTGGTTGGCTACCTTAACTGAACGTCGTGAATACCATTTGCTGAAATTAGCCCACAAAGCCCTGCATAGTTCAAAATGGCCATCTTATCTTCCATTGGAACGTTATATTCCATCAAGAACACTTAGATCATCATCTGATGGAATTAAACTGGTAGTGCCAAAAATAGATGGCTCTTTTCAATATGCTTGTGCCAAATCTTTTAATTGTCTTTCAAAAGTCATTAGGAACTGTATAAATCACGCACAGTTTTCCAGACTTTTAAGAACTCATTTAATTAGTTCAGCGAAAGAAAGACAAAATCCAACATAATACATATATATATATTTATATATACATTTTATTCTTCTATGTAATCTTAATAGTATATAATCTCTAAATCTTATCTTTTATCTGTAAACATATTGTATATATTAAATTATAGCTAATCTGTATTACTTATACTAAATTGTTAACATATGTAATTTTTGCGGATGAAGAGCCACTAGTTGGAATGCCGTAATAAATCGTTATTATTATTATTATTATTATTATTAAATGACGAACTTAAAACCTTTATTTCTTATCTAAATATTGGACTTGAAACTGATAGCCTTGAAGAAGTCAACTTTGTTGATAAGTTTATTTCATTGCCTGAAAATGTGGGAGATAATTGTCCATTTCTATTTGATATCTTAGACACTCTGTTTCTGCATAAAGAAGACGGAAGACCTGTATCTGGGAAACGTGTCAAAAGTGCTGTGCACGCTCTATCTTTATTGGTTAGTTTAAAGAGTCAGAAAATCAAGAACGATTTCAAAATAATATTTACTTGCTTATGTATTTCATTTGGTGCTGGAACGCGGTTTGTCACAATGCTGAATAATTTGGGTCTCACGGTAAGCTGGGATAAAGCCATGGCATTTTTGGATTTTCGCAAAGTTAAACAGCAAGAGGAGATTAAGAAGTTAACACCACTTGAGAAGCCTGTAATCCTGATGTTTGACAAAGTGAATATGTACAGGGGAAACACAAGCATCTAAGGCTTTTTAAATCTGCTGGACCTGTGATGTGGAACTTTACTGTTCAAGCAGTCCTTGTACCAGATATAACTGATCTAGAAGAGTTACTTCACGACGATAGTGCTTGTCTGTCACCGCAAAAGTCAATCCTAGAGATGGATCCAAATGAAATATTTATTGAAGCAGAACGAGAAAAGAAAGAATTGTTTGAGCAAGTGACAGATATGTTTCTTTTAGAACTTTTGGATACTGCACTGAATAAAATCCCTGAAAGTGGTAGAAAGCTGAAAAACATGACAGAGTCACAGGTAAATGCTTATCTTGCCAAAGCTAACTACGAGACAACGGCGAAGTACTCAATAAACGTTCCAAAGCATATATACAATTGACATTTTGGTCGTGGGAGGCAAGGATGTGAAATGATACTGCCGATTCTATTTGAAGAACGAAAAATTGACTGAACAATTGAAACTTTATCGCGAAACAACAACAATATGGGGTATTGCTGCAGATTCCATTTGAAAAAGGGAAATTACCTGAGCGGTTGGAGTTTTGGTCATTTATCAATAGATGTGGGGCGGTAATGCGGGTTCTATTTGAAAACCAAGTGATTAACTGAGCATTTAAAATTTTAATCAGAAAACAACACATATGTCAAGAGTGGGTTATTACTACAGATTCTGTTTGGGGAATGAGATATATTAAGCTGATCATTTGAGTTTTGACACACATAGGCCCCCCATAAACTCTCCTCGTTTCTATACTACAAAGTTTGGTGACATTACAATCACTCATTTTCTACTTCAAAGTAGATAATTTACACGTTCCCCATGCGGGGGTTTTGAAGACTATATACAGCAATCGCTCACCTGGGCGTTCATTTAACTAGATCTTCAATAAATACTCAATTTCTATTCACGATCGTTAGCCTTCCATATATAAGTCAGGCGCAGTTTTGGGACTCCCTTTCGGGTACGGAAACGTTCATCTCCGGTGCCATATTGAAGTTGGGCTCGTGGTGTGGGGGTTTCGTTGCCGTGACTGCCGCGTCTTACCGCGTCCTGTAAAGCGGGCGGGGATCTGTATTCAGTGAGCGAACAGTCCGAAACTCTACTTCATGTAAGTTTTTTTAAAGTTTTGTTTGTTTTATCTATTTTAAATAATTATTTATTTACCTACTAATTTTAATAGATATTAATTCACAATTTCCGAAGTTTTTTACACTTTTCCGGCGGTCAAATAGCGTAGTTTCGAGTCTCGAAAAATCTACATATACGGACATATTAATAACGCAAAACGGTTAACGGAAATAGTTTTATTAAACATTGATGTACCATTTATAAACCTCTATCTATGGGTGGTCTCATGTTTGATGTGGATGGCATGTTTCTGGGGGCTGTGACTGTCTAAACTTTTAATATGGCCTCATTCAATAGTTGTCTAATATAATATAGTTTTCACACTATAGTCCTGTTACTACACTATACATTTCATATATTCTTCCTCTATCATGTAGTTTCCATGGCGGGCGTGTCGTTCCAGGACCTGCCGGTAGGTTAGAAACACGCCTCCCTGTCGTGCTTGGGGCCTGAAGATATCATGGCCTTGTTTCTCTTTTGAAACATACAAAGGGCAAGACTACGGTAGCTTTACCTCCGCAATTGCTGTGGTCTTGGTTGTTCGTCTTTGGAGAAGCACCCGGGGGGGAGGGGGGAGGAAGGGATTCTATGAACACCTATTAAAAGCCACATAGTGATCTACTAAAGTGTATACAAAAGTATACAAGGCCCATTGATAAAACAAATATGCATTGTATCTGCAGTAGGGATACAAAATCTTAGTTCTAGTCAATTCTATGAATGCATGGTATCAGGTGTTCCGACGGACAAATATTTTATTATTATTTTCTTTACAAGTTTTTCTTACATAGCCTTTTTTAGCTTATAATTTTATTATATTACTGTGCGTCTGAATATTAATAGCTTAACACTAAACACTTTAAATATTTAAGTTTATTATATTAAAATTTTAAATCCCATTTCTTTATAACCCATCTTTTTTCTAATATTTCCTTATATCAATTTCTACAACCTATATAGACTTCAAAGAATGCCATTTAAACTGGCGATCCCCGAGTCAGACAAATTATCAGACGGCTGGTAAATGACGTAAAATAACCCTTATTTTAAACTGTACCTTTTTCTGGTCAGCAGTAAACTGCAACATAAACACTTTGTCCACGCCTGGAGCAACTTTGTTGCCAACATCTGATGGACTGATCACTGATGGGCTTCGGTGGCGCGGTCGTCAGGGCAAGCGCCTTTCACCTCTGAGTTCGTGGGTTCGATTCTCGCAACGGACTGATGTGAAAAGAGTCGGTCAACGCTCTGCCGAAAGTCGTGGGTTTTCTCCGGGCACTCCGGTTTCCTCCCACAGGGAAAGTTGACAGGGTAGGGTTAGGATAAACACAGTTAAGAAAGTAATATCACAATCATTGTAAAGATAAAATAGTCTAGGCTAAGTAACTATGTAATTATAAGTAAGCGTAACACTTGATGTAAAGCGCATTTGATCATATTCACATGTAAATTTGCGCTATAGAAATGTTAATCGTTAATCGTTAATCACTTTGAAATATGGAGAATCTGTTTCTGTCACTTTTATCAAGCGAGCAACCTGACAACACATATGATACGAATTAGTGTTTTGACAGTTTTATTACAGTGTAATTGACAACGCTCCATACAGACGAGCAAGTTTTCCTTGACAAGTTAGTCTCACGTGTTCTCAGTGAACTATATTACCTTCTCATTTATCCTCGATAATTTAAAGACCGGCACAGACGAGGACGTTTTCGTGTCAGCCCTAATGTCAACAATAATGTTTCACATTTGATCCCGTTGACCATTATATAGATTTCGATTGTACGTTTAATACACAACGTTTGACTATCAGCAGTTATATCACGGGCTTATACCCCATTTTATGCATGAATTTTAATTATACAGGGGCATAATTCATAATTCATGATTATGTTAATGATCTGATTGGTTTTGTGGCAAATATCCGCTGACTACACGTAACGAGGTATAAGATGGACCATTCCTCTAAACGAACTACGAATGCAAACTGGACTTCTATCTACTTCTGCGTAGACGAAATGGCATGCAGATAGTTCGTCTCGACTGGCGATCCCCGAGTCAGACAAATTATCAGACGACTGGTAAATGACGTAAAATAACCCTTATTTTTAAGTGTACCTTTTTCTGGTCAGCTGTAAACTTCAACATAAACACTTTGTCCATGCCTGGAACAACCTTGTTGCCAACATCTGATGGACTGATCACTTTGAAATATGGAGAATCTGTTTCTGTCACTTTTATCAAGCGAGCAACCTGACAACACATATGATACGAATTAGTGTTTTGACAGATTTTATTACAGTGTAATTGACAACGCTCCATACAGACGAGCAAGTTTTCCTTTACAAGTTAGTCTCACGTGTTCACAGTGAACTATATTTCCTTCTAATTTATCCTCGACAATTTAAAGACCAGTACAGACGAGGACGTTTTCTTGTCAGCCCTAATGTCAACAATAATGTTTCACATTTGATCCCGTTGACCATTATATAGATTTCGATTGTACGTTTAATAGACAACATTTGACTGTCAGTAGTTATATCTCGGGCATATACCCGATTTTATGCATGAATTTTAATTATACAGGGGCATAATTCATAATTCATGATTATGTTAATGATCACTTTTATCAAGCGAGCAACCTGACAACACATATGATACGAATTAGTGTTTTGACAGATTTTATTACAGTGTAATTGACAACGCTCCATACAGACGAGCAAGTTTTCCTTTACAAGTTAGTCTCACGTGTTCACAGTGAACTATATTTCCTTCTAATTTATCCTCGACAATTTAAAGACCAGTACAGACGAGGACGTTTTCTTGTCAGCCCTAATGTCAACAATAATGTTTCACATTTGATCCATTATTTGGTTTTGTGGCAAATATCCGCTGACTACACGTTACGAGGTATAAGATGGACTATTCCTCCAAACGAACTACGAATGCAAACTGGACTTCTAACTACTTCTGCGTAGACGAAATGGCATGCATATAGTTCGTCTCGACTGGCGATCCCCGAGTCAGACAAATGATCAGACGACTGGTAAATGACGTAAAATAACCCTTATTTTAAAGTGTACCTTTTTCTGGTCAGCAGTAAACTGCAACATAAACACTTTGTCCATGCCTGGAGTAATCTTGTTGCCAACATCTGATGGACTGATCACTTTGAAATATGGAGAATCTGTCTCTGTCATTTTATCAAGCGAGCAACCTGACAACACATATGATACGAATTAGTGTTTTGACAGATTTTATTACAGTGTAATTGACAACGGTCCATGCAGACGAGCAAGTTTTCCTTGACAAGTTAGTCTCACGTGTTCACAGTGAACTATATTTCCTTCTAATTTATCCTCGATAATTTAAAGACCGGTACAGACGAGGACGTTTTTGTGTCAGCCCTAATGTCAACAATAATGTTTCACATTTGATCCCGTTGACCATTATATAGATTTCGATTGTACGTTTAATACACAACGTTTGACTATCAGTAGTTATATATCGGGCTTATACCCCATTTTATGCATGAATTTTAATTATACATGGGCATAATTCAGGATTATGTTAATGATCTGATTGGTTTTGTGGCAAATATCCGCTGACTACACGTAACGAGGCATAAGATGGACCATTCCTCTAAACGAACTACGAATGCAAACAGGACTTCTAACTACTTCTGCGTAGACGAAATGGCATGCAGATAGTTCGTCTCGACTGGCGATCCCCGAGTCAGCAAATTATCAGACGACTGGTAAATGACGTAAAATAACCCTTATTTTAAAGTGTAGCTTTTTCTGGTCAGCAGTGAACTGCAACATAAACACTTTGTCCATGCATGGAGCAACATTGTTGCCAACATCTGATGGACTGATCACTTTGAAATATGGAGAATCTGCTTCTGTCACTTTTATCAAGCGAGCAACCTGACAACACATATGATACGAATTAGTGTTTTGACAGATTTTATTACAGTGTAATTGACAACGCTCCATACAGAGGAGCAAGTTTTCCTTGACAAGTTAATCTAGCGTGTTTTCAGTGCACTATATTTCCTTGTAATTTATCCTCGATAATTTAAAGACCGGTACAGACGAGGACGTTTTCTTGTCAGCCCTAATGTCAACAATAATGTTTCATATTTGATCCCATTGACCACTATATAGATTTCAATTGTACGTTTAATACACAACTTTGACTATCAGTAGTTATATCTCGGGCTTATACCCCATTTTATGCATGAATTTTAATGATACAGGGGCATAATTCATGATTATGTTAACGATCTGATTGGTTTTGTGGCAAATATCCGCTGACTACACGTAACAAGGTATAAGATGGACCATTCCTCTAAACAAACTACGAATGCAAACTGGAATTCTAACTACTTCTCCGTAGACGAAATGGCATTCAGATAGTTCGTCTCGACTGGCGATCCCCGAGTCAGACAAATGATCAGACGACTGGTAAATGAGGTAAAACAACCCTTATTTTAAAGTGTACCTTTTTCTGGTCAGCAGTAAACTGCAACATAAACACTTTGTCCATGCCTGGAGCAATCTTGTTGCCAACATCTGATGGACTGATCACTTTGAAATATGGAGAATCTGTTTCTGTCATTTTATCAAGCGAGCAACCTGACAACACATATGATACGAATTAGTGTTTTGACAGTTTTATTACAGTGTAATTGACAACGCTCCATACAGACGAGCAAGTTTTCCTTGCCAAGTTAGTCTCACGTGTTCACAGTGAACTATATTTCCTTCTAATTTATCCTCGATAATTTAAAGACCGGTACAGACGAGGACGTTTTCGTGTCAGCCATAATGTCAACAATAATGTTTCACATTTGATCCCGTTGACCATTATATAGATTTCGATTGTACGTTTAATACACAACGTTTGACTATTAGTAGTTATATCTCGGGCTTAACCCCATTTTATGCATCAATTTTAATTATACAGGGGCATAATTCAGGATTATGTTAATGATCTGATTGGTTTTGTGGCAAATATCCGCTGACTACACGTAACGAGGCATAAGATGGAACATTCCTCTAAACGAACTACGAATGCAAACAGGACTTCTAACTACTTCTGCGTAGACGAAATGGCATGCAGATAGTTCGTCTCAACTGGCGATCCCCGAGTCAGACAAATTATCAGACGACTGGTAAATAACGTAAAATAACCCTTATTTTAAAGTGTAGCTTTTTCTGGTCAGCAGTGAACTGCAACATAAACACTTTGTCCATGCCTGGAGCAACCTTGTTGCCAACATCTTATGGACTGATCACTTTGAAATATGGAGAATCTGCTTCTGTCACTTTTATCAAGCGAGCAACCGGACAACACATATGATACGAATTAGTGTTTTGACAGATTTTATTACAGTGTAATTGACAACGCTCCATACAGACGAGCAAGTTTTCCTTGACAAGTTAGTCTCACGTGTTCACAGTGAACTATATTTCCTTCTAATTTATCCTCGATAATTTAAAGACCGGTACAGACGAGGACGTTTTCTTGTCAGCCCTAATGTCAACAATAATGTTTCTTATTTGATACCGTTGACCATTATATAGATTTCGATTGTACGTTTAATACACAACGTTTGACTATCAGTAGTTATATCTCGGGCTTATACCCCCATTTTATGCATGAATTTTAATTATACAGGGGCATAATTCATGATTATGTTAATGATCTGATTGGTTTTGTGGCAAATATCCGCTGACTACACGTAACGAGGCATAAGATGGACCATTCCTCTAAACGAACTACGAATGCAAACAGGACTTCTAACTACTTCTGCGTAGACGAAATGGCATGCAGATAGTTCGTCTCGACTGGCGATCCCCGAGTCAGCAAATTATCAGACGACTGGTAAATGACGTAAAATAACCCTTATTTTAAAGTGTAGCTTTTTCTGGTCAAGCGTGAACTGCAACATAAACACTTTGTCCATGCCTGGAGCAACATTGTTGCCAACATCTGATGGACTGATCACTTTGAAATATGGAGAATCTGCTTCTGTCACTTTTATCAAGCGAGCAACCTGACAACACATATGATACGAATTAGTGTTTTGACAGATTTTATTACAGTGTAATTGACAACGCTCCATACAGAGGAGCAAGTTTTCCTTGACAAGTTAATCTCGCGTGTTTTCAGTGCACTATATTTCCTTGTAATTTATCCTCGATAATTTAAAGACCGGTACAGACGAGGACGTTTTCTTGTCAGCCCTAATGTCAACAATAATGTTTCATATTTGATCCCATTGACCACTATATAGATTTCGATTGTACGTTTAATACACAACTTTGACTATCAGTAGTTATATCTCGGGCTTATACCCCCATTTTACGCATGAATTTTAATTATACAGGGCATAATTCATGATTATGTTAACGATCTGATTGGTTTTGTGGCAAATATCCGCTGACTACACGTAACAAGGTATAAGATGGACCATTCCTCTAAACAAACTACGAATGCAAACTGGAATTCTAACTACTTCTCCGTAGACGAAATGGCATTCAGATAGTTCGTCTCGACTGGCGATCCCCGAGTCAGACAAATGATCAGACGACTGGTAAATGAGGTAAAACAACCCTTATTTTAAAGTGTACCTTTTTCTGGTCAGCAGTAAACTGCAACATAAACACTTTGTCCATGCCTGGAGCAATCTTGTTGCCAACATCTGATGGACTGATCACTTTGAAATATGGAGAATCTGTTTCTGTCATTTTATCAAGCGAGCAACCTGACAACACATATGATACGAATTAGTGTTTTGACAGATTTTATTACAGTGTAATTGACAACGCTCCATACAGACGAGCAAGTTTTCCTTGACAAGCTAGTCTCACGTGTTCACAGTGAACTATATTTCCTTCTAATTTATCCTCGATAATTTAAAGACCGGTACAGACGAGGACGTTTTCTTGTCAGCCCTAATGTCAACAATAATGTTTCATATTTGATCCCGTTGACCACTATATAGATTTCGATTGTACGTTTAATACACAACGTTTGACTATCAGTAGTTATATCTCGGGCTTATACCCCCATTTTACGCATGAATTTTAATTATACAGGGGCATAATTCATGATTATGTTAATGATCTGATCGTTTTGTGGCAAATATCCGCTGACTACACGTAACAAGGTATAAGATGGACCATTCCTCTAAACAAACTACGAATGCAAACTGGAATTCTAACTACTTCTCCGTAGACGAAATGGCATTCAGATAGTTCGTCTCGACTGGCGATCCCCGACTCAGACAAATGATCAGACGACTGGTAAATGAGGTAAAACAACCCTTATTTTAAAGTGTACCTTTTTCTGGTCAGCAGTAAACTGCAACATAAACACTTTGTCCATGCCTGGAGCAATCTTGTTGCCAACATCTGATGGACTGATCACTTTGAAATATGGAGAATCTGTTTCTGTCATTTTATCAAGCGAGCAACCTGACAACACATATGATACGAATTAGTGTTTTGACAGATTTTATTACAGTGTAATTGACAACGCTCCATGCAGACGAGCAAGTTTTCCTTGACAAGTTAGTCTCACGTGTTCACAGTGAACTATATTTCCTTCTAATTTATCCTCGATAATTTAAAGACCGGTACAGACGAGGACGTTTTCGTGTCAGCCCTAATGTCAACAATAATGTTTCACATTTGATCCCGTTGACCATTATATAGATTTCGATTGTACGTTTAATACACAACGTTTGACTATCAGTAGTTATATCTCGGGCTTATACCCCATTTTATGCATGAATTTTAATTATACAGGGGCATAATTGATGATTATGTTAATGATCTGATTGGTTTTGTGGCAAATATCCGCTGACTACACGTAACGAGGTATAAGATGGACCATTCCTCTAAGCGATCTACGAATGCAAGCTGGACTTCTAACTATTTCTGCGTAGACGAAATGGCATTCAGATAGTTCGTCTCGACTGGCGATCCCCGAGTCAGACAAATTATCAGACGGCTGGTAAATGACGTAAAATAACCCTTATTTTAAACTGTACCTTTTTCTGGTCAGCAGTAAAGTGCAACATAAACACTTTGTCCATGCCTGGAGCAACCTTGTTGCCAACATCTGATGGACTGATCACTTTGAAATATGGAGAATCTGTTTCTGTCACTTTTATCAAGCGAGCAACCTGACAACACATATGATACGAATTAGTGTTTTGACAGATTTTACTACAGTGTAATTGACAACGCTCCATACAAACGAGCAAGTTTTCCTTGACAAGTTAGTCTCACGTGTTCACAGTGAACTATATTTCCTTCTAATTTATCCTCGATAATTTAAAGACCGGTACAGACGAGGCCGTTTTCGTGTCAGCCCTAATGGCAACAATGTTTCACATTTGATCCCGTTGACCATTATATAGATTTCGATTGTACGTTTAATACACAACGTTTGACTATCAGTAGTTATATCTCGGGCTTATACACCCATTTTATGCATGAATTTTAATTATACAGGGGCATAATTCATGATTATGTTAATGATCTCATCGGTTTTGTGGCAAATATCCGCTGACTACACGTAACAAGGTATAAGATGGACCATTCCTCTAAACAAGCTACGAATGCAAACTGGAATTCTAACTACTTCTCCGTAGACGAAATGGCATTCAGATAGTTCGTCTCGACTGGCGATCCCCGAGTCAGACAAATTATCAGACGGCTGGTAAATGACGTAAAATAACCCTTATTTTAAACTGTACCTTTTTCTGGTCAGGAGTAAACTGCAACATAAACATTTTGTCCATGCCTGGAGCAACCTTGTTGCCAACATCTGATGGACTGATCACTTTGAAATATGGAGAATCTGTTTCTGTCACTTTTATCAAGCGAGCAACCTGACAACACATATCATACGAATTAGTGTTTTGACAGATTTTATTACAGTGTAATTGACAATGCTCCATACACACGAGCAAGTTTTCCTTGACAAGTTAGTCTCACGTGTTCACAGTGAACTATATTTCCTTCTAATTTATCCTCGATAATTTAAATTACAAAGACTACGAGGACGTTTTTGTTGTCAGTCAGCATCAAACAATGTTTCACATTTGATCCCGTTATTATATAGATGAATTTCGATTGTACGTTTAATACACAACGTTTTGACTATCAGTAGTATTATCTCGGGCTTATACCCCATTTTATGCATGAATTTTAATTATACCGGGGCATAATTCATGATTATGTTAATGATCTGATTGGTTTTGTGGCAAATATGCGCTGACTACACGTAACGATGTATAAGATGGACCATTCCTCTAAACGAACCACGAATGCAAACTAAACTTCTAGCTACTTCTGCGTAGACGAAATGGCATGCAGATAGTTCGTCTCGACTGGTGATCTCCAAGTCATGCAAATTATCAGACGACTGGTAAATGACGTAAAATAACCCTTATTTTAAACTGTACCTTTTTCTGGTCAGCAGTAAACTGCAACATAAACACTTTGTCCATGCCTGGAGCAACCTTGTTGCCAACATCTGATGGACTGATCACTTTGAAATATGGAGAACCTGTTTCTCTCACTTTTATCAGGCGAGCAACCTGACAACACATATGATACGAATTAGTGTTTTGACAGATTTTATTACAGTGTAATTGACAACGCTCCATACAGACGAGCAAGTTTTCCTTGACAAGTTAGTCTCACGTCTTCACAGTGAACTATATTTCCTTCTAATTTGTCCTCGATAATTTAAAAACCGGTACAGACGAGGACGTTTTCTTGTCAGCCCTAATGTCAACAATAATGTTTCACATTTGATCCTGTTGACCATTATATAGATTTCGATTGCACGTTTAATACACAACGTTTGACTGAATTCTAATTATACAGGGGCATAATTCATGATTATGTTAATGATCTGATTGGTTTTGTGGCAAATATCCGCTGACTACACGTAACGAGGTATAAGATGGAACATTCCTCTAAACGAACTACGAATACAAACTGGACTTCTAACTACTTCTGCGTGGACGAAATGGCATGCAGATAGTTCGTCTCGACTGGCGATCCCCGAGTCAGACAAATTATCAGACGACTGGTAAATGACATAAAATAACCCTTATTTTAAAGTGTACTTTTTCTGGTCAGCAGTAAACTGCAACATAAACACTTTGTCCATGCCTGGAGCAATCTCGTTGCCAACATCTGATGGACTGATCACTTTGAAATATGGAGAATCTGTTTCTGTCACTTTTATCAAGCGAGCAACCTGACAACACATATGATACGAATTAGTGTTTTGACAGATTTTATTGCAGTGTAATTGACAACGCTCCATACAGACGAGCAAGTTTTCCTTGACAAGTTAGTCCCACGTGTTCACAATGAACTATATTTCCTTCTAATTTATCCTCGATAATTTAAAGACCGGTACAGAGGAGGACGTTTTCTTGTCAGCCCTAATGTCAAGAATAATGTTTCACATTTGATCCCGTTGACCATTATATAGATTTCGATTGTACGTTCAATACACAACGTTTGACTATAAGTAGTTATATCTCGGGCTTATACCCCATTTTATGCATGAATTTTAATTATACAGGGGCATAATTCATGATTATGTTAATGATCTGATTGGTTTTGTGGCAAATATCCGCTGACTACATGTAACGAGGTATAAGATGGACCCTTCCTCTAAACGAACTACAATAATAATTGAATAAACAATAATATTACATATTAACATATTGTTTAATATTAATAATATTACATATTAACATATTTTATGCCTTGGTCGGGGATCGCCAGTTTCATATGGTTATATAACCACATAACCATTAAACAATAAAACCACATCACCACATAACAATATAAACATATAACCATATAGCCACATAACCACATAACCACGCAACCATATAACCTTCTAACCATATAATCATTTGACCAAAGAAACATAAAGTCACATAAGCATATAACCATAAAGCCACATAACCACATAACCATATAACCATAAAACCACATAACCACATAACCAAATAAACATATTACCATATAAAACTATAACTACATAACCATTTGACAATACAACCACATGACCATATAACCACATAACCACTTAACCATATACCCATATAACCATGTAACTATATAACCATATAACCATATAAGCGCATAACCACATAACCACATATCCAAGCAACAGCATAACCACATAACCATATAACCACAAAACAATATAAGCACATACATTAAACCATATAACCACATAACCATTAAACAATGTAACCACATAACCATAAGACCACATAAGCATATAAAGCCATATAACCATATAGCCACATAACCACATAAGCATATAACCATATAGCCACCTAACCATATAACCACATAACCACATAACAACATAACCACATAACCACATAACCACGTAACCATATAACCATATAACCATATAACCATATAACCATATAACCACATAACCATATAACCATATAACCATATAACCATATAACCATATAACCATATAACCACATAACCATATAAACATATAACCATATAACCATATAAACATATAACCATATAAACATATAACCACCTAACAATATAACCACATACATTAAACCATAAACCACATAACCATTAAACAATATATCCACATCAGCACATAACAATATAACCATTTAACCACATAACCACCTAACCACATAACCATATAACCATATAGCCATATAACCATATAACCATATAACCATATAACCATATAAACATATAATCATATAACCATATAATCATGTAAACATATAACCACCTAACAATATAACCACATACCACATAACCATTAAACAATATATCCACATCAGCACATAACAATATAACCATTTAACCACATAACCACCTAGCCACATAACCATATAACCATATAGCCATATAACCATATAAGCAAATAACCATATAATTATATAAGCACATAACCATATAACCATATTACCATATAACCATATAAATATATAACCATATAACTATATAATCATATAACCATATAACCATATAATCATATAACCATATAACCATATAACCACATAACCATATAACCATATAACCATATAACCATATAACCACATAACCACATAAACATATAACCACCTAACAATATAACCACATACATTAAACCATAAACCACATAACCATTAAACAATATATCCACATCAGCACATAACAATATAACCATATAACCATATAACCATATAACCATATAACCATATAACCATATAACCATATAACCATATAACCATATAACCATATAAACATATAACCACCTAACAATATAACCACATACATTAAACCATAAACCACATAACCATTAAACAATATATCCACATCAGCACATAACAATATAACCATATAACCATATAACCATATAACTACATAAACATATAACGATATAACCATATAAACATATAACCACCTAACAATATAACCACATACATTAAACCATAAACCACATAACGATTAAACAATATATCCACATCAGCACATAACAATATAACCATTTAACCACATAACCACCTAACCACCTAACCACATAACCATATAACCATATAACCATATAAGCACATAACCACATAACCATATAACCATATAACCATATAACCATATAACCATAAAACCATATAACCACATAAGCATATAACCACAAAGCCATATAACCACATAGCCATATAACGACATAACCACGTAACCGCATAACCATATAACCATATAACCTTGACCACATAAACATAAAACCATATAACCACATAAGCATATAACCATAAAGCAATATAACCACATAACCATATAACCATATAACCATATAACCATATAACCATGTAACCACATAACCACATAACCATATAACCATGTAACCATATAGCCATATAACAATATAACTACATAACCATTTGACCATACAACCACATGACCATATAACCATATAACCACATAACCACTTAACCATATAACCGTATAACCACATGACCACATAACCAAGTAACGGTATAACCGCATAACCATATAACCACATAACAATATAACCACATACATTAAACCATACAACCACATAACCATTAAATAAATTAACCACATCACCACATAACAATACAACCAGATTACTACATAACCATGTAACCATTTAACTACATAACCATATAATCAGATAACCATATAACCATATAATCATATAACCATATAACCATGTAACCATATAACCATATAACCATAAAACCATATAACCACATAAGCATATAACCATAAAGCCATATACCCACATAACCATATAACAATATAACTACACAAACATTTGACCATATAACCACATGACCATATAACCACTTAATCATATAATCATATAACCATATAACCATATAAATATATAACCATATGACCATATAACTATATAACAACATAACCATATAACAATATAACTATTAACCATTAGACCATATAACCACAAGATCATGTAACCATATAACGACATAACCACATAACCATATAACCATATAACTATATAATCATGTAACCATATTACCATATAACAATATAACCATATAACCATATAAACATATAATAACATAACCATAAAACCATATAACCACGTAAGCATATAACCATATAACCATATAACTACATAAACATTTGACCATATAACCACATGACCATATAAACAATAAACACTGAATCGTTGAATTGTTTATATAATATTATTACATAAACTATATTACATAAACATAATACATATGTCATTAATATACATATTAATATACATAGTAACATATGTCTGCCCCCTTACGGGCTTACAGTACTTAAAATGGGTAAACTCCATTGGTTACACAAGCATTAGGGGTGCGCCCAGGGCTGGAAAAAGATGGCATTTCCTGTCCGTTCTGGAGAAGATTTGACCTGCAGAAACCTACTCACTTTGTTCATTTGGCATTGCAGACAGCGATGAATCTGACATCGCTATCATATTAGCTTCTCGCACTCTGATCTCATTATTATATATTATCGTTGTGTTGTGTAAACTCTAAACTACAGTATAAATAAAGTGAAACACACTCGAAATCTATGCAGCGTTGTAATACGTTTACCATATAAGATAAGGTCTTACCTTTCCCGACGTCGCCAACTAACGACAAAACATTGAATTGATCTGCCAAACAATCACTGGAATCATTAAATCCTCACACTATCATACTGTATTGATAGACCAAAATTTACAGCGTTTGCGTTCACCAATAAGTTACCCCAGTCCATGCACAGCTGTAATTTACAAATTACAATTAATAAAGACAAACTAGCATGGCTTTGTAAATCAAAGGAGTGTAACGCGGGGGCGCTCCTGGGCTGTAAATTTATGCAAGCAGATTTGTGAAACTGGTAAACATGTAGAAACACCGCTTTGAGAAATACTATATTTTCCAAAGCCCCACTTGATGAAGTAAAGTTAAATAGAATTAAGCAGCTAGTTTTTAGGTATTACAATGTGCACCCAAAGGAACACGACAATGTGTGGAAACAGTGCATTCTCAGAATCGATGAAATCTTGAGACGGAAAACTAAGGCTAAGCAATAAGATGTAAATAAGATTGTATATATATAACTTTGTAAAGGCAATTGCTGTAATTTTATTAAATATATCGTATAATACATTTTTCTCGCAAAGAACTATTTTTTGCTTCATGGATATACGTTTCTGACTGAAGGTTTTAGCGTAACAAGCTCTCGGTTGCCTAGGTATACGTAAAACTAAACTTATATATACACACTGAATTTACTTTTTACCCACAGTAAGTAAAACTCAGGCAATCGAGAACTAGATACGTCCTAAATATTATTTCATTTCGGTGTAAGAACATCGCGATCTCATAATTTACCCCGTTGCATTTAGCGCGAAAATCGGCGGACTTTTTTTATGCACTTATAATCAGACATGCGTTTATTGATATTTTGGCAAACACGCTGTGCATCAAATGCGGGGCACAAAACTGTCTTTATTTCACACAATGACAATGTTTTGTCGCGGCCGAACTGCTTAGCTTGTAGGATTATTTTGACACTAGTATAATTGTATGTTTGCTGATGATGAGTACTTTGCAAAACAAGTCTGGTTATTTCGAAAACATAGTATTTCTCAAAGCGGTTTTTCTACATGTTTACCAGTTTCACAAATCTGCTTGCATAAATTTACAGCTCAGGGGCGCCCCCGCCTTTGATTTACAAAGCCACGCTAGTTTGTCTTTATTCATTGTAATTTGTAAATACTTGAGATTGATATTAAATACAAACCAAATGCCAGCTGTGCATGGACTGGGGTAACTTATTGGTGAACGCAAACGCTGTAAATTTTGGTCTATCAATACAGTATGATAGTGTGAGGACTTAACGATTCCAGTGATTGTTTGGCAGATCAATTCAATATTTTGTCGTTAGTTGTCGTTATGTATACTGTAGTTTAGAGTTTACACAACACAAGGATAACAGTATTTGTTTGACACTTAGCGAGTCTCCTGAGACAATTTTTGAAAATAGACGAGATGTTTAGAAATTTCGGTTTGCACAATCGCAAAGCTATAGTCAAAGCTATAGCAAAGCAATAGTCAAAACATAAACATGCAAATACAAACAGAAATTATTCCACTGAAATTTATAATCGCCTGTGACTCGCACAATTGCAACTCGTTTAATACTTGTGAGTAAATCGCCACTCGTTGTTTGCGAGCGACTCCGGCGGCACTCGTTGTTTGCGAGTGACTCGCACACTCGCCACTCGCGAGTCGAGTCATGTTACGCGCGTCCGGTACTGTACAATGTGTTCAGTCTTTCTGTCCTGCTTAACAATTTAAAGTCAAAGGGGAAAATTAATGGTTTGGGCAATGTGGTAAAACTACAATGTGTTCACCCATGTACAACAGTTGATGACTTCTTAATGACTTTCGCTATTCAATTCCAATTAGTGATATTCAAATCACACGCCGTTAAGTTGTAACACTAACCCACCAACCATGAAATTAAGCGTTGAAACCAAGACAGTTCTATTTCACAGCTCTACACATATTCGAACGGCTTCTCGCACTTTTTCAGTGTCACAAAAATCGCTCACTTTGTAAACTAAAGCGAGGTAAGCCATAATTCTACCAGAATTTAAAGACTTTGTCTTTTCATATGCTTGACATAAAATTCATGCATAAAATGGGGCCATTAAGCCCGAGATATAACAACTAACCTCAAAGGAACTTGATAGGTTTCGTAAGATTCAAAATTTTGAAACACAATATCAGAAGGGAATAGTTGGAATATTGGTTCGTCGATTTCCAATGATGTAAACTGGTGAAAAATTAAACAGATTGGTACAAATAGAATATTGTTGTTAATCAATACCATAAAATCATGGTAAAATATTTAGATTTAAAATAAACAATAAATTATAATTTATTAATAAATAGACATGCATTTTATACACTCAGTCTATTTAGGGAGGCTCCCTATGGTTTTCTGATTGATTTTCAAGAAATTGGAAAATTTAGTATAAGGTCGTTTTCCATTAACACGGTCAGATCGGTCAGAACGATAATATTATTAAATGAAATGGATCAACGTCCATTTTGGCGAGATTTTCGAAAAACTTCAACTGCGTAATTAATGCGTGCACTACATAATTTTGCTTTAATACTTGACTTTCGCTGGCAGGGGTATGCAGTCTTTGAATGCCCTCTAGTAAGTTTATAGTAAAATCCTCATCTTAATCAACTATTCACTGTCAAAGTTGCCGGATATGATGTCATTAGGCGAATTTTAGCATCAAAAACCAAAGGAAAACCAATTTACAATTAATCTAATGACATCATATCCGGAAACTTTCACAGTGAATAGATATAAAGATATATTACATTTCTTCTCAGAATGACCCAAATATTACACATACCAAAAATAATATTTGGGGTTAGTGGCCCACTTTAATATTGTATAATTACTTAATGTTAAAAACAAGGAAACCAATACCAAAAAGGTTTGGCTACTCAGAGACTGCATTCCTCCACCCACGCCGGGCACAAGAGGGTCAAAATCGGAACGCTCACGCCTTACAACATTTTTGCGTGGAAACGTGCGTGGATTTCGCAATCCGCCCACGCGTTTAGACAGGAAGTACCTGATTTTGCTTATATGAAGTACTGCATAGCTTCATCGTTTAGCGAGAAGAAAGAGCTTTCATTTGATAGCAAATACGAAAGGATCAAGTAAATTTCTTTTGTCCAATTTTTGGATTTCTGCTCTGATGTATAATTTAGGCGAAAAGGTATGATTTTGACCCTTGTGTTGGGTTTGATTTGGTTTTGATTTCTTTACGGTTTGGCTAGCCAACTCCGCAGGAACTCGAATGTAATTCGTATGTTTTTTGTTTTTGGCGATTTAGCTCTGTTTTTCTGTATTTTGTGGTTTTTTTACCGGCTTTTGTGATGATTGGCAGAAAGTAACTATTAAGTATTTGCACTTTAGTGAAGGGAAGGACAACAGAAGTTTTGTCAGTGAAATCACAGCAGAGAGATAAATTGGACTATTTTGGAGTTTTGGCACATACCTAATGTTTATCACATTTGTGATGTATTCTTATTTATCTAAAACAGGCGAAACTATGTATAAAAATGGCAAGGAAATCAGAGCAAACGTGTATTGTATTATATTTCTACGCTGACAATAGTCAATTATGAAGAATAATGAAATTCATTCTTTACTTGAAGTACACAGAAAAACTTAGACTGAGTTGAGTTGGCTTGTCTGGGAATATTTCAAATTTAGTTGGTTTTGGAAATTCTCTACCTCAAGACACTTGTCAGCCCCCAAAATTACATATCGTCAGGGATTATTCGTTTGTTTTTATATGAGAATAAAATTAGACACACCATGCTACAGTACTGCCTAGAAGTAACGTAACACAAATATGCGGTTAACCGCAGGTCACGCACAGTGGTTTTTCTGTTTGTGGTGTGGTTACCGCACAAACCGGACACAGCACATCTGCTAACCACACGCAAAGCACCCGCTAACGGCACACACCGCACAAACTGCACACGTTAACCGTACAAACCGCAACCGAACCGCAGTGTTAAGTTACTTCTAGGCAGTACTGTATCCTAACAGTGACAGAGTGTAAACTCTAATTTAAATATACAAAGTTGGTCTAACTGGGACAAAAACCTTGCTCAAACTAATCATGGATGAATGTTGGATGCATTTAAGTCTTCAAACCGGAGCTGTTCTAGGTGTTGCTTGTGTTTTAGCACAGATTGATTTAGCTTCAAACATATATTCAATTTTGAGAGCAGTAGGGGAACCACTCATGTTCAAAGCTTGTGCCATTTTCTTTCCAAGACTACACTCGTACATTTTCAGTCCATCTCTGACGTTAACTCAATAAGCTGCAGTATTTCTTGCATCATGCATTATTTGTCTATCTGTTAACTTTATTACAATTTTCCTCTAGGTCCTCAAAGGCAAACTTACTCATGTGTCATCAATTGAATTTGCATTATTCCAGTATATAAATTAGGGTGTAATATTAATACTGTCAATAATGAAGTGCAAGTGAGGGATATCATAATAAAACAATACCAGTTTAATTTGTGGAAAACACCATGTATATTTATTTTTGCAAAGTTTAATCAGTGCTAATAAATTTATCGGTCTATATTATTGCCATGAACGATTACCAATAATATATACCAACTATATTTTTAATTGCAAAATGTATTTGCAAATTCATTTATTTGATAATATTTGTTACAGAACATTGACAAAAATTGTTGCCAGTGCGTGTTCTTTTATGTTTTCCTAAGCTGTTTGGCCATGGAATATCACATTCATAAGGTTGTAATCCATTGTGTGTGTTTTTATGTATTTTACAAATATCACATTGATATGGTTTTTGCCTGTGGGTGCTCTTTTATGTGTTGTTAACTATTAAGCCACCTGGGTGTAACAGCAAGTCCATCAGATAATTATGTGCAAGTGTCTAACACCAGTATATCCAAAGGCATGGTGTATATGATGTAATTTATAGATTTACTAATCAACAAAGTACTTTGCTTAAGCAATAAAGTACTTTACATTAACAAAATGTCAACAGACACGATATAGAGCAGTATGCATTTTCAAATATAGCAATCTGAACATGATTTTTAAACTAAAAATTGTTTCCTTCATTGATCAGTCCTGAGCAATCGATTCCGCGATAATCGTGAACAGTTTTGCTGCTCACAAGATGAAAAAATTTGCCTGAAAGCCCTTTAGCCATCACTCCTAATCGCTGCCATTTTGAAATTTTTCCCACGCCCATGGGCAAGACCACTGAACCTAATAACAAGCGAACATTCCGATTTTGATGGCTCTCGTGCCCGGCGTGACCAGCAAAAGTCCAGTATTCATGCACAAATTGTACAGCTACTGCATGCATTCAGTTCTTACACAGCCAGAGAAGCAAGAAAATGTTTTATCAATTGAAGTTGATTTCTCGTCCAATTTTTTATCCAAATTCAAGCAAAAGTTGACCAATATTTCTCCTTGACCTGCTGCTATCAACTCTACGAACTTTGCATTAAAAGATTTGATACGGTACTTTTTCAACTAAGGCTGGTGACATGAAGACAAACAAACACACACACAAAAAACAAACATAACCTTCTACTATACTGCTACCCAATACCAAATATACAGTTTATTACACTCTGGCTATTCTCCGTGCCTTCTGATGTGTTGTTTCAGACATATGCAGGAGCTCTATAATCTGTGGTACCCTCATTCCACAAGTCAGCTTCACTTTTTCTTCTGTTGTTAGTTGCATTTCCCCAAGAAATGCTGATGGTGCTTGCTAAAATGTTTTGAAAACGAAATTACTATTCATACCTAGAGTAGAATAATTGTTTTGTTCGCAATTTCACCTAGTTTTCTCATCAAGGGGAGACTTAGGGGCAGATCATTAGAAAAGTAATGGGGGAGGGGGGCGGGTGGGGAAGGGAACATGAAAGAAAACCAAATTCATGCAAGATCAAATTTGCAAGAAAAAATTCCTGCAGTGCGAAGTAAAAAATTCTGTCTAGATGGGATATATTAAAAAGCTGTCACTATAAAAATGTGCAAGAAATCAAGCCACAGAGCTCAAGAATTCAAAATATTTCGGGGGAAGGACCCACCTACAGCCTCATACACCTCACCACCTCTTCGTTTAAAGGTATGTTTTATATCTCCTAATATAACTTGGAAAAAAATTTGTGCAAAGGATGAGAGGTAAAAAACAAATTCCGACACAAGCAGGAAATAAAAAAATTGTGCAAGTCGAAAACGTCAATTCACCGCCCCCCCCCCTCCCCACTTTTCTAATCGTCTGCCCCTTACAGGATTACAGTACTTACAATGGGTCAAAGGGAAAAAGATGGCATTTCCTGTCCGTTCTGGGGAAGATTTGACATGCAGAAAACCTACTCACTTTGTTCATTTGGCATTGCAGGCAGCGATGAATCTGACATCGCTATCATATTAGCTTCTCCCACTCTGATCTCATCATTATATATTTTGGGAGGGCTTAACCCCCTCCCTTCTACTTTTGGGTGGGCTATAGCCCCAAGTCCCGGCCATGCACCAGTTCTGCTATCTATGGTCAAATCAGATAACAGAATTTCAATATAAGAGACTTAATCCGAATTGTCATGATACTTGTCTTAATCAACCCAGACCTGGCGTAAAGAGATCACAGGATAGGATATTTTTGCACACTTGTGGTTGGAAAATATATGGTGTATAATGTGACAGAAGCATACTGTATGTCGATATTACAGAATCGATAGGATTTTTTCTAGTAAAATGTTTTGGGAAAGGGGGAAATCATGAGTATCCAAAAGGATCTCTAAAAGTGAATAGATTTGTAGAATAGCATACAATTTTTGCTATTTATAAACACGCTCTGCCAAACATAATGCTATATATATATATATATATTTAGCTACTATATATTTTTTCTTTCTCTTTCTTATGTTGTTACTCTTCTTTCTTTCTGCATGACAACGAAAAAAATTGTATATATATATATATGTATTTTGCTGCTTTGATTGACCTTGTCTCAGTCTTTGTGTGTGACCTTGTTTAGTATATATTGAGTAAGCATTTAATTTAAAACGATGCAACTGATTGGATAAAAAAAAAGAAATGAATCCAACTAACCATAAAGGGCTGTTGATATGAGTTGGGCAGCCCGGATAACCAAGCCAGCCCGTTGCCTTGGAAACTGACAACAACAACAGAGTAATATTGAGGCAAGCTAAGCATGCAATCCAAGTTTGAAAAAGAAATTCGACGACGAGGGCGGGAGAATCCAGGGCGGGAAGCTTGAAGCAACTGTGTGATACCTCAATGGCTGAAACAATAGTGCCACGATCAACGTTATCTCAGGTAGGTGGGCACATGTCATAACATGTTATGCATGTACACGTTATGCGTGGCAACTTGAATATGGACGTGGCACCAAAATACATCGACCGCATTACTGCAATACAGTATTATCATATAAGATATAGAGAATATTACATGGTTGCGCGGAAATATGGAATTTATTTTGAGTGTTGAAGAGAATATTGCTCACGGGTGAGCGTAGCGAACGTGTGAGCAATATTCTCTTCAACACGAGAAATAAATTCCATATAAACAAATAATAAACTAGAGGGCATTCAGAGACTGCATACCTCCGCCCGCTACTCGTTGTAAAGCACACGATTTTAGAGCAGCCTCACTTATATAAGTGAGATTTACAATTGTATATAATCTAAAAAGATACCAATAATAATTACATTATTTGTATACCTTATTATTACCCAACAAAGTCGGTTTTCTTTGATCCACCGCGGGACGTATATCACTAATACAAGTATCAAGAGTTGCAGACTTCCGGCCCAAATTTAAAGGCAGTCCAAAGGTCAAGTGAGCACTCATTAAGTCAGCCTATTGTTTTGGCCATGTTTAACAATGGTCTGACTTAATGAGTGCTCACTTGACCTTTGGAGTAATCCAGCACCGCTTGGAAGCTGTTTTCTGATTGGATTCTCGAAACAATAGGAACTATTGTCTCATTATTGCCTCGTTCTTTAGAATCTTTAGTTTCTTATTGTACTCGGAATCCAATTGGACGAGTTCTTCCGAGCGGTGCAGGCCGGCTCGACCTTTGGACTTCCTTTGAATTTGGGCCGGAAGCCTGGAACTCTTGATGTTTGTATAACACTAATATGTTCAACAGTGTCTTAAAAATTGGGGGCGGAATTTTAATATTCCCAGGGGAGAGCTGGGCTGAATAAACTGCACAATAGAAGAACAAGGCCAGCAAACACTAAAATATACACGGTGCTAACTCTTATATAGCACAGTGTTATAACATGTATACAGCACTGCCAGTCATAAGATAAAATTCACAAATTAATTTGAAGAAAACGCTTCCTTATTGCAAAATAAACACACAACTATACACACTACACTCACTGAATATTTCCAAAAAAGGAAATTACACTTATTAAACACATAGTCAGCATAAACAAGTTCACTAGTTTCTTCACCACGGTCTTCTTCACTCTTCCTTTTATCCAACTTGACACCTAACCTCAAAGACGTACTTTCTTCGTTACGGAAAAATGTTTCAGATTGAGCTATCCAAAACTCCTCGTCAGTATCGCCGTCGCCCACACTGAATGACTGCACATTAAAATGCTTAACCCATCAAACTGTTGAGTTTAACACCACCTTATGCAAATCACTAAGTCTAGTTCTTTTGCACTTAATATCAATTTCAGTAGTTTTTTTCCTTTGGTTTAAATTACTTCACTCAAAGTGAAATCCCAATGGAAAACCTCCTTTGTTGGGTAATAAGAGAGTTATTGAACCCTTACCTCGGTCTATTAGCTGTTTTATACACCTCGGGCTACGCCCTCGGTCTATAAAACAGCTAATAGACCTCGGTGGGTTCAATAACCTATACTTATATACCCTGTATACTGCGTGCATAAATTATACACGTCCTAATTACGCATTCAGTGAGATTTTTTTAATTGACCGTGAAAAGCAAGACAAACTTTTGTTCATTTCTCGTTCAATTTTTAACCAAATTCAACCAAAGTTTAACCAATTCGTCCTTGGCCGATGGGAAATGCATTCAGAAAATTTCGTATGAATATGTTTGGTATTTTTTGAGTTATCGTGCTCACAGGCAAACACACATACACACACACATACACACATACACACACACACATACATACAAACCCAGATGATTACATAACCTCCTGGCGGAGGTAACAAACGACAATTCATATAGAAACTCAAAACAAATATGTAAATAGTACACAAATAGGCTAGTAATAGGTTTCTGATTGGCTTGCAAAAATGATATTCCACACGTAAAAATATCGTATTTTTTACGTGTGCTTAAATACGATTTTTCTCAGTGGCATAAAACTCTATATAACACTTATGTTTATATAATAAATGTTTTTATTATATAAAGTATAGTGCTTTATAGAGATTTCGAGCACTGAGAAAACTGATAATCTCACATGTGAAAATTATCGCTTTTGAAGTTTATGAAAATGGATATTTCATATTATTTTGTTTGAAAAGACTGTCCTTTATATAATAAACAGAAAAATACATGGATGCTTGGAAATACCAGATTTATTTTTCGTGTTGAACATGATATCTCACTCGTTCGCTGCGCTCACTCGTGAGATATCATGTTCAACACTCGAAATAAATCTGGTATTTCCGCGCACCCAGGTATTATTCTCTATATATAAAATGCTATTTGTCATACTAACATATTTGTCTATAATCATGAAAATGCCTATAATGGTTGCAAGTCATGTATTTCAATGATAAATATAGACTATTAATCAAATGAATACAGTTCACTAGTTCAGTCAACATGTTGCCTGAATGACGAACTGTTTCACTGCACATTTTAAGCTAGAAATTTCAGAGTTTCAACAGCTTTTCACGACATATTAGAGGTTTCATATTACCTTTTCTTGTACAGGCTCATCACGGATTAGTTTCGGGTTTCTAAGCATAACACGGGACTGTTTCTTGGATATAAATATACCATAACTAATACCATCATGTCCGAGCTGCAATCCCTGGCTTCCTACTATATTGCTAGCCGCCATTATAATAAAATTAGAGTAAATACAATCTGCAGACAGCGTTGGACCTTCTTTCCCACATTTTCTATTCATATTTTAGCGATAATTTTCACTGTTTAGTGTTGAAATTCGCGACGCAAACCCAGTAATTTTTTTATATCTGGATTCTGGAACGTATTAAAGTCCAGTGCTTCCACTATTTAGTTTTGAAATTCCTTCCTTTCGTGTCAAAATTTCTTTAGATTTCCTTGACCATGGAATACAATTTCCTTGAAATTTCCTTGACAAGACTTTTAGTTATTTTACAGGTTGCAGCCCTACCAAAGCCCTACTAACTTATCTTTAGACTGTTTAGTGTTATAGTGCTAATTTCAAAGGCATTGAAACAGTAACGAATGTTGACATTTGTTAATTCAATTTGTGACAATGTGACTGTTGCGGCCGTTAGTAAGGTTGGTTCATCTTGATTGGAAAGGTCAGATTCGAAGCCGTCTGACTCTGATGTCTGACCTTCATCAAAAGCAAGAGATCGCTTCATGACTTATTCATATTGCTAGACCATGCAACATGTTTGATTTCAGACATGTTGGCATTTTGCTAAGGTAACGGGGCCCCTTACCGGGGGGTTAGGATTATGGTTAGGATTGGGGTTAGGGTGGGGTTTGGGGTTAAATACAATCTAAGGCTCTGGCCCATGTCTATTCTGTGGCTCTGGGATAATCCATAACCGGAAGTGAATATGATTCATCGTTGACACGGAATGGTGTCATAATAATCAACAATAAATTATTAACCGGGTAATTATATAATATACAAGATGGCTGCCGTTTAGTAGTTGTGCGAATATTGTTTGTGTATTTCAGAGTAATTTTAGCAGTGATATGGTGAATAATCTTCTGTAGTATTGCACGGAAAATATATAGAAAGGTACAATATTAAGTTTGTAATATTTAATGAACGTTACACGTGAGATAGAACCTGAAAACTTTATTCAAATTTTTGCTGAAATTTATTAGCCTACATAAAATATTTACATGCTTTATCTTGGCTTTGAAAATCGTTATTCTTATTACTACGTTATTATTAATCGTTCTTTTTATTCGATCGTGAAGAACAGACTATTTGAAATGAATTCATTCGAAAAAGCAGTGGTATTTAGCTGCCTAACCAGCTAATCTTGATCTTGCCTCAATGCCTGTAGATTATATTTTTGTGGAGGTAGCCAATCTTTGAATGGAGCTAGGCTACGCTGGTCAGCTGGTGCAACCGCAGGGGTCCACCAAGCCATCAAAACTAGTAGCCTGGGGACACAAATGAGTCCTAAAATGAAACTCTAGGCGTTGTTAGCCAGTAACTCCCAGTGGCTTGTGTTAGCCACGGGAGACCAGCTGGAAATTTTGCACCCCACTGTAATATGTGTATGGTTGAGCGTCGTAGACGCGAGACCTCTAGGGGGTTCCGGGGGCGCACACCCCCGGGAATATTTTGAAATTTATAGTCCCTGAAATGCTATTTCTTGCGTTTTGGGTGGCGATTTGACAAAGTTCCGAGAATTATAAAACATTGTATAAACTAAAAATGCGTAAGAAACACCACATTCAGGAGTTTGAATAAATATATAATTTAAAGAGGACTTAGCTTTTTTTCTTAAACAAAGTAGCCAGCAAACATTCATGAAGTAGATGGTGAACTTACCAACTGTGATCGTAAGCCAAATCACTTCACATTTCACAATTAACAATTTACATCCTTTGAGATATTACAGACTGGACAGTAATGCTTGTAGTTGTAGGTAGGCTTGTGAATTTTTAATCCTCGTATAAGTTGTATTCTGACTAACAGGCATATCGGAAATCACTAATATTTATCGGATAAGTTTTATCAGATAAACGACAATGTATCAATCATTAGCAACCTCAAACTCTTTTTCCCTCGTTGGCTCATTGGATCTGACAAAATTCCAATTCGCACTAGCGCTTTTGTGTGATTTGTGCAATTTCGGTGCCCCATTTATGTTTTGGCGCCCCCTAAAAAACCTTCGCTGTGGGGGGGGGGGGGGGGTGGGGGGGCATGGTCCCTGGTAACTCCAGGTTAAGACAGCTAGCTAGCTCCACTGCCTTCACAAGATTTTTGGAGTTAGCCTGTAACGCCAGAAATCAGAAGAGACACACATTTTCATGGATAAAAACATCTTTGGTTGCTTATCTATTTATGTGACTGGGGCAGGCATTGTTAAATATTTATCTTGTATTCTAACCTGCATACTTGTATTAAGAATATAAAACAAATTAGTCATACACATTAGTAATAAGTGTTACCGAACAGAACTACCACTTGATACGATAGGATACCAAATGTAAGACCTTTACTTCATTGATTTAGCGTGCATGACAGAATTAAGACGAGCACGTTATTGTTGTTTATATACACGTTTTAAAGGAAAATCCTATTTTTGAAATTAGCCATATTATGCATCGTTAATGATCCATTTTTCGTTTTCTGGTGTTAATTTTTATAGTTTGAACGCTAATCGCTCACTCGCATGAACACTCTATCATTGAACTTATATCGAATAAAGAAACATCTATTGATTATTAAATCTACCGTCTAAGTTTATGCAGTCGAGAGCGAAGTTCAACCTATCACGCTACCTCAAGTAAAAACCCCGTAGGCTTCAAATTGATATCTCGAAAACGCTACGCAAAGAGCCTACAATAAGTACGTACCATGTATTTTTTGGATATTTTTATATACAGTTTTGTGGCTTATTATAGACAGGGGTCAATCCTGGCAGGAGAATACACACTCCCACTTGTTGTACAGATGGCAAATTCATAATAAGGGCGTTGTTAGCTATGCGAGATGACATCCGAACGGCCATGAAACGGGGCGAGATAACACTTTCTGTTATGGCTGACTTTTCGAAGGCTTTTGATACGGTAGCTTATAAAACGGTACTATTGAAACTTCACTCTCAAGGTTTTTCTAAGGATTCTCTCCGATGGATAATGCATTATTTAATTGGAAGGCGGCAATTTGTCCAAATTGATGACCATGTATCGGAAAAAATTAATGTTACATCTGGCGTGCCACAAGGATCGATTCTAGGTCCCGTACTGTTTAATCTCTACGTAAATGATCTAGCTGATAAATTGCCTGAAGAAGTAAAATGTCACCAATATGCAGACGATACCACTATGTACGCTCATTGCAAACCGGATGCATCTCCGTGTTTCTGGGGTGAACAGATGAGATTGGTAGTCACATGGGTAGTCATCGTCCCCCCTCCAATTTCTACCCGATTTCATCTTTTCACATGGGCAGTCCTTCAGCCTATTGGGGGCGCCGAGCCCCCCATTGTCCCCCCTTGTCTACGCCACTGCCGAAGAACCACATGTGGAAGTGGAGCCAATAGAACCAAGGCTAAAATGTACACATCAATCAGTCGCAGAAGCTAATAAGACCCTGCCTAAAAGAAACGAGCATGTACTCCCAGAGATATGTATTATTTGTGGAAGAGACGCCTCTTGGTTCTCACTAGACAAGGTAGGGTCATTTTGATAGGTATAATACTAGCGCAATATGCATAACATTCTCGGGTTTGATTTTAAAATATCCTGAATTGTGAGCAGTTAAGTTTATTTAGGATAAAGTAGTTTCTAATGCTACAAACATCCGACCTTGTTATTAGCAGATATTTAGTGTAATAATTTTGTTTCTTACCAGGTAACTAAGAAGAGAAGAAGAACTCCACTCATGTTGGCAGAAACAATTGATGCTGGTCTTCTATGTACAGCTGCCGAGAGAAAGAATGATGAACGGTTACTCGTGAAAATCCGAGGGAGTGAATGTGTAGGAAGTTCGCTATCACAAAGTTTGCTACTGCAATTCTACAAAATTTCTCACCAGAGAGAGACGAAGAAGCAATCGGAGACTGGAAGATCTACATCAGTGTACGAGAAGTCTTCTGTAAGAAAGTAATCGAGGCGGGGGTCATCGGAAATAAGCAAATAAATTAAATGAAAGATTTGCTGGAGAAATTTGTTATCATTGCTAAGGACACCGAGAATGTGGATGCATCTAAATATAGAGCTTTTAAACTCAAGCAACGACTGATGAAAAGTTATCCCCAAGTGAGATTGTATATGTGGAAAACGTGGATTCTTCTGAATTGGTTGAGGAACATATGTCAAATAAGTCTGAAAACAACAATGAAGACTTTGATGAAGAGAGCTGTACCATTGATGATGATGATCTGAATTGCAACACAGAAACTGAGGGAAATTCTAAATCGTTCCTTGTTATTCTAGATAGGGGCTAAATACCAACTTATGTCACAATATAATATATGTAATAGTTCAATTACGAGAAGTAGAACTTTACCAGACAAAAAACCAGGACAGCTTATTGTAGAATACATGCAATCTCGTTTTGATGGTTGGAAAAGATGGTTGGAACGAATGGAAAAGTTGGTCCAAATCCAAGATTGGTATCCATAGAATATACTTAAGTGATGGATGGAACGCACATTCAATAATACATTATTATATGCGTTATTGAAACGGGACAAACTGGGAAACTTTGTTGCGCAAAGATATTTGTCATATTGTTTGTCTTACCAATGTTTCGGTATGTCCTATTGTCGGCAAAATGAGAAAGGGTGTTTCATCAAATGTTTCTGAATTTTGTAGGAAATATTTTTGCTTTCCGGGAAGCAAATTTTGTTTCTGCAATAAAAGCCAAATGTTTCCAGATGTGGGAGACAGGGAAACATTTGAGCAAACATGCGACAATGTTTCTTACGTTTGGCCAATGCTTTAGTTTAGCGAAATATTTAATTTGTTCCTTGATCGTGTGAATTGTATGTATATTTATATATTCTCCGTCCTGTTTGATACAGGTAGGTTTTACCTCACGCAAATTTGTATTGAATTAGGATGTTAATAAGTAGAATTAAACGTTAAACAGTATTTTGAAACAATTGCCAATGAATTGAAGTGATTTAGCATATGAGCAATCAAAATGTACAATTTTGTTAGAGAATTACAACGAACAACGAACGTTTTATTCATTTCTTCTCACGTGTCAAGGTCACGTGTCACAATATTATGTCACAATATTAACCATCAATGTCAACAATGTTCCCAATTTATCGTTGTATGTATATTTATATGCATACTAATATATGTTAACACCCCCACTCAGACTCAGCTTCATACCTACTAAGATGAGTCTGTTTTACTTGGAAAGTCTCCCAACAAAACACAACGATGTTTCTCTACTATAACACGCGGCACAGACTTTGTAAGATTGTCTGCTGCCATCTCTTCATTTGGGATGTAGTGGATTCCTACCTCTTCATTTTCAACTCTTTCTCGGGTGAAATGTAATTTTGTATCGATTTGTTTCGATCGCTTGTGCATTGCTGGTTAATGACACATCTTGATACACGACTAGTTATCTTCTCCAATATCGGTTGGTTCTTTCATAGGATAACCAAAATATTTCATTTATTTAGTGCACTGAGATAGATTGGTTCTTGCACTTCTGCTGCCATAGCTTGATATTCTGTCGTCTGTTTCTTTACTCCCCAGCTTAACTGAAAGGTTATCCAATTATTAATTAAAATTTAATAATTGGATATAATATAGAAATGATGGATTCTACTAAGATTTTTCTTATGCAGTCCTAGAACTAAACACACAAACAACCCCTTAAAATAAGTCTTAAAATAGAACCTAAGATCAGGCTAGTAGTTAACTTTTATAGTTTTATTGAAGAAAATGCTTTAAAATAGCTTCATATTTACAAGCATGTATTTTGTTAGAGAATTACAACGAACAACGAACGTTTTATTCATTTCTTCTCACGTGTCAAGGTCACGTGTCACAATATTATGTCACAATATTAACCATCAATGTCAACAATGTTCCCAATTTATCGTTGTATGTATACTTATATGCATACTAATATATGTTAACACCCCCACTCAGACTCAGCTTCATACCTACTAAGATGAGTCTGTTTTACTTGGAAAGTCTCCCAACAAAACACAACGATGTTTCTCTACTATAACACGCGGCACAGACTTTGTAAGATTGTCTGCTGCCATCTCTTCATTTGGGATGTAGTGGATTCCTACCTCTTCATTTTCAACTCTTTCTCGGGTGAAATGTAATTTTGTATCGATTTGTTTCGATCGCTTGTGCATTGCTGGTTAATGACACATCTTGATACACGACTAGTTATCTTCTCCAATATCGGTTGGTTCTTTCATAGGATAACCAAAATATTTCATTTATTTAGTGCACTGAGATAGATTGGTTCTTGCACTGCTGCTGCCATAGCTTGATATTCTGTCGTCTGTTTCTTTACTCCCCAGCTTATAGCTCCACCATTACCTTGAAATTTGAAGTATTAGCCAGTTATTGATCTTCGATCATTCAGGTCACCGCTCCAATCTGTATCTCAGTCACCTACAAGCTTGATGTTGGAATTCTTGAAAAATGCTCATCGTAGATTAATTGTACCTTTAAGATATCTTAAGACGAGTTTCCCTGCTTTCCAATGCGACATATCGGGTCTTTCGAGAAACCTTGGCAGTTGGTTGACAGTATTAGGAATGTCACCACATGTTTGTTTCCCAATGTATAGAAGGGATCCGACCAGACTTCGATATAACTTCGGATTAACTAATTCGTGTTCTTCGTTGCTTTTTAGTGCAAAGTTTCCATGGAAACGTTGCAATATTGTTGTGGTGCAGGCAAATTGAAACAAGTCATAGAATCATACATAGAGGCAGAGTGTAAACTTCCGGGGGATGAGAAGTGTGGAATGGCTATAATAATGGTCATACTTAGAACTGTCTTTAACAGGGAAACGATTTCTTATATTATGATTAGGCGTATTAAATTCTGATATTTAGATTTTCAAGCAAATAGAGGGTATTTTTGACAAAATGTGCTACTATTGTTTCGAACCGGAATGTGTTAATTCGATGCGATTTGGTTCAATTCATGAGCTTGTTGCACTCTAGCGTGGCATATGCGATGCCGATGGCTTCTTTGTCTATCATATCCTGTGGCAGTGAACGGACTAACGGCATTTTATAGGAAGTTAAAAATGTTTACCTCTTTGAAGCAATGAATAAAATTACTCTGAAACTGCAGACTTAAATGTCTTCTACAGCAACAAAATGTTAACTGATATATTTAGAAAAGTGATCTATATTATAGACAACATAAACGTTGTCATGTGTTGTGTTTGCATTTAGGTTAATCAATATATATGAAAGTTTATATATCTCGAACGTGCGGTGTCAGTGTGGGTGGAGTATATAGCAAATACTAACTAATAAGTTCTACTAACTTCCAGACGAAGGGCCTTCGCTCGAAACGTTGAAGTTCTCATTGTATTTTTCAAGTAGTTTTACACAACAGTCAACCGCCGTATTTGAAAGTTTATATATCAAATTAATCAAACAAATGTAAAAACGACAGAAGTAAAGAAGTTTCCAAACCTAAGTCATGACAAAATGTTTGCAAAACACAGAGTATTTCGCCTTGCAGATTGTATTAACAATAATTAAGAAATAATTTGAAATAATGCGACTATTTTCTTTTGATCGTTGTGTTTGTGATGAGGGGCGAAAATTCACACGAGCTATCATACATAGATAGATACATCATAGTGTAAACTTTCCGGGGGGTGTTTGCTAAGATTCTCTATTAATACCATGTCTGCAAACTTTGGGGTTGAAACTTTTTTAAGCACTTTCAAGTTATCTTATACCCCAATGTACCCCAATCTACCTCAAGGTACCCCAAAGTACCCCAAGGTGCAATAAAGGCACCCCAATGTACCCGAAAGTACTCCAATGTACCCCAAGGTACTCCAATGTACCCCAATGTACCCCAACCAAGGTACCCGAACATACCACAAGCTATCCCAAGGTACCCTAAAGGAACCCCAGGGTACTCCAATGTACCCCAAGGTACCCCAACGTATCCCAAGGTACCGCAAGGTAGCCCAAAGTACCCCCAAAGTACCCCCAAAGTGCCCCAAGGTCCTCTAAAGGTACCACTAGGTATCCCAAGGTACCCTAAAGGTATCACAACGTATCGCAAGGTACCCGAAGGTACTCCAAGGTAACTCATGGTACCCCATGGTACCATAAATGTACCCCAAGGTACCATAAAATTCCCAGGGTACCATAAAGATATTCCAAGGTACCCAATGTAACATAAATATTTCCCAAGCTATTATAAGGTACCATAAACGTACCCGAAAGTATGCTCAACCTACCCCAATGTATCTCAAGGTACCCCAAGTTACCCGAAGGTACCCCAAAGTACCATAAAGATACCACAAAAGTAGCCCAAGGTACCCCAAAGTACCATAAAGGTACCATAAAGTAGCCCAAGGTACCCCAATTTACCACAAGGTACCATCAAGGTACCCCAATGTACGCCAAGGTACTCCAATGTACCCCAAGCAACCCCAAGGTACCCCAAGATACCACAAGCTACCTCAAAGTACCACAAGCTATCCCAAAGTACCATAAAGGAACCCCAGGGTACTCCAATGTACGCCAAGGAACCCCAAGATACCCCAACGTACCTCCAACCTCCCAAGGTAGCCCAAAGTACCCCAAGGTCACGTAATGGTACCACTAGGTACCTTGGGATACCTTGGGGTACTCCCAGGTACCTTGGGGTACCTTGGGATATCTTTATGGTACCTTGGGATACTTTGGGGTACATTCGAGTACCTTGGGGTACCTTGGGATATCTTTATGGTACCTTGGGATACCTTGGGGTACATTCGAGTACCTTGGGGTACCTTGGGATATCTTTATGGTACCTTGGGATACCTTGGGGTACATTCGAGTAACTTGGGATATCTTTATGGTGCCTTGAGATACCTTGGGGTACATTCGAGTACATTCGAGTACCTTGGGGTACATTGGGATATCTTTATGGTACCTTGGGATACCTTGGGGTACTTTCGAATACCTTGGGGTACCTTGGGATATCTTTGTGGCACCCTGGGATACCTTGGGGTACATTCGAGTACCTTGGGATATCTTTATGGTGCCTTGAGATACCTTGGGGTACATTCGAGTACCTTGGGGTACATTGGGATATCTTTATGGTACCTTGGGATACTTTGGGGTACATTCGAGTACCTTGGGGTACCTTGGGATATCTTTATGGTACCTTGGGATACCTTGAGGTACATTCGAGTACCTTGGGGTACATTGGGATATCTTTATGGTACCTTGGGATACCTTGGGGTACTTTCAGGTACTTTGGGGTACCTTGGGATATCTTTATGGTACCTTGGGATACCTTGGGGTACATTCAGGTACCTTGGGGTACCTTGGGATATCTTTATGGTGCCTTGAGATACCTTGGGGTACATTCGAGTACCTTGGGGTACCTTGGGATATCTTTATGGTACCTTGGGATACCTTGGGGTACATTCGAGTACCTTGGGATATCTTTATGGTGCCTTGAGATACCTTGAGGTACATTCGAATACCTTGGGGTACATTGGGATATCTTTATGGTACCTTGGGATACCTTGGGGTACTTTAAGGTACCTTGGGGTACCTTGGGATATCTTTATGGTACCTTGGGATACCTTGGGGTACATTCGAGTACCTTGGGATATCTATATGGTGCCTTGAGATACCTTGAGGTACATTTGAATACCTTGGGGTACATTGGGATATCTTTATGGTACCTTGGGATACCTTGGGGTACTTTAAGGTACCTTGGGGTACCTTGGGATATCTTTATGGTACCTTGGGATACCTTGGGTACATTCGAGTACCTTGGGGTACATTGGGATATCTTTATGGTACCTTGGGATACCTTGGGGTACTTTCAGGTACCTTGGGGTACCTTGGGATATCTTTATGGTACCTTGGGATACCTTGGGGTACTTTCAGGTACCTTGGGATACCTTGGGATATCTTTATGGTACCTTGGGATACCTTGGGGTACTTTCAGGTACCTTGGGGTACCTTGGGATATCTTTATGGTACCTTGGGATACCTTGGGATACCTTGGGGTACTTTCAGGTACCTTGGGGTACCTTGGGATATCTTTATGGTACCTTGGGATACCTTGGGGTACATTCGAGTACCTTGGGGTACCTTGGGATATCTTTATGGTACCTTGGGATACCTTGGGGTACATTCAGGTACCTTGGGGTACCTTGGGATATCTTTATGGTACCTTGGGAGTACATTCAGGTACCTTAGGGTACCTTGGGATATCTTTATGGTACCTTGGGATACCTTGGGGTACTTTCAGGTACCTTGGGGTACCTTGGGATATCTTTATGGTACCTTGGGGTACTTTCAGGTACCTTGGGGTACCTTGGGATATCTTTATGGTACCTTGGGATACCTTGGGGTACATTCGAGTACCTTGGGGTACCTTGGGATATCTTTATGGTACCTTGGGGTACATTCGAGTACCTTGGGGTACCTTGGGATATCTTTATGGTACCTTGGGATACCTTGGGGTACTTTCAGGTACCTTGGGGTACCTTGGGATATCTTTATGGTACCTTGGGGTACATTCGAGTACCTTGGGGTACCTTGGGATATCTTTATGGTACCTTGGGATACCTTGGGGTACATTCGAGTACCTTGGGGTACCTTGGGATATCTTTATGGTACCTTGGGATACCTTTCAGGTACCTTGGGGTACCTTGGGATACCTTTATGGTACCTTGGGATACACAGGGTTCAGTACCTTGGGGTACCTTGGGATATCTTTATGGTACCTTGGGGTACTTTCAGGTACCTTGGGATATCTTTATGGTACCTTGGGATACCTTGGGGTACTTTCAGGTACCTTGGGGTACCTTGGGATATCTTTATGGTACCTTGGGATACCTTGGGGTACTTTCAGGTACCTTGGGGTACCTTGGGATATCTTTATGGTACCTTGGGATACCTTGGGGTACATTCGAGTACCTTGGAGTACCTTGGGATATCTTTATGGTACCTTGGGATACCTTGGGGTACATTCGAGTACCTTGGGATACCTTGGGATATCTTTATGGTACCTTGGGATACCTTGGGGTACATTCAGGTACCTTGGGGTACCTTGGGATATCTTTATGGTACCTTGGGATACCTTGGGATACCTTGGGATACCTTGGGATACCTTGGGATACCTTGGGATACCTTGGGGTACTTTCAGGTACCTTGGGGTACCTTGGGATATCTTTATGGTACCTTGGGATACCTTGGGGTACATTCGAGTACCTTGGGGTACCTTGGGATATCTTTATGGTACCTTGGGACACCTTGGGGTACTTTCAGGTACCTTGGCGTACCTTGGGATATCTTTATGGTACCTTGGGGTACCTTGGGTTATCTTTATGGTACCTTGGGATACCTTGGGGTACATTCGAGTACCTTGGGGTACCTTGGGATATCTTTATGGTACCTTGGGATACCTTGGGGTACTTTCAGGTACCTTGGGGTACCTTGGGATATCTTTATGGTACCTTGGGGTACTTTCAGGTACCTTGGGGTACCTTGGGATATCTTTATGGTACCTTGGGATACCTTGGGGTACATTCGAGTACCTTGGGGTACCTTGGGATATCTTTATGGTACCTTGGGATACCTTGGGGTACATTCGAGTACCTTGGGGTACCTTGGGATATCTTTATGCTACCTTGGATACCTTGGGGTACTTTCAGGTACCTTGGGGTACCTTGGGATATCTTTATGGTACCTTGGGATACCTTGGGGTACATTCGAGTACCTTGGGATATCTTTATGGTGCCTTGAGGTACCTTGGGGTACATTCGAGTACATTCGAGTACCTTGGGGTACATTCGGATATCTTTATGGTACCTTGGGATACCTTGGGGTACATTCGAGTACCTTGGGGTACCTTGGGATATCTTTGTGGTACCTTGGGATACCTTGGGGTACATTCGAGTACCTTGGGATATCTTTATGGTGCCTTGAGATACCTTGGGGTACATTCGAGTACCTTGGGGTACCTTGGGATATCTTTATGGTACCTTGGGATAGCTTGGGGTACTTTCAGGTACCTTGGGGTACCTTGGGATATCTTTATGGTACCTTGAGATACCTTGGGGAACTTTCAGGTACCTTGGCGTACCTTGGGATATCTTTATGGTACCTTGGGATGCCTTGGGGTACATTCGAGTACCTTGGGGTACCTTGGGATATCTTTATGGTACCTTGGGATACTTTGGGGTACTTTCAGGTACCTTGGGGTACCTTGGGATATCTTTATGGTACCTTGGGATACCTTAGGATACTTTCAGGTGCCTTGGGGTACCTTGGGATATCTTTATGGTACCTTGGGGTACATTCGAGTACCTTGGGGTACCTTGGGATATCTTTATGGTACCTTGGGATACCTTAGGGAAATTTCAGGAACCTTGGGGTACCTTGGGATATCTTTATGGTACCTTGGGATACCTTGGGGTATTTTCAGGTACCTTGGCGTACCTTGGGATATCTTTATGGTACCTTGGGATACCTTGGGGTACATTCGAGTACCTTGGGGTACCTTGGGATATCTTTATGGTACCTTGGGATACCTTGGGGTACTTTCAGGTACCTTGGGGTACCTTGGGATATCTTTATGGTACCTTGGGGTACTTTCAGGTACCTTGGGGTACCTTGGGATATCTTTATGGTACCTTGGGATACCTTGGGGTACTTTCAGGTACCTTGGGGTACCTTGGGATATCTTTATGGTACCTTGGGATACCTTGGGGTACATTCGAGTACCTTGGGTACCTTGGGATATCTTTATGGTACCTTGGGATACCTTGGGATACCTTGGGGTACTTTCAGGTACCTTGGGGTACCTTGGCATATCTTTATGGTACCTTGGGGTACCTTGGGATATCTTTATGGTACCTTGGGATACCTTGGGGTACATTCGAGTACCTTGGGGTACCTTGGGATATCTTTATGGTACCTTGGGATACCTTGGGGTACTTTCAGGTACCTTGGGGTACCTTGGGATATCTTTATGGTACCTTGGGATACCTTGGGGTACTTTCAGGTACCTTGGGGTACCTTGGGATATCTTTATGGTACCTTGGGATACATTGGGGTACATTCGAGTACCTTGGGGTACCTTGGGATATCTTTATGGTACCTTGGGATACCTTGGGGTACTTTCAGGTACCTTGGGGTACCTTGGGGTACTTTAAGGTACCTTGGGGTACCTTGGGATATCTTTATGGTACCTTGGGATACCTTGGGGTACATTCGAGTACCTTGGTGTACCTTGGGATATCTTTATGGTACCTTGGGATACCTTGGGGTACCTTGGGATATCTTTATGGTACCTTGGGATACCTTGGGGTACTTTCAGGTACCTTGGGGTACCTTGGGATATCTTTATGGTGCCTTGGGATACCTTGGGGTACATTCGAGTACCTTGGGGTACCTTGGGATATCTTTATGGTACCTTGGGATACCTTGGGGTACTTTCAGGTACCTTGGGGTACCTTGGGATATCTTTATGGTACCTTGGGATACCTTGGGGTACATTCGAGTACCTTGGGGTACCTTGGGATATCTTTATGGTACCTTGGGATACCTTGGGGAAATTTCAGGTACCTTGGGGTACCTTGGGATATCTTTATGGTACCTTGGGATACCTTGGGGTATTTTCAGGTACCTTGGGTACCTTGGGATATCTTTATGGTACCTTGGGATACCTTGGGGTACATTCGAGTACCTTGGGGTACCTTGGGATATCTTTATGGTACCTTGGGATACCTTGGGGTACTTTCAGGTACCTTGGGGTACCTTGGGATATCTTTATGGTACCTTGGGATACCTTGGGGTACTTTCAGGTACCTTGGGGTACCTTGGGATATCTTTATGGTACCTTGGGATACCTTGGGGTACTTTCAGGTACCTTGGGGTACCTTCGGATATCTTTATGGTACCTTGGGATACCTTGGGGTACATTCGAGTACCTTGGGGTACCTTGGGATATCTTTATGGTACCTTGGGATACCTTGGGATACCTTGGGGTACTTTCAGGTACCTTGGGATATCTTTATGGTACCTTGGGATACCTTGGGGTACATTCGAGTACCTTGGGGTACCTTGGGATATCTTTATGGTACCTTGGGATACCTTGGGGTACTTTCAGGTACCTTGGGGTACCTTGGGAATTCTTTAAGGTACCTTGGGGTACCTTGGGATATCTTTATGGTACCTTGGGATACCTTGGGGTACATTCGAGTACCTTGGTGTACCTTGGGATATCTTTATGGTACCTTGGGATACCTTGGGGTACTTTCAGGTACCTTGGGGTACCTTGGGATATCTTTATGGTACCTTGGGATACCTTGGGGTACTTTCAGGTACCTTGGGGTACCTTGGGATATCTTTATGGTGCCTTGGGATACCTTGGGGTACATTCGAGTACCTTGGGGTACCTTGGGATATCTTTATGGTACCTTGGGATACCTTGGGTACTTTCAGGTACCTTGGGGTACCTTGGGATATCTTTATGGTACCTTGGGATACCTTGGGGTACATTCGAGTACCTTGGGGTACCTTGGGATATCTTTATGGTACCTTGGGATACCTTGGGTACTTTCAGGTACCTTGGGGTACCTTGGGATATCTTTATGGTACCTTGGGATACCTTGGGGTACTTTCAGATACCTTGGGGTACCTTGGGATATCTTTATGGTACCTTGGGATACCTTGGGATACCTTGGGATACCTTGGGATACCTTGGGATACCTTGGGATACCTTGGGATACCTTGGGATACCTTGGGATACCTTGGGGTACTTTCAGGTACCTTGGGGTACCTTGGGATATCTTTATGGTACCTTGGGATACCTTGGGGTACATTCGAGTACCTTGGGGTACCTTGGGATATCTTTATGGTACCTTGGGATACCTTGGGGTACTTTCAGGTACCTTGGGGTACCTTGGGATATCTTTATGGTACCTTGGGATACCTTGGGGTACATTCGAGTACCTTGGGGTACCTTGGGATATCTTTATGGTACCTTGGGATATCTTTATGGTACCTTGGGGTACCTTGGGATATCTTTATGGTACCTTGGGATACCTTGGGGTACATTCGAGTACCTTGGGGTACCTTGGGATATCTTTATGCTGCCTTGGGATACCTTGGGGTACTTTCATGTACCTTGGGGTACCTTGGGATATCTTTATGGTACCTTGGGATACCTTGGAGTACATTTGGTACCTTGGGATACCTTGGGGTACATTCGAGTACCTTGGGGTACCTTGGGATATCTTTATGGTACCTTGGGATACCTTGGGGTACTTTCAGGTACCTTGGTACCTTGGGATATCTTTATGGTACCTTGGGATACCTTGGGGTACATTCGAGTACCTTGGGGTACCTTGGGATATCTTGGGATACCTTGGGATACCTTGGGATACCTTGGGATATCTTTATGGTACCTTGGGATACCTTGGGGTACATTCGAGTACCTTGGGGTACCTTGGGATATCTTTATGGTACCTTGGGATGCCTTGGGGTACTTTCAGGTACCTTGGGGTACCTTGGGATATCTTTATGGTACCTTGGGATACCTTGGGGTACATTCGAGTACCTTGGGGTACCTTGGGATATCTTTATGGTACCTTGGGATACCTTGGGGTACATTCGAGTACCTTGGGGTACCTTGGGATATCTTTATGGTACCTTGGGATACCTTGGGGTACCTTGGGATATCTTTATGGTACCTTGGGATACCTTGGGGTACATTCGAGTACCTTGGGGTACCTTGGGATATCTTTATGGTACCTTGGGATACCTTGGGGTACTTTCAGGTACCTTGGGGTACCTTGGGATATCTTTATGGTACCTTGGGATACCTTAGGGTACTTTCAGGTACCTTGGGGTACCTTGGGATATCTTTATGGTACCTTGGATACCTTGGGGTACATTCGAGTACCTTGGGGTACCTTGGGATATCTTTATGGTACCTTGGGATACCTTGGGGTACATTCGAGTACCTTGGGGTACCTTGGGATATCTTTATGGTACCTTGGGATACCTTGGGGTACATTCAGGTACCTTGGTACCTTGGGATATCTTTATGGTACCTTGGGATACCTTGGGGTACAGTCCAGTACCTTGGAGTACCTTGGGATATCTTTATGGTATACCTTGGGTACTTTCAGGTACCTTGGGGTACCTTGGGATATCTTTATGGTACCTTGGGATACCTTGGGGTACATTCGAGTACCTTGGGGTACCTTGGGATATCTTTATGGTACCTTGGGATACCTTGGGGTACTTTCAGGTACCTTGGGGTACCTTGGGATATCTTTATGGTACCTTGGGATACCTTGAGGTACTTTCAGGTACCTTGGGTACCTTGGGATATCTTTATGGTACCTTGGGATACCTTGTGGTACTTTCAGGTACCTTGGGGTACCTTGGGATATCTTTATGGTACCTTGGGATACCTTGGGGTACATTCGAGTACCTTGGGGTACCTTGGGATATCTTTATGGTACCTTGGGATACCTTGCGGTACTTTCAGGTGCCTTGGGGTACCTTGGGATATCTTTATGGTACCTTGGGATACCTTGGGGTACTTTCAGGTAACTTGGGGTACCTTGGGATATCTTTATGGTACCTTGGGATACCTTGGGGTACATTCGAGTACCTTGGGGTACCTTGGGATATCTTTATGCTACCTTGGGATACCTTGGGGTACTTTCAGGTACCTTGGGGTACCTTGGGATATCTTTATGGTACCTTGGGATACCTTGGGGTACTTTCAGGTACCTTTGGGTACCTTGGGATATCTTTATGGTACCTTGGGATACCATGGGGTACATTCGAGTACCTTGGGGTACCTTGGGATATCTTTATGGTACCTTGGGATACCTTGGGATACATTCGAGTACCTTGGGGTACCTTGGGATATCTTTATGGTACCTTGGGATACCTTGGGGTACTTTCATGTACCTTGTGGTACCTTCGGATATCTTTATGGCACCTTGGGATACCTTAAGGTACATTCGAGTACCTTGGGATATCTTTATGGTACCTTGGGATATCTTGGGATACCTTGGCTACTTTCACGTACCTTGGGGTACCTTGGGATATCTTTATGGTACCTTGGGATACCTTGGGGTACATTCGAGTACCTTGGGGTACCTTGGGATATCTTTATGGTACCTTGGGATACCTTGGGGTACTTTCAGGTACCTTGGGGTACCTTGGGATATCTTTATGGTACCTTGGGATACCTTGGGGTACTTTCAGGTACCTTGGGATATCTTTATGGTACCTTGGGATACCTTGGGGTACATTCGAGTACCTTGGGGTACCTTGGGATATCTTTATATTACCTTGGGATACCTTGGGGTACATTCGAGTACCTTGGGGTACCTTGGGATATCTTTATGGTACCTTGGGATACCTTGGGGTACATTCGAGTACCTTGGGGTACCTTGGGATATCTTTATGGTACCTTGGGATGCCTTGGGGTACTTTCAGGTACCTTGGGGTACCTTGGGATATCTTTATGGTACCTTGGGATACCTTGGGGTACATTCGAGTACCTTGGGGTACCTTGGGATATCTTTATGGTACCTTGGGATATCTTTATGGTACCTTGGGGTACCTTGGGATATCTTTATGGTACCTTGGGATACCTTGGGGTACATTCGAGTACCTTGGGGTACCTTGGGATATCTTTATGGTACCTTGGGATACCTTGGGGTACTTTCAGGTACCTTGGGGTACCTTGGGATATCTTTATGGTACCTTGGGATACCTTGGGGTACATTCGAGTACCTTGGGATATCTTTATGGTATCTTGGGGTACCTTGGGGTACATTCGAGTACATTCGAGTACCTTGGGGTACCTTGGGATATCTTTATGGTACCTTGGGATACCTTGGGGTACATTCAGGTACCTTGGGGTACCTTGGGATATCTTTATGGTACCTTGGGATACCTTGGGGTACATTCGAGTACCTTGGGATACCTTGGGATATCTTTATGGTACCTTGGGATACCTTGGGGTACATTCGAGTACCTTGGGGTACCTTGGGATATCTTTATGGTACCTTGGGATACCTTGGGGTACTTTCAGGTACCTTGGGGTACCTTGGGATATCTTTATGGTACCTTGGGATACCTTGGGGTACATTCAGGTACCTTGGGGTACCTTGGGATATCTTTATGGTACCTTGGGATGCCTTGAGGGACATTCAAGTACCTTGGGATATCTTTATGGTACCTTGGGATGCCTTGGGGTACTTTCAGGTACCTTGGGGTACCTTGGGATATCTTTATGGTACCTTGGGATACCTTGGGGTACATTCGAGTACCTTGGGATACCTTGGGATATCTTTATGGTACCTTGGGATACCTTGGGATATCTTTATGGTACCTTGGGATACCTTGGGGTACTTTCAGGTACCTTGGGTACCTTGGGATATCTTTATGGTACCTTGGGATACCTTGGGGTACATTCGAGTACCTTGGGGTACCTTGGGATATCTTTATGGTACCTTGGGATACCTTGGGGGTACTTTCAGGTACCTTGGGGTACCTTAGGATATCTTTATGGTACCTTGGGATACCTTGGGGTACTTTCAGGTACCTTGGGGTACCTTGGGATATCTTTATGGTACCTTGGGATACCTTGGGGTACTTTCAGGTACCTTGGGGTACCTTGGGATATCTTTATGGTACCTTGGGATACATTCGAGTACCTTGGGGTACCTTGGGATATCTTTATGGTACCTTGGGATACCTTGGGATACCTTGGGGTACTTTCAGGTACCTTGGGATATCTTTATGGTACCTTGGGGTACCTTGGGATATCTTTATGGTACATTGGGATACCTTGGGGTACATTCGGGTACCTTGGGGTACCTTGGGATATCTTTATGGTACCTTGGGATACCTTGGGTACTTTCAGGTACCTTGGGGTACCTTGGGATATCTTTATGGTACCTTGGGATACCTTGGGGTACTTTCAGGTACCTTGGGGTACCTTGGGATATCTTTATGGTACCTTGGGATACCTTGGGGTACATTCGAGTACCTTGGGGTACCTTGGGATATCTTTATGGTACCTTGGGATACCTTGGGGTACTTTCAGGTACCTTGGGATATCTTTATGGTACCTTGGGATACCTTGGGGTACATTCGAGTACCTTGGGGTACCTTGGGATATCTTTATGGTACCTTGGGATACCTTGGGGTACTTTCAGGTACCTTGGGGTACCTTGGGATATCTTTATGGTACCTTGGGATACCTTGGGGTACTTTCAGGTACCTTGGGGTACCTTGGGATATCTTTATGGTACCTTGGGATACCTTGGGGTACATTCGAGTACCTTGGGGTACCTTAGGATATCTTTATGGTACCTTGGGATACCTTGGGGTACTTTCAGGTACCTTGGGGTACCTTGGGATATCTTTATGGTACCTTGGGATACATTCGAGTACCTTGGGGTACCTTGGGATATCTTTATGGTACCTTGGGATACCTTGGGGTAGTTTCAGGTACCTTGGGGTACCTTGGGATATCTTTATGGTACCTTGGGATACCTTGGGGTACATTCAGGTACCTTGGGGTACCTTGGGATATCTTTATGGTACCTTGGGATACCTTGGGGTACATTCGAGTACCTTGGGGTACCTTGGGATATCTTTATGGTACCTTGGGATACCTTGGGGTACTTTCAGGTACCTTGGGTACCTTGGGATATCTTTATGGTACCTTGGGATACCTTGGGGTACTTTCAGGTACCTTGGGGTACCTTGGGATATCTTTATGGTACCTTGGGATACCTTGGGGTACTTTCAGGTACCTTGGGGTACCTTGGGATATCTTTGTGGTACCTTGGGATACCTTGGGGTACATTCGAGTACCTTGGGGTACCTTGGGATATCTTTATGGTACCTTGGGATACCTTGGGGTACTTTCAGGTACCTTGGGGTACCTTGGGATATCTTTATGGTACCTTGGGGTACCTTGGGATATCTTTATGGTACATTGGGATACCTTGGGGTACATTCGAGTACCTTGGGGTACCTTGGGATATCTTTATGGTACCTTGGGATACCTTGGGTACTTTCAGGTACCTTGGGGTACCTTGGGATATCTTTATGGTACCTTGGGATACCTTGGGGTACATTCGAGTACCTTGGTGTACCTTGGGATATCTTTATGGTACCTTGGGATACCTTGGGGTACTTTCAGTACCTTGGGGTACCTTGGGATATCTTTATGGTACCTTGGGATACCTTGGGGTACTTTCAGGTACCTTGGGTACCTTGGGATATCTTTATGGTGCCTTGGGATACCTTGGGGTACATTCGAGTACCTTGGGGTACCTTGGGATATCTTTATGGTACCTTGGGATACCTTGGGGTACTTTCAGGTACCTTGGGATATCTTTATGGTACCTTGGGATACCTTGGGGTACATTCGAGTACCTTGGGGTACCTTTGGATATCTTTATGGTACCTTGGGATACCTTGGGGTACTTTCAGGTACCTTGGGGTACCTTCGGATATCTTTGTGGTACCTTGGGATACCTTGGGGTACATTCGAATACCTTGGGGTACCTTGGGATATCTTTATGGTACCTTGGGATACCTTGGGATACCTTGGGATACCTTGGGATACCTTGGGATATCTTTATGGTACCTTGGGATACCTTGGGATACCTTGGGATACCTTGGGGTACTTTCAGGTACCTTGGGTACCTTGGGATATCTTTATGGTACCTTGGGATACCTTGGGGTACTTTCAGGTACCTTGGGGTACCTTGGGATATCTTTATGGTACCTTGGGATACCTTGGGGTACATTCGAGTACCTTGGGGTACCTTGGGATATCTTTATGGTACCTTGGGATATCTTTATGGTACCTTGGGGTACCTTGGGATATCTTTATGGTACCTTGGGATACCTTGGGGTACATTCGAGTACCTTGGGGTACCTTGGGATATCTTTATGGTACCTTGGGATACCTTGGGATACCTTGGGGTACTTTCAGGTACCTTGGGGTACCTTGGGATATCTTTATGGTACCTTGGGATACCTTGGGGTACTTTCAGGTACCTTGAGGGACCTTGGGATATCTTTATGGTACTTTGGGATGCAGCAGGGTACATTCAGTACCTTGGGGGTACCTTAGGATATCTTTATGGTACCTTGGGATACCTTGGGGTACTTTCAGGTAACTTGGTACCTTCGGATATCTTTATGGTACTTTGGGATACCTTGGGGTACATTCGAGTACCTTGGGGTACCTTGGGATATCTTTATGGTACCTTGGGAACTTTCAGGTACATTCAGTACCTTGGGATATCTTTATGGTACCTTGGGATACCTTGGGGTACTTTCAGGTACCTTGGGGTACCTTGGGATATCTTTATGGTACCTTGGGATGCCTTGGGGTACTTTCAGGTACCTTGGGGTACTTTGGGATATCTTTATGGTACCTTGGGATACCTTGGGGTACATTCGAGTACCTTGGGGTACCTTGGGATATCTTTATGGTACCTTGGGATACCTTGGGGTACATTCGAGTACCTTGGGGTACCTTGGGATATCTTTATGGTACCTTGGGATATTTTATGGTACCTTGGGGTACCTTGGGATATCTTTATGGTACCTTGGGATACCTTGGGGTACATTCGAGTACCTTGGGGTACCTTGGGATATCTTTATGGTACCTTGGGATACCTTGGGGTACATTCGAGTACCTTGGGGTACCTTGGGATATCTTTATGGTACCTTGGGATACCTTGGAGTACTTTCAGGTACCTTGGGGTACCTTGGGATATCTTTATGGTACCTTGGGATACCTTGGGGTACATTCGAGTACCTTGGGGTACCTTGGGATATCTTTATGGTACCTTGGGATACCTTGGGGTACTTTCAGGTAACTTGGTACCTTCGGATATCTTTATGGTACCTTGGGTGCCTTGAGGGTACATTCAGTACCTTGGGGTACCTTGGGATATCTTTATGGTACCTTGGGAACTTTCAGGTACCTTGGGGTACCTTGGGAATATCTTTATGGTACCTTTGGATGCAGCCAGGGTACATTCAGGTACCTTGGGGTACCTTGGGATATCTTTATGGTACCTTGGGATACCTTGGGTACTTTCAGTACCTTAGGGTACCTTGATATCTTTATGGTACCTTAGGATACCTTGGGGTACATTCGAGTACCTTGCAGATTGTATGAAATAATGCCACTATTTTGCAGTCGATGTTGGGGTACATTCAGAGTACGTTTGCAGATATCTTTATGGTACCTTGGGATACCTTTGAGGATTCAGACTTTGGGGTACTTTATAACTTTATCTTTATGGTACCTTGGGATACCTTGGGGTATTTTCAGGTACCTTGGGGTACCTTGGGATATCTTTATGGCACCTTGGGATACCTTGGGATACATTCCAGTACCTTGGAGTACCTTGGGATATCTTTATGGTAACTTTGGATACCTTGGGGTAGTTTCAGGTGCCTTGGGGTACCTTGGGATATCTTTATGGTTCGTTGGGATACCTTGGGGTACTTTCAGGTAACTTGGGGTACCTTGGGATATCTTTATGGTACCTTGGGATACCTTGAGGGTACATTCAAGGCTGTACCTTGGATTGTGTACCTTGGGATATCTTTATGCTACCTTCCTTTTGATCGATGTGTTTGTGATGAGGGCGAAGAATTCACACGGGATACAGCCAGGGTACTTTCAGGTGCCTTGGTGTACCTTGGTTGAAGATATCTTTATGGTACCTTGGGATACCTTGGGGTGCTTTCAGGTACCTTGGGGTACCTTTGGATATCTTTATGGTACCTTGGGATACCATGGGGTACATTCGAGTACCTTGGGGTACCTTGGGATATCTTTATGGTACCTTGGGATACCTTAGGGTACATTTGAGTACCTTAGGGTACTTTGGATATCTTTATGGTATCTTGGGGTACCTTAGGGTACTTTCAGGTACCTTGGGATACCTTCCGGATATCTTTATGCCTCAGAGCACCTTGAGACAGGATACCTTAAGGTACATTCGAGTACCTTGGGGTACCTTGGGATATCTTTATGGTACCTTGGGATATCTTGGGATACCTTGGCTACTTTCACGTACCTTGGGATATCTTTATGGTACCTTGGGATACCTTGGGGTACATTCGAGTACCTTAGGAGTACCTTGGAATATCTTTATGCTGCAACCCAGGATACTGCCCAGGGGTACCTTAGGATGCAGCAGGGTACTTTCCAAGGTACCTTGGGGGTATCTTGGGGTATCTTGGGATATCTTTATGGTACCTTGGGATACCTTGGGGTACTTTCAGGTACTTTGGGTACCTTGGGATATCTTTATGGTACCTTGGGATACCTTGGGGTACATTCGAGTACCTTGGGGTACCTTGGGATATCTTTATGGTACCTTGGGATGCCTTGGGGTACATTCCGGTACCTTGGGGTACCTTGGGATATCTTTATGGTACCTTAGGATACCTTAGGGTACATTCGAGAACCTTGGGGTACCTTGGGATATCTTTATGGTACCTTGGGATGCCTTGGGGTACTTTCAGGTACCTTGGGGTACTTTGGGATATCTTTATGGTACCTTGGGATACCAGGGGGTACATTCGAGTACCTTGGGGTACCTTGGGATATCTTTATGGTACCTTGGGATATCTTTATGGTACCTTGGGGTACCTTGGGATATCTTTATGGTACCTTGGGATACCTTGGGGTACATTCGAGTACCTTGGGGTACCTTGGGATATCTTTATGCTGCCTTGGGATACCTTGGGGTACTTTCATGTACCTTGGGGTACCTTGGGATATCTTTATGGTACCTTGGGATACCTTGGAGTACTTTCAGGTACCTTGGGGTACCTTGGGATATCTTTATGGTACCTTGGAATACCTTGGGGTACATTCGAGTACCTTGGGGTACCTTGGGATATCTTTATGGTACCTTGGGATACCTTGGGGTACTTTCAGGTAACTTGGTACCTTCGGATATCTTTATGGTACCTTGGGATACCAAGAATTGGGGTATTCAGTACCTTAGGGTACCTTGGGATATCTTTAGGATACCCAGCCCCAGGACTTTCAGCACAGGGTACTCAAGGTACCTTGGGGTACCTTGGGATATCTTTATGGTACCTTGGGATGCTCAAGAATTAGGGTACATTCAGTACCTTGGGGTACAGGTGTCTTGGGATATCTTGGTAATTACCAGGATACCTTTCAAGGTACTTTCAGGTATGGTTTACCTTTATGGTATCTTTATGGTACCTTGGGATGCATATCAGTACCTTGCAGATTGTATTAACAATAATTATGAAATAATGCCACTATTTTCTTTTGATCGATGTGTTTGTGATGAGGGGCGAAAATTCACACGAGCTATCATACGTAGATAGATACATCATAGTGTAAACTTTCCGGGGGGTGTTTGCGAAGATTCTCTATTAATACCATATCTGCAAACTTTGGGGTTGAAACTTTTTTAAGCACTTTCAAGTCTAAGCACTTTCATCTTTATGGTACCTTGGGATACCTTGTGCTACTTTCAGGTACCTTGGGGTACCTTGGGATATCTTTATGGTACCTTGGGATACCTTGGGGTACATTCGAGTACCTTGGGGTACCTTGGGATATCTCTATGCTACCTTGGGATACCTTGGGGTACTTTCAGGTGCCTTGGGGTACCTTGGGATATCTTTATGGTACCTCGGGATACCTTGCAGAAGGGTGCTTTCAGGTAGCAGGGTACCTTGGGATATCTTTATGGTACCTTGGGATACCTTGCGGTACATTCTTGAAAGTACCTTGGGGTACCTTGGGATGGCTTTATGCTACCTTGGGATACCTTGGGGTACTTTCAGGTATATGCCAGGGTACCTTTACAGGATATCTTTATGGTACCTTGGGATACCTTGTGCTACTTTCAGGTACCTTTAGGTACTGTGGGATATCTTTATGAGTACCTTGGGATACCATGGGAGTACATTCGAGTACCTTGGGGTACCTTGTGATATCTTTATGGTGCACCTTATAGGATACCTTAGGATACATTCAAGGTACCTTGCAGGGTACCTTGGGATATCTTTATGGTACCTTAGGATACCTTGCCGGGAGTACTTTCATGTATAACCAACATGATACCTTCGGATATCTTTATGGCACCTTGGGATACAGCTTCAGGTACATTCGAGTACCTTAGGGTACCTTGGGATATCTTTATGAGTACCTTAGGATATCTTGGGATACCTTGCTGCTTTCTCACGTACCTTGGGTGTACCTTGGGGATATCTTTATGGTACCTTGCAGGATGCCTTGGGGTACATTCAGAGTACCTTGTGGGTGCCTTGGAATATCTTTATGCTACCTTGGGATACCTTCAAGGTACTTTCAGGTACCTTCAGAGGTATCTTGGGATATCTTTATGGTACCTTGGGATACCTTGGGGTACTTTCAGGTACTTTGGAGTACCTTGGGATATCTTTGTGTTACCTTGGGATACCTTGGAGTACATTCCCAAAGTACAGCAGGAATTTACCTTAGAGGATATCTTTATATTACCTTGGGATACCTTGGGGTACATTCGAGTACCTTGGAGTACTTTTGGATATATTTACGGTTCCTTGGGATACCTTGCAACCAGGGGTACTTTCCAGGTACCTTAGGGGTAGCCAGGATATCTTTATGGTACCTTGGGATACAGCAGGGTACTTTCATGTGCCTTGGGGTACCTTGGGATATTTTATGCTACCTTGGGATACCTTGGGAGTGCTCAGGTACCTTCCAGGGTACCTTGGGATATCTTTATGGTACCTTGGGATACCTTAAGGAGTACTTTCAGGTACCTTTAGGGTACCTTTAACCAGGATATCTTTATGGTACCTTGGGATACCATAGGGTACATTCAGTACCTTAGGGTACCTTGGGATATCTTTATGGTACCTTAGGATACCTTGGGATACATTCGAGAGTACGCCTTGCAGGCGTACCTTGGGATATCTTTATGGTACCTCAGGATGCCTTGGGAGTGCCTGAGGCAGCCAGGGTGCCTTGTTTCCAGGTAACCAGGGTACCTTCACTTTCAGGTAACTTATAGGGTGCAACCCAGGATATCTTTATGGTACCTTCCCAGGATACAGCAGGGTACATTCAGTACCTTGCCAGGGTACCTTCCGGATATCTTTATGCTACCTTCAGGATGCAGCAGGGTACTTTCAGGTACCTTGGGGTACCTTGGGATATCTTTATGGTACCTTGGGATACATTTTTAGAGAGTACTTTCAGGTACCTTTGGGTACCTTGGGATATCTTTATGGTACCTGTAGGATACCCATGGGAGTACATTCAGTACCTTAGGGTACCTTGGGATATCTTTATGGTACCTTGGGATACCTTGGGATACATTCGAGTACCTTGGGGTACCTTGGGATATCTTTATGGTACCTTGGGATACCTTGGGGTACTTTCATGTACCTTGTGGTACCTTCGGATATCTTTATGGCACCTTGGGATACCTTAAGGTACATTCGAGTACCTTGGGGTACCTTGGGATATCTTTATGGTACCTTGGGATATCTTGGGATACCTTGGCTACTTTCACGTACCTTGGGGTACCTTGGGATATCTTTATGGTACCTAACCAGGATGCTGTAAGGGTACATTCAGTGTGGGTACCTTGGAATATCTTTATGCTACCTTGGGATACCTTGGGGTACTTTCAGGTACCTTGGGGTATCTTGGGATATCTTTATGGTACCTTGGGATACCTTGGGGTACTTTCAGGTACTTTGGGTACCTTGGGATATCTTTATGGTACCTTGGGATACCTTGGGGTACATTCGAGTACCTTGGGGTACCTTGGGATATCTTTATATTACCTTGGGATACCTTGGGGTACATTCGAGTACCTTGACAGGGTACCTTGGGATATCTTTTATGGTTCCTTGGGATACAGCAGGGTACTTTCAGGTACCTTGGGGGTAGCTTAGGATATCTTTATGGTACAACTTGTATTAGGATACCTTGGGATACATTCAGTACCTTGGGGTACCTTGGGGATATCTTTACTGGTACCTCCCAGGATACCTTACTGCAGGAGTACTTTCAGGTAACTTAGGGTGTACCTTGGGATATCTTTATGGTACCTTGGGATACCTTGGGGTACATTCAGTACCTTTAGGGGTACCTTGGGATATCTTTATGCTACCTTGGGATAC
>JADLSH010000043.1:0-281189 GCA_016169945.1 Trachythela sp. YZ-2020 | reverse complement strand
CCCACTGCGCACATAAACAATCTGGTGAAAATACACCCACTGTGCAAACAATCTGGTGAAAAATACACCCACTGCGCCAAACAATTTGGTGAAAGTACACCCACTGCGCATAAACAATCTGGTGACAATAAACCCACTGCGCAAAGCAATCTGGTGAAAATACACCCACTGCGCAAAGCAATCTGGTGAAAGTACACCCACTACGCATAAACAATCTGGTGAAAATACACCCACTGCGCAAAAACAATCTGGTGAGAATACACCCACTGCGCATAAACAATCTGGGAAGAATTAATACACCCACTGTGCCAAACAATCTGGTGAAAATACACCCACTGCGCAAAGCAATCTGGTGAAAGTACACCCACTGCGCATAAACAATCTGGTGAAAATACACCCACTGCGCAAAGCAATCTGGTGAAAATACACCCACTGCGCAAAAACAATCTGGTGAGAATACACCCACTGCGCATAAACAATCTGGGAAGAATTAATACACCCACTGTGCCAAACAATCTGGTGAAAATACACCCACTGCGCAAAGTAATCTGGTGAATATACACCCACTGTGCCAAACAATCTGGTGAAAATACACCCACTGTGCCAAACAATCTGGTGAAAATACACCCACTGCGCATAAACAATCTTGTGAAAATACTCCCACTGCGCATAGACAATCTGGTGAAAATACACCCACTGCGCATAAACAATCTGGTAAAAAAATACACCCACTGCGCAAAACAATCTGGTGAGAGTACACCCACTGCGCATAAACAATCTGGTGAAAATACACCCACTGCGCAAAGCAATCTGGTGAAAATACACCCACTGCGCAAAGCAATCTGATGAAAGTATACCCACTACGCATAAACAATCTGGTGAAAATACACCCACTGCGCAAAGCAATCTGGTGAAAATACACCCACTGCGCAAAAACAATCTGGTGAGAATACACCCACTGCGCATAAACAATCTGGGAAGAATTAATACACCCACTGTGCCAAACAATCTGGTGAAAATACACCCACTGCGCAAAACAATTTGATGAAAGTACACCCACTGCGCATAAACAATCTGGTGAAAATAAACCCACTGCGCAAATCAATCTGGTGAAAATACACCCACTGCGCGAAGCAATCTGATAAAAGTAAACCCACTACGCATAAACAATCTGGTGAAAATACACCCACTGCGCAAAAACAATCTGGTGAGAATACACCCACTGCGCATAAACAATCTGGGAAGAATTAATACACCCACTGTGCCAAACAATCTGGTGAAAATACACCCACTGCGCAAAACAATCTGGTGAAAGTACACCCACTGCGCATAAACAATCTGGTGAAAATACACCCACTGCGCAAAGCAATCTGGTGAAAATACACCCACTGCGCAAAGCAATCTGGTGAAAGTAAACCCACTACGCATAAACAATCTGGTGAAAATACGCCCACTGCGCAAAGCAATCTGGTGAAAATACACTTACTGCGCAAAGCGATCTGGTGAAAGTACACCCACTGCGCATAAACAATCTGGTGAAAATACACGCACTGCACAAAGCAATCTGGTGAAAATGCACCCACTGAGCAAAAACAATTTGGTGAGAATACACCGACTGCGCATAAACAATCTGGGAAGAATACGCCCACTGTGCCAAACAATCTGGTGAAAATACACCCAGTGCGCCAAACAATCTGGTGAAAATACACCCAGTGCGCAAAGCAATCTGGTGAAAAAACACCCACTGCGCATAAGCAATCTGGTGAAAATACAGCCACTGCGCATAAACAATCTGGTGAAAATACACCCACTGCGCATAAACAATCTGGTGAAAATACACACACTGCACATAAACAATCTGGGGAGAATACACCCACTGTGCCAAACAATCTGGTGAAAATACACCCACTGCGCCAAACAATTTGGTGAAAGTACACCCACTGCGCATAAACAATCTGGTGACAATAAACCCACTGCGCAAAGCAATCTGGTGAAAATACACCCACTGCGCAAAGCAATCTGATGAAAGTAAACCCACTACGCATAAACAATCTGGTGAAAATACACCCACTGCGCAAAAACAATCTGGTGAGAATACACCCACTGCGCATAAACAATCTGGGAAGAATTAATACACCCACTGTGCCAAACAATCTGGTGAAAATACACCCACTGCGCAAAACAATCTGGTGAAAGTACACCCACTGCGCATAAACAATCTGGTGAAAATACACCCACTGCGCAAAGCAATCTGGTGAAAATACACCCACTGCGCAAAGCAATCTGGTGAAAGTAAACCCACTACGCATAAACAATCTGGTGAAAATACACCCACTGCGCAAAGCAATCTGGTGAAAATACACCCACTGCGCAAAGCAATCTGGTGAAAGTAAACCCACTACGCATAAACAATCTGGTGAAAATACACCCACTGCGCAAAGCAATCTGGTGAAAATACACTTACTGCGCAAAGCGATCTGGTGAAAGTACACCCACTGCGCATAAACAATCTGGTGAAAATACACGCACTGCGCAAAGCAATCTGGTGAAAATGCACCCACTGCGCAAAAACAATCTGGTGAGAATACACCGACTGCGCATAAACAATCTGGGAAGAATACGCCCACTGTGCCAAACAATCTGGTGAAAATACACCCACTGCGCCAAACAATCTGGTGAAAATACACCCAGTGCGCAAAGCAATCTGGTGAAAATACACCCACTGCGCATAAGCAATCTGGTGAAAATACAGCCACTGCGCATAAACAATCTGGTGAAAATACACCCACTGCGCATAAACAATCTGGTGAAAATACACCCACTGCACATAAACAATCTGGGGAGAATACACCCACTGTGCAAAGCACTCTGGTGAAAATACAGCCACTGCGCAAAAACAATCTGGTGGGTATACACCCACTGCGCATAAACAATCTGGGAAGAATACACCCACTGTGCCAAACAATCTGGTGAAAATACACCCACTGCGCCAAACAATCTGGTGAAAATACACCCACTGCGCAAAGCAATCTGGTGAAAATACACCCACTGTGCCAAACAATCTGGTGAAAATACACCCACTGTGCCAAACAATCTGGTGAAAATACACCCACTGCGCATAAACAATCTGGTGAAAATACTCCCACTGCGCATAGACAATCTGGTGAAAATACACCCACTGCGCATAAACAATCTGGTAAAAAAATACACCCACTGCGCAAAACAATCTGGTGAAAGTACACCCACTGCGCAAAGCAATCTGGTGAAAATACACCCACTGCGCAAAGCAATCTGGTGAAAATACACCCACTGCGCAAAGCAATCTGGTGAAAGTACACCCACTGCGCATAAACAATCTGGTGAAAATACACCCACTGCGCAAAGCAATCTGGTGAAAGTACACCCACTGCGCATAAACAATCTGGTGAAAAAAAAACCCACTGCGCAAAGCAATCTGGTGAAAATACACCCACTGCGCAAAGCAATCTGGTGAAAGTAAACCCACTACGCATAAACAATCTGGTGAAAATACACCCACTGCGCAAAGCAATCTGGTGAAAATACACTTACTGCGCAAAGCGATCTGGTGAAAGTACACCCACTGCGCATAAACAATCTGGTGAAAATACACGAACTGCGCAAAGCAATCTGGTGAAAATGCACCCACTGCGCAAAAACAATCTGGTGAGAATACACCGACTGCGCATAAACAATCTGGGAAGAATACGCCCACTGTGCCAAACAATCTGGTGAAAATACACCCACTGCGCCAAACAATCTGGTGAAAATACACCCAGTGCGCAAAGCAATCTGGTGAAAATACACCCACTGCGCATAAGCAATCTGGTGAAAATACAGCCACTGCGCATAAACAATCTGGTGAAAATACACCCACTGCGCAAAGCAATCTGGTGAAAGTACACCCACTGCGCATAAACAATCTGGTGAAAATACACCCACTGCGCAAAACAATCTGGTGAAAGTACACCCACTGCGCATAAACAATCTGGTGAAAATACACCCACTGCGCAAAGCAATCTGGTGAAAATACACCCACTGCGCAAAGCAATCTGGTGAAAGTAAACCCACTACGCATAAACAATCTGGTGAAAATACACCCACTGCGCAAAGCAATCTGGTGAAAATACACTTACTGCGCAAAGCGATCTGGTGAAAGTACACCCACTGCGCATAAACAATCTGGTGAAAATACACGCACTGCGCAAAGCAATCTGGTGAAAATGCACCCACTGCGCAAAAACAATCTGGTGAGAATACACCGACTGCGCATAAACAATCTGGGAAGAATACGCCCACTGTGCCAAACAATCTGGTGAAAATACACCCATTGCGCCAAACAATCTGGTGAAAATACACCCAGTGCGCAAAGCAATCTGGTGAAAATACACCCACTGCGCATAAGCAATCTGGTGAAAATACAGCCACTGCGCATAAACAATCTGGTGAAAATACACCCACTGCGCATAAACAATCTGGTGAAAATACACCCACTGCACATAAACAATCTGGGGAGAATACACCCACTGTGCCAAACAATCTGGTGAAAATACACCCACTGCGCCAAACAATTTGGTGAAAGTACACCCACTGCGCATAAACAATCTGGTGAAAATAAACCCACTGCGCAAAGCAATCTGGTGAAAATACACCCACTGCGCAAAGCAATCTGATGAAAGTAAACCCACTACGCATAAACAATCTGGTGAAAATACACCCACTGCGCAAAAACAATCTGGTGAGAATACACCCACTGCGCATAAACAATCTGGGAAGAATTAATACACCCACTGTGCCAAACAATCTGGTGAAAATACACCCACTGCGCAAAACAATCTGGTGAAAGTACACCCACTGCGCATAAACAATCTGGTGAAAATACACCCACTGCGCAAAGCAATCTGGTGAAAATACACCCACTGCGCAAAGCAATCTGGTGAAAGTAAACCCACTACGCATAAAGCAATCTGGTGAAAATACACCCACTGCGCAAAGCAATCTGGTGAAAATACACCCACTGCGCAAAGCAATCTGGTGAAAGTAAACCCACTACGCATAAACAATCTGGTGAAAATACACCCACTGCGCAAAGCAATCTGGTGAAAATACACTTACTGCGCAAAGCGATCTGGTGAAAGTACACCCTGCGCATAAACAATCTGGTGAAAATACACCCACTGGGCCAACCAATCTGGTGAAAATGCACCCACTGCGCAAAAACAATCTGGTGAGAATACACCGACTGCGCATAAACAATCTGGGAAGAATACGCCCACTGTGCCAAACAATCTGGTGAAAATACACCCACTGCGCAAATCAATCTGGTGAAAATACACCAGTGCGCAAAGCAATCTGGTGAAAATACACACTGCGCATAAGCAATCTGGTGAAAATACAGCCACTGCGCGTAAACAATCTGGTGAAAATACACCCTGCGCATAAACAATCTGGTGAAAATACACCCACTGCACATAAACAATGTGGTGAGAATACACCCACTGTGCAAAGCAATCTGGTGAAAATACAGCCACTGCGCAAAACAATCTGGTGGGTATACACCCACTGCGCAAAAACAATGTGGGAAGAATACACCCACTGTGCCAAACAATCTGGTGAAGATACACCCACTGCGCAAACAATCTGGTGAAAATACACCCACTGCGCAAAGCAATCTGGTGAAAATACACCCACTGTGCCAAACAATCTGGTGAAAATACACCCACTGTGCCAAACAATCTGGTGAAAATACACCCAATGCGCATAAACAATCTGGTGAAAATACAACCACTGCGCATATAAAATCTGGTGAAAATACACCCACTGCGCAAACAATCTGGTAAAAATACACCCACTGCGCAAAACAATCTGGTGAAGTACACCCACTGCGCAAAGCAATCTGGTGAAAATACACCCACTGCAAAGCAATCTGGTGAAAATACACCCACTGCGCAAAGCAATCTGGTGAAAGTACACCACTGCGCATAAACAATCTGGTGAAAATACACCCACTGCGCAAAACAATCTGGTGAAAGTACACCCACTGCGCATAAACAATCTGGTGAAAATACACCCACTGCGCAAAGCAATCTGGTGAAAATACACCCACTGCGCAAAGCAATCTGGTGAAAGTAAACCCACTACGCATAAACAATCTGGTGAAAATACACCCACTGCGCAAAGCAATCTGGTGAAAATACACTTACTGCGCAAAGCGATCTGGTGAAAGTACACCCACTGCGCATAAACAATCTGGTGAAAATACACGCACTGCGCAAAGCAATCTGGTGAAAATGCACCCACTGCGCAAAAACAATCTGGTGAGAATACACCGACTGCACATAAACAATCTGGGAAGAATACGCCCACTGTGCCAAACAATCTGGTGAAAATACACCCAGTGCGCCAAACAATCTGGTGAAAATACACCCAGTGCGCAAAGCAATCTGGTGAAAATACACCCACTGCGCATAAGCAATCTGGTGAAAATACAGCCACTGCGCATAAACAATCTGGTGAAAATACACCCACTGCGCAAAGCAATCTGGTGAAAGTACACCCACTGCGCATAAACAATCTGGTGAAAATACACCCAATGCGCAAAACAATCTGGTGAAAGTACACCCACTGCGCATAAACAATCTGGTGAAAATACACCCACTGCGCAAAGCAATCTGGTGAAAATACACCCACTGCGCAAAGCAATCTGGTGAAAGTAAACCCACTACGCATAAACAATCTGGTGAAAATACACCCACTGCGCAAAGCAATCTGGTGAAAATACACTTACTGCGCAAAGCGATCTGGTGAAAGTACACCCACTGCGCATAAACAATCTGGTGAAAATACACGCACTGCGCAAAGCAATCTGGTGAAAATACACACACTGCGCAAAAACAATCTGGTGAGAATACACCGACTGCGCATAAACAATCTGGGAAGAATACGCCCACTGTGCCAAACAATCTGGTGAAAATACACCCAGTGCGCCAAACAATCTGGTGAAAATACACCCAGTGCGCAAAGCAATCTGGTGAAAATACACCCACTGCGCATAAGCAATCTGGTGAAAATACAGCCACTGCGCATAAACAATCTGGTGAAAATACACCCACTGCGCATAAACAATCTGGTGAAAATACACCCACTGCACATAAACAATCTGGGGAGAATACACCCACTGTGCCAAACAATCTGGTGAAAATACACCCACTGCGCCAAACAATTTGGTGAAAGTACACCCACTGCGCATAAACAATCTGGTGAAAATAAACCCACTGCGCAAAGCAATCTGGTGAAAATACACCCACTGCGCAAAGCAATCTGATGAAAGTAAACCCACTACGCATAAACAATCTGGTGAAAATACACCCACTGCGCAAAAACAATCTGGTGAGAATACACCCACTGCGCATAAACAATCTGGGAAGAATTAATACACCCACTGTGCCAAACAATCTGGTGAAAATACACCCACTGCGCAAAACAATCTGGTGAAAGTACACCCACTGCGCATAAACAATCTGGTGAAAATACACCCACTGCGCAAAGCAATCTGGTGAAAATACACCCACTGCGCAAAGCAATCTGGTGAAAGTAAACCCACTACGCATAAAAAATCTGGTGAAAATACACCCACTGCGCAAAGCAATCTGGTGAAAATACACCCACTGCGCAAAGCAATCTGGTGAAAGTAAACCCACTACGCATAAACAATCTGGTGAAAATACACCCACTGCGCAAAGCAATCTGGTGAAAATACACTTACTGCGCAAAGCGATCTGGTGAAAGTACACCCACTGCGCATAAACAATCTGGTGAAAATACACGCACTGCGCAAAGCAATCTGGTGAAAATGCACCCACTGCGCAAAAACAATCTGGTGAGAATACACCGACTGCGCATAAACAATCTGGGAAGAATACGCCCACTGTGCCAAACAATCTGGTGAAAATACACCCACTGCGCCAAACAATCTGGTGAAAATACACCCAGTGCGCAAAGCAATCTGGTGAAAATACACCCACTGCGCATAAGCAATCTGGTGAAAATACAGCCACTGCGCATAAACAATCTGGTGAAAATACACCCACTGCGCATAAACAATCTGGTGAAAATACACCCACTGCACATAAACAATCTGGGGAGAATACACCCACTGTGCAAAGCAATCTGGTGAAAATACAGCCACTGCGCAAAAACAATCTGGTGGGTATACACCCACTGCGCAAAAACAATGTGGGAAGAATACACCCACTGTGCCAAACAATCTGGTGAAGATACACCCACTGCGCCAAACAATCTGGTGAAAATACACCCACTGCGCAAATCAATCTGGTGAAAATACACCCACTGTGCCAAACAATCTGGTGAAAATACACCCACTGTGCCAAACAATCTGGTGAAAATACACCCACTGCGCATAAACAATCTGGTGAAAATACTCCCACTGCGCATAGACAATCTGGTGAAAATACACCCACTGCGCATAAACAATCTGGTAAAAAATACACCCACTGCGCAAAACAATCTGGTGAAAGTACACCCACTGCGCAAAGCAATCTGGTGAAAATACACCCACTGCGCAAAGCAATCTGGTGAAAATACACCCACTGCGCAAAGCAATCTGGTGAAAGTACACCCACTGCGCATAAACAATCTGGTGAAAATACACCCACTGTGCAAAGCAATCTGGTGAAAATACACCGACTGCGCAAAGCAATCTGGTGAAAGTACACCCACTGCGCATAAACAATCTGGTGAAAATACACCCACTGCGCAAAGAAATCTGGTGAAAATACACCCACTGCGCAAAAACAATCTGGTGAGAATACACCCACTGCGCATAAAAATCTGGGAAGAATACACCCACTGTGCCAAACAATCTGGTGAAAATACACCCACTGCGCCAAACAATCTGGTGAAAATACACCTACTGCGCATAAACAATCTGGTGAAAATACACCCACTGCGCATAAACAATCTGGTGAAAATACACCCACTGCGCATAAACAATCTGGGGAGAATACACCCACTGCACATAAACAATTTGGTGACAATACACCCCCTGCACATAGACAATATATGGAAATATACCCACTGTGGATAAACAAGGTAGTAAGATACAGCCAATACACCCACCGTGAGACAACAGTATATATGGCCCACACCCACCCGTGATCAATAATATACATGCTATAAAGGACAATTTTAAAGTAAATGTATGTGCATTGCAAACGGATAGTATAAGAAACCAATTAAAAAAGGCGAACCCGTACAGTTGTAGAAGTCTGATACGGAAAGTTAATTGGGCTAACAAGAAGTCATGCAACAATAATGCAGTAGAAATTAAACAAATAGTTTCACAGCCAACTAAGACTAAGTTATACACCATGCATACAAATGAAATAGAGCATAGCATGGCATTTCATAGACTTGCTCCAAGTTGACCTCTGCTAGTCGAGGGCAGCACTGGTCGAGGGCAGCACTAGTCGACTTGTCTCACTTGCAGGTTTTCTTGTCGCGCTTCGCGCCAAAAGTGTGAAGAAAGACTTGCCTATTAATTAACAGGGGGCGGAGCTGCTTATGTGCGGTAGTAATATGATATAACTATCCGGCCAAGCTGGCCATGTGCACAGGTATGGCATTGTGCACAGGTATGGCATTCGAATGTAAATGGCAGCATGTAATTGGGCTTTCATCAGCGAGACCAATGGAACAACAACGACAACTAGCGACTTGCTATTTTCCGACATGTGCTTGAAGGCATGGGGAGCTAACTCAAAAGTTACACTTTTTCCAGCTCCCGTTGGCGCAAAAACGAACACATTTCTACCAGATAGATAGGCTTCCATAGTCTGCCGTTGATACTCTTTTAACTGCAAATAACCAGAAGACTTCCTTGCTTTTTCAATCGCCTTTGAGACGATCTCTCCATATTTATTTGTAATTTGTGCGCTATTTGCCTTTGTGGCTGGTGTTAATTGGACTTTCGGATGTCTATTTATAAATGACCCGTTTTTGGGTCAGTAAAATTTGGCGCGCTGCAAGTTGGAAAAGTCCCTCGTCTCACATCGCGCATAAACAATTGACTTCCGCAAATTCCTTACTCTTTCGCAATATTTGAGAAAGTCTATGCATTTCATTACATTTAAATTGGCCCAACGGGATTATGTTTGCTCACTAGACTGCTACACCCGAATTCGACTTCAGCGAACCGTCGAAGATGTCCCAAAGCACAACATGGAGGCTAGATCGAAAAACATAGTGTGATGCACATATACTATAAATGGCAAGGCGATATATAAAAAGAAAATACGAGAGCCCAACAAAGCCTCAAAATAGACCGTTTAACAGGGGCTTACAAGAGTAAGCACAAACACAACCGCTAGAAACAGCTAATATCCTTGTTCATTGAACCGATTAAAGCAATAAAGGTGACAACTTTCAAAGGATTAATAAAATACGGGCTCATTAAGCCAAATCCTGAACGTCCAACAAAGAAACTTAAGTCCTTACTCGAAATTTATCAATTATCCCAATTAATAGATGAAGCAACAAGGATAACTATCTCTTCCTCTACTCTTATTGACCATTTTATTACCAATGAACCAGGTAAAATTTCCAAATATGGTGTAATTCACACTGGGATCAGTGATCACAGTCTTATTTATGGCATAAGAAAGATTAATATAAGCCATAAAGATAATGAAAATATTATTGAAATTAGGAACATGAAAAAATTCAGTGAAGCGAAATTTTTGCATGATTTAGGAACTCAATCGTGGGAGCATGTCTACTTTTTTGCAGACAATCCTAGCACTATGTGGGAAATTTGGAAAGATCTATTCTTACAAGACCTAGATAAACATGCCCCTCTTCAAAACAAAAAAATAAAATCTAAAATATCTCCTTGGATTAGTAGTCATATAAGACATTTGATGATTGCAAGAGATAACTTGAAAAGAAAAGCAATCATTACTAAACTTTAAATAGATTGGGAAAACTATAAAAAAGTCAGAAATGAAACAAATATTCAACTAAGACAAGCAATAAAGTGTTAAGAAATAGCTGTGAAATAGCCGAAGCTTTCAATATTCAATTCACGTCGATCGCCAATAAAATCAAGTCCTCACTCTCTCCTACCAATAACTTTGATCTTAGTAAATTGAAACAGTTTGTAAAATCGAAGATGTCACCTAACACCTCTGCCTTCAGTTTACCACCCATCACATGTGAAATTGTTGAAAATTACGTGATGAAGATACCATCCAATAAAGCGACTGGGCCTGATGGCATAAGTATAAAACTACTTCAAGCAGGCATCAAGGAGTTGGCACCATCAATATCCAGGTTAATCAATATGGGTTTGACTATTAATCAATTTCCCGCAAGATGGAAAATAGCTAGAGTCACTGCGCTTTTTAAGGCTGGCGAAATATCTGATGCTAACAATTACAGACCTATCTCTATCTTACCCGTGCTTTCAAAGATCATTGAACGTCATGTGCATGACTGCCTATTTTACTATCTCACCATAAATAATCTAATATATTCCAATCAATCTGGATTTCGAAGTGAATTTGGCACAGAAACCGCTGTGGCATTTATCGTTGATTCTCTTTTACTGAACCTGGACAAAAATCTCATCAATGGCATGGTCCTAGTCGACTATAAAAAAGCTTTTGATTTGGTTGATCACTGTATTCTGCTTGATAAACTTAGTGCATACCATCTTGATCAGAACTCACTTGATTGGTTTAAATCCTATCTATCAGACCGTAAACAATATGTAAACTTTAAAGGCCAGTCCTCAACAACAAAAGTAATTACGGACGGAGTACCTCAGGGCTCTATCCTTGGGCCTCTATTGTTTTTTGTTTTTATCAATGATTTGCCTGTATATATCAACACTCAAGTAGATTTATTCGCTGATGATACCACCTTACTCGCTGCCGCTGATTAGAATGACATTAATGAACTGAATGTGAAATTATCTCAGGAAGTCTCCAATGTTGATAACTGGGCCATTACCAACAAACTGCCTCTCAATACGACTAAGACTAAAACCATTCTGGTTTCTGGTAAAAGGCTTAAAGCGAAGCTTACTCCAAATAATAAAATTCTTCACATCAAATTGAATGATGTCTCATTAGAACAAGCGCAAACTGTGAAATTACTGCGCTTTAATATTGATGAAGATTTAAACTTTGACACTCATGTTGAAGTTATGGCAAATAAACTGTCTAAACGTATTGGAATATTAAAGAGTATAAAATCTTACCTGCCTCGAAACGAACGTATACTTTTCTATAATGCTATGATCAAACCTCTATTTCTCTATTGTAGTATAACCTGGACAAACTGTAGTAAGAACAATATCACAAAAATATTCAAGTTTCAAAAACGTTGTGCCAGAATTATCCTTGACGCTGCACCACGCCACTCCTCGATTGATCTATTTAATAATCTTGGTTGGTTGCCTTTTTACGCAGAGTCGGATATCAGAAAATGTATTATGATCTACAAGCGTACTATTAATTCTACTCCTGAGTACTTAAACAAACTGTTCAATTTAAATAATCAACAACATTCGAGAAACACTCGCAGTGCTGATTTAAGTTTATTAACTCCGAGATACAATAGAGCTACAGAAGCAGGAAGAACTTTCTCTATAACCGCTATTGGTCTCTGGAACAAATTACCATTAAGTTTTCGTTCAGCTAGCTCCGTTACCTGTTTTAAATACTTATTATATAGTTGCTTCCGTACGCACCAGAGAGAATTTAAACAATTTACATCTTTTCCTGATTTCAAATTTAATTAATATATTGTAATATAATGATAATATATAAAAGATTTATAATGTAATGTAACGTAACGTAATGTCCTATATATACCTCATGTATATAATATAGCCTTTTCAAGTATATATACCCATAGATATATAAATGTTGTAAATAGACCTAATTCTTGTAAGTTTTATGAGGGCCACAAGTTCATTAGTACTTCATACTATTAAGTGTCACCCTCTTTAAATAAAGTTTCTATCTATCTATCTATATAAAAAGAGACTATTACTCCAAAAAAATCTATGCAGAAAAGCAAAATCCCAAAGCTGCTTGGAAGACAATTAATACTTTGCTTGGTAAACATAACCAACCAACTAGAGTAAATGAATTAAACGTAAATTATATGAAATTGACAAGCCCCAATGATGTTGCTGAGGGTTTCAATACCTTCTTTTCAAATATTGGACCAAATTTAGCTGAAGAAATTGGTACAACAGAATGCCATTTCAAAGACTACCTTGACAAAACTAATTCTGAATTTACTGCATTCAAATCGGTTACTGTAAACCATGTTTGTCTTTTACTACGTGAACTATCTCGTAGCAAAGCTACTGGCCTAGATAAAATATCAAGCAAGATAATTAAAATTGCAGCACCATTGATTTCTGATTCATTGACTTACATTTTTAATCAAGCAATTACCCTATGTACTTTTCCACATGAGTGGAAGATTGCAAGAGTAATTCCCCTTTTTAAGAATGGAAAACGCAACTTGCCAGGAAATTATCGACCAATTTCTGTCTTGCCTGCCATTAGTAAAGTTATGGAACGTATCTTATATACTCAACTTTATGAATATTTGTCCGGACACAACATATTTTCTGAGCATCAATTTGGTTTCAGAAAATTTCATTCAACTGCTTCAGCTTTACTTGATTGTACGAATGATTGGTACATAAACATGCACAGGAAATTGTTCAATTTGGTTGTATTTATAGACTTAAAAAAGCGTTTGATACTGTTGACCATGAAATCTTATTGCAAAAACTAATGCAAGTTGGAATTAATCACAGGAAACGTATTTCTACTGCTTAAATCTTATTTAACTGGCCGTACTCAAAGATGTGAAGTCAATGGCTCTATTTCAAGTGAAAATGGTATAAAATGTGGTGTGCACCAACTAGGGTCTATATTAGGACCACTGTTCTTTTTACTGTATATTAATGATTTACCTGCATGCCTGAATAAAACAAAACCCCGGCTGTTTGCTGATGGCACAGATATCACAGCAGCTGGTGGGTGTTTAAGTGATATTGAAGATGCAGTAAATTTGGATTTAGAAAACCTTCGGAAGTGGCTCATGGCAAACAAACTGAGCTTGAACGTAGCGAAAACTGAATATCAAATTATTGGTACTAAACCAATGCTAAAAAAAGCTTCTGCTCAACAGCTTAGAATTCATATTCAAAACAAACCAATAAAGCAAGTTTTTCAATGCAAAACGCTAGGTGTGACTCTTGATGAAAATCTGTGTTGGAAAAGTAATACAGACACTATTTGTAAAATGATATCATCTGGAATTTATGCTCTCAAACGCATTAAAGAGTATGTTGATCAAAAAACACTCATTTCTGTGTACAATGCTATAATTCAACCCTATTTCAGCTACTGCTGTGAAGTTTGGAATGTATTTGATGAAACTCAATCAACACGTCTGCAAAAACTTCACAACAGAGCTGCTCGTATTATAGCACATGTGCCAAATGAGGTAGATCAACAAACTGTACTGAATATATTAGGATGGAAAGTTGGAAACCACTCAAAGAACAAAGAGTGAAAGCCAAGGCAAAAATAATGTTTAAAACGCTCAATAACATGGGGCCAAACTCACTAAAAGAATTATTTACTTTCAAAACAGAAATATTAAATCACAGTCTTTGTGACAGCTCAAGTACAATACGCTTGCCAAGTCAAATACGAACAACATGAAGAAAAGTTTCATGTACGATGGAGCTTCCATATGGAACTGCCTACCAGAAAATATAAGAGAAAGTAAATCGATCTCCAGTTTTAAAAGAAAAATCGCTACTCTTAGCTTATAAAATCACATGATTCTTAATGTAAATAGATACTTATGATGCTATATGATGTTATATGATGCTATATGATAGTATATGATGCTATATGATAGTATATTATGCTATATGATGCTATATGATAGTATATGATAGTATATGATGCTATATAAAGTTATCATCATCATACTTCCTGCGAATATGGTGTTTTTATCACAAAACGCACAAATACCTAAGCTATAAATATTACTTTAAACTATTTTCAAATTGAACTTCATTTCTGGCTGCAGTTAGCCTGGATCAGGGGGTTCTTGTTTAGCTTTAGCATGTAGCCTGCAGTCAGGTGCAGATCACAACCTGCTAACATTTTTACAGCTTTATTAGTTCAATTTCTTTCAGAGTAACTCCGACCTCCAGTAGACTGACCCATGCATTCGTTTCTGTCGGGCTTTAATCTGCCATCGTCACTTTCGCTCCAGTGCGGTGTAACTGGAGTCCGGATTTTCCAAGGCTGCCTTCACTAGTTGATGATGTACCGCCTAAACACAAGAATGAAAAATACTTTATTCTGATAAACTTATAAAGAAGCATCAACTTGACGTACTTCATTTCAACCTTCAAAGTTTAGTCAAAATAACAAATAGCTATGTAGATCTTCTGGACGCATCTGCAGATAACTTAACCAGTTTAAATTTGTTGTTTTAACCAAAAAGGCTGTGAAAATTGACTTAGATATGTTAGTTACTACGACACTGCATGTCTTTCTGGCAGATGTGTGTCCATCTTAGAGAGCTATCTGTCAGTGGCGTGCTGCCAGCGGGGGCGAGGGGGGGGGCGCCCCCCTTAAAAAGAGTATCTCTTGCAGAATATTAGATACAGTTTAACTCTTTTCAGGTTGTCAGTTTGAAGGTACTCATCGCCCTTAGTTATGTAATGCGGAAAACCTTATAAAGAGGTTCTCGCTAAAATTCGTCAGGCTGAAATTGCTCGTACGCTTATGGACGTTTCCATGCTAAGAAGAAATTGTTAATCGTTAAACCTTAATCGAACTGCCAATGGTCTGACAACAATTTTTTATTCCTTAATTAGGGTCAGAAATCTTACATATTTCATTGGTTCATTTCGTTTTTTTCTATATAATAATAATAATAATAATAATAATAATAATAATGATTTATTGCAGCTTTTCCACGGCGTGGCTCTACATCTGCAAAATAATTTACATTAAAATACAGTACTATGTCTATGTAATAGAAAGTCTCTATAAAAATTTAAAACTAAGGTTTGAAAATATGGTTATACAAAATATTTGTCTCTTGCGTTACTCATTAAAAGGTCTTTGCACTGTCGTGAGAAATGAGCAAAATGATCACAGTTCCTAAGTTCAGCCAGTAAAGCATTGAACAATTGCGAGGCTGTATCTTGAAAAGTTCCACTTTCTAGCGGTACTTGAAGTTTCAATGCTGCGTTTGAGCGAAGTACCCTCTCACTTGATTGAATTTTCAGCGGGAGATAAGCTGGCCATGGGGATTGATGTAATGCTTTGTGGGCCATCTTTAGCATATGCCAATCGCGTCTCTCCTTAATGGGGAGCCAACCAATATTAATGACGTCAGTAACTTTAGCGTAAGAGCCTTTAACAAAACCAGCGCATGCATTTTGGACGCGCTGTAGTCTCTTTATTTGGTAGTCGTGTACAGGACTATATACTGTGTCGCAGTAATCTAGTTTTGATGTAACAAGCATTTCGACCAATTGTTTACGTAAGTTATACGGGGCCATATGCTTTAACTTACGCAAGACTGCCAACACAGCACAACAGGAAGACGTCAAATACTTTATATGTTCGTTCCAGTTTAAGTGATCAGTAAAAATGACGCGCAGTAATTTTGTAGCAGTTTCGCGTTTTATTTCCTGATTAGCACAGGTAAGATCTAGTTTAACTTTGTCGAGGGAATGGGCTCGTGACATTTGAGCTGTAGAAAACAGCATTGATTTAGTTTTTTTTGGATTTAATGACAAATTCGAAAGTGAGGACCAATGATTCAGGGAATCCAATGATTGTTGCACATTATCGATTGATTGATCGAGTTTAGCAGTTTTACAATGTTCATACAGCGAAGTGTCATCCGCGTATTGATAACAAGTTTGAGGGACATCGACATCAGATACATATAGGTTAAAAATAAAGGGACCAAGTATGGATCCTTGTGGTACTCCAAAGCATACGGGGGTTAGGTTGGATTTCTTGTCATCAATTTGAACATATTGGAAGCGATTTGTTAGATAGCTCGTTATCCAATATAAAAAGCCATGGGAGAAATTTAGTCGGTGTAATTTTTTTAAAACGGTCTTGAAGTTTATGGTATCGAATGCTTTCGAAAAATCTGCTAAAAGCATAAGGGTAAGTTCTCCTTTTTTCATAGCACTCTTAATATCGTCTCTCATGGCCATCAAGATCGTGGCAGTAGAGTGGCCTTTCCTAAAACCAGACATATTTAATACTAACTAAATAAAACAGCTAAAACTTTAAGTTTTCGAGATTTTTTGCGCACATTTGCTTCAGAAAAGGTCGACCCCCCTTTGGGGGCCACCGCAGACCCCACATGCGGTCACTTATTATTAAGGGGCGCAAAATTCTCAGTTGGCTTCCCCTGAAGAATAGAAGCCAGCACGCCACTGCTATCTGTCAAGAGCAGTGAACTCTAGTAAACTGGAACGCTAACTCCTATGATCAAGGCCTATGATTCGTTGAAGTCAATGCGCGGGAATTTGAACTTTTAAAAGGACTGTGGAGAATTTCGAGGAGTGAGGAAAATTCTAACAAAACTTTGTTTTTGAGCGAAAATGTGCTAGAAAAATACTTTTTATGTTAGAAGAATTCAATGTTTGGGATTTAAATGTGGTTTTCCTATTAGTTTTGATTGTTTTACATCTATCTGCAGGAAATACTGCTCTTGTATATGGAACTGAAAAAGCAAATGTTTGAACGTGCCGAAGCAAACTTTGCTTTTTAAACTCAGAAAAGATATACTAGGAAACACTTTGCCAGTCCCCAAACTAATTTTGCACTATGCTCCAGGTATTGCTTTTTATCTCGAGCTTTTAGTCCTTGCTTTACCCATAGTTTTACCCCTTTTAAAACATAAACAAATTGACGATTTTCAAGTGGTGTTAGTTTCGGCTTCGCGCCTTGTTGTTGCTGGCCATTCAGTCATTAGAGACCTTTAGATTCAGGTTTACCGCAAACCTCTAACCGCCGTTTGACGTTGGCGGTTTGCCGTTTGCGGTTCGAACATTTTTCGACTTAGATTTGAAGTTCAAAGATGAACATTTTTCGACTTAGATTTGAAGTCGACTCAGATGATGTTCTTCGAAGGATCTAAACGAGAAGTGAAATGCGCTTTATAAGTCTTAAAGTCTACCGAAGAATCAAGTGTTGATCGCCGCCATGTTGGATTTCGCTCCTCCAAGCGTATCATGTTCGAGTCAAAATAAAATGCGAAGAATCAACTATTTCGACTTCAAATTCGTCTTTCCTGCTAGAATAATAAGTACTGTGTATGCGCATAGTGTGGATACGTGAAACATGATATAAAAAAAACACAAATAAACCCTGAGGGAAATTACAAACGTGTAGACCCACCTCTTGACGTTCGAAACTCGCGTTGAAAACCTCAAACGTGGCGTCGGGATAGGGTCACGTGACCCGTAGACGTTAGCGGTTCGGCGTAAACCTCGATCTAAAGGTCTCTATTAACGAGCAATTTGGGGCAAGGGGGGCAGAGGGGGAGTAAGGGTGGAGCGCATCATTAAATATTCAAACATCATTAGCATATGAGAGCGCATGATCAGTAGCATACAGGGGGGGGCTATGACTATGCCTATGACTAAGAGTGAATCATTGAATCCTAAGAGTGAATCATTGAATCCTAAGAGTGAATCATTGAATCCTAAAATTGAATAATTGAATATCGAGCGAGGTTAGATTCATATCGAGAGAGCCAACCTCCATATCGAGCGAGCTTAGCTTCGAGCCGAGCTCTAAGATTTAAGGATAGGCCCGAGCCTAGCTCTAACCCTAACCATTTCTCTAACTATAGTTTATTTACTGTCTGTATGTGTGTGTATATCTGTTTTTGTTTGTTCATATAAGACGTAAATAGTGTATTTGTAAATAGTGTATTTGAATACTAGACGTTTTTTTCTTCTTTTTCTTTTTGGCAGTTTACCTTGTTGGGTGTAAAACCTGTCGTAAACTTGCCCCATTGTACGTGAACTTTACATATATATATATATATATATATATTTTTTTCAAACATTGTACAATGAAAGCTTAATAAAATAAAAAAATTACTATAGTGCATGACTATGACGATAGTCTATGATTATAGTCCATGACTATGACTATAGTCTATCACTATAGTCCATGACTATATCAGTCGCAGTAATAAACTATAGCCATAGTCATGGACTATAGTCATAGACTATAGTCATAGTCATGAACTATAGTCATAGACTATAGTCATGGTCATGGACTATAGTCATAGACTATAGTCTAAGGGAGGGATAGGGTTAGAGAAAGGGTTAGGATTAGAGGGATGAATACGTTTTATCTTTCTTTATCTTCCTTATCTTTATCTACCTTATCTTCTTTATCTTGCTTATCTATATCTTCCTTATACTAAGCTCGGAGTTATATAGTAAGCTCCGCTCGAAGATATATACTAACCTCAGCTCGGGCCTATCCTTACATCTTAGAGCTCAGCTCGGGCCTATCCTTACATCTTAGAGCTCAGCTCGGGCCTATCCTTACATCTTAGAGCTCAGCTCGGGCCTATCCTTACATCTTAGAGCTCGATATGAAGCTAACCTCGCTCGATATTCAATTATTCAATTTTAGGATTCAATGATTCACTCTTAGGATTCAATGATTAACTCTTAGTTATAGGCATAGTCATAGCCATAGTCATAGAAATTGGATTAGTTAACAAGTATATCCGAGATATGCTTGCTCGGTCGGTATGGGTTAAAGAAATGTAAAGTTATGGTTAAAAGGTGAAAGATTAAAAAGCTACGAGGTTGACTCGGACAATATATATATACACCCAAGCGAGTGATGTAGCTTAAGAATAACACGCTCTTAGAACAGGCCCAGAGCAGACCTTATTTACTTGTTAAAAATATGATTGGAGACCAAAATATTTAGCAATGATGACGCCAGAGCAACGAGAAAGTTACAAACAACGACTACTTCGCGAGAGACCAAAATATATTCCTATGAAAGCTGAAGATATTGCAAGATTATCACCTGAAGACAGACAAGAATATGAGAACTCTTTAAAGATATAAAAGACTCCTAAACCGGCTAAACGATATGCTCTTAGGAGCAGACCTTACTAACGCTGTAAAATAGATTTCAATCAATAAATGTGTTTTAAAATGAATTCTGTGTGTGCTGTATGTACATTGTACAATATTTCCCTGTCCTATAATTATATATTCCCAATTTATTCAAATCGCCATTAACGATTTGCAAATGACTTACAAACCGCATAGTATTGTTTGTATATGCTCGTACATCTCGCTTAAAAATCACTGCTTTTCATCCTCTGCTACATCTAAAACGCTTGAAACTTTGTAAGGTTTAAATCCTTTTAAGAACTGTGTTCATACATTCGCCTGGCAACATATATTTGTATTTCTCTATAAGACCTTAGCTATGCCGATTAAACTTTAAGATCTTCTCGTTTTAGAAAGCTATATTTCTGCTTTTTATTACGCCCAAACAAGCCTTTTGACTTAATCCTTTAATGAGTTAAGCTATTGTGTCTATAGTTTACACTAGCAAGAAAACATCAAAATATTTATGTTTCTAACTCCAAAACGACAATGAAACCTATACTTGTAATCTCACTTCTATAGACTTCACTAAATAAACGCTTGAAAACTTTGTAGAAGAGGTATATTTGTAATATAAGCATTCGATAGATTGGACTTTATTATAAACTATGTTTATGAAACTGGTTTGGAAAAACGGAAAACACTGAACTCAGCAAAATTCACCGTGTTTGTGACGTCATACTAATGATGGTTGAGAGATGTCAAAGGAGTAGCACCGAGTTGCATAATTAATTAATGTTTATGCTAATTAGATAATTCTCCCCCTGTATGCTAATGATCATGCGCCGCCCTATATTATGTTAATGATGTTGCACACTCTCATATGCTAATGTTCATGCTCCCCTAATATGCTAATGTAACTACCCTCATATTATGTTAATGATGATGCTCACCCTCATATGCTAATGTTCATGCTCCCCCATATGCTAATGTATACGATATGTTAATGTTTGAATTTTTAATGATGTCCTCTTGCTCCCCTTCTACTCCCCCTCAAAAATAATGCTAGAACGGCCCCTATATTACTATTATCGAAAGTTCTTAGGTAAAAATTTCAATTGTCCTAGTTTGCTCTAAGATGAAAAAGGAAGGCGTAAATGAAAGTTAAAGAGACAAAATTTATAGATTTAAAAATTTTATTTTTAAAAAAAATTTGTAAAGTAAGTAAGTAAGTAAGTAAGCAGGGGTCATGCATGCGTCTGTTTATATTCCAATGAGAATATATATGGCAAAGTTTGCCGCATCTATACTTACAGGTATTGTTCTTGACCATGGCAGGATTGGTGTGTCTGGCATCACGAGCTTTCCTTTCATTGCTGATTGCTTCATGAACCTGAGGAAAAAGGCAACGTGCTTCATGTTACATTCTTATATTATTTTATTGTGTTTCCAAACGATGTGCTCGGCCAAGTTGTTTAATACACTTTGAAGTGCTTTAAAATTACTCAAATTAAAGTCTGTGAGTGTATGAAATACTTTCTTAAACAAATCAGTATATTTTAAAGAGAAAATCAAGTTTATCTCCGTAAACATGGCTGTTTATCACCGTAGCATCAAGTCAAAGATATGGTGCTAATTTCCTCTGTGTTTTGTGAATTATTAACGACTTTGAGAAATTCATTTAAAAAATATTTCTGAAAAATATACGATATGTAAAGTCTTCTGTAAGCATACGTTTTTCCTAAAACATACCTTTCTATTTAAAAGCACATGAAAAACAAATATCATCAGTCCTTGTAAAGAGTTAAATATGGCGAATAGATATTTAAACACAATTGTGTCTCGATTGAATACCAGTAAACCAAGCACCCATGTGAGTCCAAGTAATGGCAGTAGTACACCTGAACCTTTCAGACCAATTTTTGCTTTTCTTAACGTGGTTTCATTCCTACCGATTGCGCTAACTTTGCTGGAGGATAAAGCACTTCGTAAGGCCAAAATAAATATAACCAAGTTGATCTGAAAAGAAAGGAAGATTAATACAGTCAAACTGTATTAAGCTGGTACCATTCGGGATTTGTTTGGTGTCCGCTTAATGGAGATGTCTGCTGGAAGGTTGTTCTATTCACCAGGTCCTAGTTTAAGTACGCGGTCTGCTATATTCTTAGAAAGAGAGCACGAACTTTTAATTAAGATGATCTGTCCTTGTACAGTAATCCAAATGTTTCAAAAGCATAACGAAACGACATAATAATACGCCACAATACCTAAAAACAGTTTTGACACGCACGACACAAGTGACGCACTGTGAACTGTGCGTTAATATTGTGCGTACTGTTGAACATTTCTCCCTGACGGAACACAAGCTTTCTTTTGCGAATCAAAGCCTACCATTTTGGGATGTTGAAAGAATATATAGAAAATCCTGTCTTTTTAGCAGAGGTTTTTTGTCTCCGGTTTTCTTTCCTCAGTTTGTAAATTTCATTGAAAAATCGTTGGTTATAAGAAATGTGACGTGATGATGTTATTAACTTCTTTGTAACGATGTTTGAAAACTAATCTTACCAGTAATATTATGCCTATGGTGCTAACAAAAGTCCAGAACAACACACCGCCACCACGGCACCAACATGCTTGCTCAGCGGTTATAAAATCCTCTCGATCATTTACTCCAACTAACACTGAGACTACAATAGCTGGGATACCTAAATAAGAATAAAATATTTGTTTAAGTGAAGTATAGTAAAGTAGAATGGGGCGTGTTAACTGCCTGAGAGCTCAGCTGAATTATGAACGACGTAGCTCAAACTGATCAAATCGAATGCTTACTAAGATATGCTACCATATGACTCATGTCTTATCACGAGCACAGTTACGATGGATGGGCTAGTTCGGAATTGTTCACATGAATGTCATGAATCCGCAGCGACAAAACGAACCCACGATCTGAGAGGTAAAAGGTGCTTGCTCTGATAACTGCGCCTCCGAAGCAATTTAAGTTTCAAAATGAACGTGTTTTGTCGCTAGACTACACACTCAAGCCGTTTCGAAGCCGGTTCCGTCATCGGTGATATAAACTAACAAGACGTTCACAACATATATGTTGTATACATTCACGATCTAATGTTTCGAACATCAACCAAATATCTTCATCCGGAATGATCTATTATCGCAACACAGCACCATATATTCTAACGTCGTCCCCAAACAAAGGGGGATACTCTTGTGAAAGATTTTCATAATTTGCAAAAGGAGGGAGGCGCTACGAAATGGCCATTCCGAGCTACTAAAATTAAAAATTATCAGGGGGAGTATGCCTTGAACCCGCCTACCTATGCAAGACCCATTAGAATGACTAATCAATTGTGCTCAGCCTTGCTTGAGCACAATTGAGCAAGATATTTACAACATAGTTGTAACGTGTTCTATTTGTGTATAGGTATAACTTGAAAATATATTAACAGTATTAAAAGTCAGCCAATGATCACACAGTCTCTTGCTCACAAAAACGAGTTTTTAAGGTTACATCGGAAATTTTAAGAGAGAAGGTGGGAAAAAGGGGGATGGTCATCTGAAATAATATAATTATCCCCGAGCCGGCGCGAAGCGCCGTGCGAGGGTACTAATTCCGCTCGGATATTTACACCCGGGTATGTGACAACATAGCGGAATGCAAAGTTGTCCGCCATTGTGCAATGGACGGTTTTCCACGTTATGCGCATGCGCGAGTTCAGAACGAGAGAAAACTGTTTTGTACTCGGGAGTCGGGACATAAACAGACAAACAAAGTCTCTAAAATGAGATAAATGAAAATTATTTAGAGGAACAGAAGGAAAAAAAACAGTCAAAAGACCGAAGAAAGACAAGATTTTCGAGTTTTAAAGCGTTTTAAACGCGTAAGTGTCTATTTTGTATGCTTGTTGTTGCCGTATTGGCATGCAGTATATTATAGTTTGTGAATTTGAAAATGCGTATGTCATCCTGTGTGGTCAATACAAGTATACAACATTGATTAATCTTAAAAGGTATTTTAGTATTAATTCAAATACGTTATAGAATAAGAAACAACATATTAAATCTCAAAAACAAGTGCGAAAAGAAGTATAAAAATACTGTTAAAAAAACAGTTGAAGTTTTATGAAAATTCGAAATGTTTTGTGAGATTCTAAGGTTGAATTTTACAGTAAATCAAAGCTAAAAGAGTACGTAATAACATACCTACTTTATATAGTTGGGCAATTGATAATTTTATAGTTAAAATTAACAAATCTTATCAATATTTTACCATTTTGTACAAAATAAAAGAAATATAGAGTTTGCGTGTTACCATGGTTACAGTGATCGAGTCAGTACTTCATGTTACAATAACTTTTGGGGGAGTAAATTGTGTGGTTCGAATGGGCGAGGCGATTCTGCATGCATGTATTTCTAGTTTATATCATTATTTATGGGTGGGCTACTGAGAAAATGTTGAGTATGAAGGGGTGGGCCATGCTAAAGATTTAAGAGGGCGCACTTTATTTGACTAGCGCTCCCTTCCAGATAAGAAGTGATTACACTTGTTAATTTCCTTTTTCGCTCATGCGATAGTAGTAATATACAGGCTGATCAACCCTTATTTTTAGGGGGGAGCAGGGGGGAGCAAGGGGGGAGCACATCATTAAAAATTCAAACATCATTAGCATATGGTACATTAACATACAGGGGGGAGCAGCGTCATTAACAGGGGGGAGCAGCGTCATTAACAGGGGGGAGCAGCGTCATTAACAGGGGGGAGCAGCGTCATTAACAGGGGGAGAGCACGTCATTAAAAATTCATTAACATAAACATCATTAATTATGTATTGACGTCATAATGATATGCAAGGCAAGTTTGGGCAAAACAGTCATTAAGCTGAGCTCAGCATTTTCGTCACAAAAAGAGTTAATCCTAACGCTTTTTATCACAATAGCTATAGCGTCCTTATATATTTTACTAAGCGTTGTTTGAGCATCATTCACAAGCAATACGATGGAGTGTCTACATGGAAAACCTGCGTCCTATTCGACTACAAACCATGGTACATTTTGGTTCTGTGGACAAAACCTAGCTGTGAGTTCTTTTGCCGAGATAAAGATTGTTATATGTTCACGAAAGCCGTAGAAGATTATAAAAAGAGTGGTCCTCAACATCCTGTGTGCCCTACACATCAAAAACTAGCAAAGTTACGTACAGTTAAAGACAAGATGAAACAAAACTATGGACGACCGTACTTTGTATGTTCTGAACGAGAGAATCCCTGCAAATTTTGGCAATGGGGGGATGTATTCGAAGAGCCAAGACCTATATGCCAACATGGAATGGTATGCTGTGAACGAAAAGTCAAGAAAGATGGACCAAACCAAAGCCGTCTATTTTACTGCTGCCCCAAAGAAGACGCTTGTGGTTTCTTCGAATGGAAGAAGCAAGAACCTCATGTGATCAATACTGGCATCGGACTTTTCAGTAATCCACTACAATACCGGTACAAGATTGAAGAGACAGGAGAGACATTTAATAGTACTAAATCTAACACTAAAGAGGCATACGCGGAGTATACATTTCTTAAATCTGTTAATGCTTTAACAAGTGAACTTGATGAAATAGACATCTTTTAGCTGTATTTATATATGTGACAATAAATATGTTTTAAAAAACACTGTGTTGTGTGCTTTTTTCGTTGCTATATGCGTCGCTAAGTCATTATAAAGCGATCCACGAATTTACATATTATTGAGATGCAATAACATGTATGTCTCACTTGCCTTTTAACCTTTGTGGTGAAACGGTGAAATGGAGAACATAGATATAATTTATGACGAGTTAAGACGAAATGAGATTGTTATTGATAAACAAACCCTATCGTTTCATATAAATACAGTTCTGAACCAACACGAAGATTTATACCATTCAATGATTGTTTGTGATTACGAACAACTCTACAAAGAAATAAATGTTACAAATTTTGGTCATATTTTCGCCTATTTAGCTTTCGTATATTTACACAGCGATAGCGAGGAATCTATTCGACAAAATGTCCGAAGATCTGTTGAGGCATTTCGAGTTGTCAGTGTTCCAAAGCATAAACAAAATAATAAACAATCAATTTTAATAACACTCTCGCTTACGTTGATAGCTTTATATATCAGTTTGTGATCATAGCTTGGTTCATTTCGTTCTGACCTCGGTGGGGAAAAGATGAGCTGTTGCTCTAAAGGTTTACCTCAAATATCTCTTCGAAATATATTTCGGAGGATACGTTGTATTTCTGCTTGTTGTGGAGGCAATATTATAATACAAGCTTCAGATATAGATGGCAGAGAAATACCTAAGTCGACTGTATTACAAACCAGAAAGCCCCGCAAGTTTTGGTGGTATAGATTCCATATATCGCGCCGTGAAAAACGACGGGAAATATCAGATATCGCGGAATAAAATTCGCTCGTGGTTGCAAAAGCAAGATACTTACACTTTACATAAACCCGTACGATATCGGTTCAAGCGGAACCGTGTTATTGTCGGATCAATAGATGATGAGTGGGAGGCTGACTAGCACTTAGTGATTATGGATTCATTAAGTAAACAAAATAGCGGCCATAAGTACATTTTAACAGTGATTGATGTACTCAGTAAATATGCGTGGGTTGAGCCGCTTAAGACCAAGACAGGAGAAAGCCTCGTTCAAGCGTTTGGTAAAATAATCAAGAAAGGATGTCACCCAAAAATGTTTCACACGGATAAAGGAACAGAATTTACAAACAAACTGTTTCAAAAACTCTTAAAGGATAACAATATTCGGTTCTTTACTACACATAATGAAACGAAAGCATCCATTGTCGAAAGGTTTAACCGAACGCTGAAAGGAAAGATGTGGAAATATTTTACAGCAAAGAATACTTTAAAGTACACTGACATTCTTCAGAAATTGGTCAGATCGTATAACAATTCCCGACATCGAAGTATTGGAATGACTCCTGCTAACGTGAATAAAGACAACGAAGATATTGTATGGCAAACACTCTACGGAAAAGAGTTTATCAAACCGATCCTGTATAAGTTTAACATTGGCGACCAAGTACGGATCAGTAAAGCAAAGCGAACATTTAAGAAAGGATACTTACCTAGTTGGACCGAAGAAATATTTACGGTGACCAAACGCGTGCGTCGCCGACCCCCTGTGTACAAGATCGCTGACTACGACGGAGAAGAATTAGCAGGAACTTTTTATGAACAGGAACTTCAGAAAGTCAATAAAGCAGACACTGACTTTTTTAGAGTAGAAAAAGTACTTAGATCACGCATGCGTAATAAACGTAAATAATATTTTGTAAAATGGTTAGGTTATCCTGATAAATTTAATTCATGGGTACCTGCAGAAAACGTAAAAGATGTGAACAAATAAATGTATTTGAAACTTATAACTTGTGTTCATTTGTGCATTGGTCTTCAGTATGGCAACACAGTTTTATCTAACATTGCCAAGCAATAGTTCAATAAAATACTTTCCAAATAATACAGTGGCAAATTTTAGAGTGAAATTAGCCGAAACAATCACTTTACCTGGACAGTGGGAAGTTGCTTTGGCCGGACTCCATTATCCACATACGTGGACTACGGTACGGAATGGAGTACAACAAACGTTTATGTATAAAATTGATGCTAACCCTTATCAAACTAGCATCCTTAAAGATGTACACTATTCGACGATTGATCAATTGGCTAAAGCACTAAATGTCAGCGTGTCGAAAGAAGCACAGGCGAAAATAAAATTCAGCTATAGTCGCAGTACACGCAAAGTAACGGTTGATGTGAAGCACGGTGCAATGGCGTGGTTTACTGGTGACATAGCAATGGTCTTGGGGTTTGACCAAGACACTGTCATTCGAAAGAAGACATCAAGTCCATATGTGGCAGATATCAACGGTGGATTTTCTTCCATGTATGTGTACAGTGATATCGTTGATGCTCAGTTTGTAGGCGATGTCAAAGTGCCCCTATTAAGAATCGTCAATATAGAAGGTGAATATGGCGAAAATGTTCACGCCAGTTTCCGTAATTTGCAATACGTTCCCGTCAAAGTGAATTCTTTCGAGACCATTGAAGTGAATATAAAGAACGACAGAGACGAAAACGTCTCATTTGCTTTCGGGAAGTCAATAGCGTCACTTCAATTTAGACAGAAGAGATCTCAATATTTTATTTAAAGATGAAAGGTATACTTATCCCTGACGTAAAGCTACTAACTGAACATTACACAAGAAATCAGCGTGGTGGTAGCATTCAAGGATTTCGAGGGGATATGGAATCGGTGGAATTTTCAGAAGCCTTGCTAGATTTGCAATACCTTTATTCAAACAAGGCGCTAAAACAGTTGGTAAAAGAGCGTTACAAGCAGCGACGGAAGTTGGTCAAGACGTACTCAATGGGAAAAAGGTTTCAGAATCGGTAAAAGCTCGTGGAAAACAAGCCGCCCGTGTTGTCGGTAATAAGGTAGTGAAGAAGGCGATGACAGGTCGTGGGCGTAAGAGACCTATAAAAAGACGTGCACCAGCTAAAACTGCCATTCATCCTCAAGCCAAGAAGCGGAGAACATCTCACAACATTGATAACTATAATCCTAATTGGCATGGCTCATCCCGTTGAAACTATACATAAAGATTCATGTGTGTGTGTAAAGTCTGAACTGGATTTGTTTAGTACACCGCCTACTCAAGTTGAAATGGAAAAGGGTTTTTGGGAAGACATTGACCCAATTACAAGTATAACGTCCTCAGATACGATTGAATTTCTATGCGCTGCAAATTCCGGAGTTTACACGGATCTTGCGAGTAGTTACCTACACGTTAAAGCAAAGATTACAGCTGCAGATGGAGCAAATCTAGGTGTTGACGATCAGGTTGGTCCCGTGAATCTCTGGATGCATGCACTATTTTCACAAGTAGAAGTATTCCTGAATAACAAACTCGTCACACCTGCGAGCACAGCCTATCCCTACAGAGCCTATATCGAAACTGTTCTGAACTTTAGTAAAGATGTGCAAGATTCCCTTTTGACAAGTGAAATGTTTTACCGCGATAATTCGGGAAAGATGGATGTTGTAAACCCCCTTGCACAGGCTGGGAATGTCAACACCGGATTAAAAGAGCGCCATGCTCATATACGTCAAAGCAAATCTGTTGCCATGGAGGGAAGAATTCATTCTGATCTGTTTGCGCAAGAACGTTATATTCTTGGTGCAGTACCAATCAAAATTAAGTTGGTCAGATCACGAAATCCATTTTGTCTGGTTTCATCTGCTGAAAATCCAGCCTTCAAAGTGGTTATTGAAGAATGTGTCTTTCGTGTGCGACGAGTGAACGTATCACCTAGTGTCATAATGAGTCATTCCCAAACCTTACAACACATGACGGCTAAATATCCTATCAACCGTATCGACTGTAAAGTTGTGTCTGTGCCTCGAGGAAATATGTCTGGAAACCAACCCAATATATTTCAAGGCCGACTACCGAATCGAGTTGTTATGGGAATGGTCGACGCTGATGCATTCAATGGCACCTACACCAAAAATCCATTCAATTTTAAAAACTATGATATCACTATCATGGGTCTGACTGTTAACGGAGAGAACCTTCCTGGAAAGCCCTTACAGCTGAAGTTTGGGGCAGCAAGCAATTACATCTCAGCTTTCCAAACCCTGTATACTGGTACACATAAAATGTTTGAAAATCAGGGCAACGGTATTACTCGTGAAGAATATGCAAACTGTTACACGCTGTTTGTGTTTGATCTCACTCCAGACCTTTGCCTTGGTGATCATATACAACCAGTAAGAAATGGAAACGTCTCGATCCAGTGTCAGTTTGGAACCCCGTTGGAGACAGCTATAAATATCGTGGTGCTTGGTGAATTTCAAAGTCTTATCGAGATTGATGGGAATCGGAACGTGTTGTGTGATTTTAGCAACTGAACATGGACTCACTACAGATTTTAAACATTCTCAAGAGTGACCCATTTACGAAAAATGTGTTTACAAACGTTCTACCTTCTGATGGTTTACCTCGTGAAATACAAAAGAGACCTAGAGGATTTATACTCAACACGGATCCAAGTAATAAACCAGAAACTCATTGGGTTGCAATATATCTTACAGAAAATGAAAAAGGGGAATTTTGGGATTCTTATGGCGAAACGCCTGGATTTTACAGTCAGAACTTTATTCAATTTTTGGACAAGCAATGTAGTACCTTTACTTGGAACGCAAATGTTTTACAAGCCCCTTCATCGGACGTGTGTGGATAATATACATTATTTTTTGCTTTACATCGGTGTAGACGTATTCCAATGTCAACTATTGTGAATATGTTTACGGACAACAAACATTGGAACGATATGTTAGTGCGTGACTTTATAGATAAGTGGTACTTTATAGAATAGAACACGTAATGTTAGTTTAAAAATACATTTATTGTAAAACTTTACAAGTTATAGGGGAACGAGGGGTAGAGGGTAGGTCTTCAGGGATTCCCTTGGTTTTATACTCGCGAACAAGTTGGAGGCGTTTTTCATTTCTCACAATACCTTCGGGTACATTTAAATGTCCTAGGGCTTTTGAAAACAACTCCCAACCTGCTGGATTGAAATTCTTCCTTTGCCTTAGAGAATCGTTGACCAAATCCACTATATTTGTTCCTGGAACAGATCTCCCTTTGAACAACAACTGTCCTTGTTCATTCCCCCAAACGATATCTTTATTTGCCCTAAGTTTTTTGATCAGTTGGCGAGCACGTGACAGTTGACGAGCATCGTTGCTGGCACGCTATCCAAAATGTCCGTTTCGATTTCGTTTGAAGATTCGATTTGTTCATCCGGTTGTTCTCTGGGCTCATCTGTCTTTGTAGGTTGTACGACATTCACTCGGACAGGTTTATCCATTCGTTTATCATAAAACGTTAAATAACGTTGTAAATGTTGATCGTATAATTTTGCCTTTTCATCGATCGGTATGTCTTGGCGTTGCATGGTGTCTTGCATATCCGAGTCTATTTCATTGACTTGAGCAGTCAAAGGTGCCACGAGAGGTCTCTTCCGTTGTTCAGCCATATGTTCTGGGACGAGGACTAATCTTTTAACATACTCCATTATACAAAGTTAGCCAATTGCTCCAAGACTGAGGAAAGTAGAAATGGTAAAAACCCTTCTCCTTTTTGGACAAGACGTGTTCTTCTTTTTATAACAGAATTCCGTCGATCAGCTGCAAACTTTATATGTTTGGAATGTGGCGCGAGTTTTTTAGCTGATTTTGATTTCAGTTTGACGATTTCAAACCAAACGTTCAACAGACACTGTCTGATTGCTTCCAAAAAATCGTCTTCGGCCGCTTTCAAAATGGCTTTTCTTAGTTTCGGTTTACTCTTGGCCAATACTTTGAGAAGTTCGGAGTTCCTCTTCATACAAGCAGACATTGTCAAATGATTATTATACGTAGTGACTGGTTTATTTATACTCTGGCTTGGTAGACGTAATGTTTATCAGTTGGAAATATCCCGGATCTAACTCGGATTTCGTCTGGACACGTCGGTGTTAGATCCACAAATAAATAGGAATATGGTTCTTTTGTCGCCAATTGATAAGCTTGCTGGAAAAATTTTGTGTTGTTAGGATATAACTGTTTGGCAAGATGAACTATTTGACTTGCGTCACGAACATTCTTTGTCAAACATAAATAACTTGCATTTAAAGAAATCGTACGATGATCTTTGCTCTGGTGAAACAAGTTTTGTACAATGTATATAACACTGAGATTGCCATGGTGAGATTTTTTCGTGAATAACTTAGCGATAAGGGCGTCTCTCTCACCCATAAAATCATCAATAATATATAAATTACGTGTTTCTGGATTAATAGTGTCCAACATATTATCAGGCAAATTCTGTATAAACTTTATGTTTGGTACTAAAGTTTGTATTTCCCCAAACATATCTTGATATTCAGTATAGTAATACACAATGTTTTCTGGAGGTTTATTAATCATAATCTCCACATAAGCCAAAAGATTTTTAACAAATGTTGTTTTGCCTGACTTTGTACCACCGGACACAAGGAGGCCAAAAGGGTGTGTTAACTGTATGCTATACATCGTGAGAATGAAATGAAAATGATTTGTACGAACCTATTTATACCATTTTGACCGCTGCTTAGTGTTTCTAACCATTCTATGCAACTCATTCAAAACAGCTTCAAGGTCTAAAGGTGTAGCTTTAGCGCGAATCAGAAAAGGTTGTCTTTTTTCACAAGACAGTTCATGAATGTCTGCTAAATGGTTTGATAATTTTAACAAACTTTTCTTCCCACAAATCGGACAGTCTTTACGCGTTCGAGGCATGATGTATACTGAAACATTTTTGAAAATGTATAACATTTTAAAGGAGTCCCAGCGGGACTTTTAGCGTCCCGGGAGTCCTTGTTATCGCTTATACATTCAAGAAATTTTCCCTGCGGGACTTTTCGTGTCCCGGGAGTCCCGATACGCTAGATTGTTGGAGTGCTCCCCACCCATACAAAGACAACAGATATGCGGTTTTGAAAATTTATATTTTTACACACACTTAAATATCTAAAGGAATAGTGGAAACACCGTCCTCCAAAACTTTGCGTTTCGGATAAAAGTAACTAAAAGCGTTCTTCTCTTGAACATATGTTAACATTTTGTTATCTAAAACCCTAAAACCCCTATTTACACCTGATCCACTACGTTTAGTTAAAATTACATCTAAATACTTTTCTTTATTAATTACATTATTTTTCTTATTAACCCCCTTGCAACTAAATTTATCTTTACCACTCCCAAAACAATAATACGTTTTACTACACAAGCTCACAATTCCATCTCCCTCCCATTCTACTTTAAAGAGCCCTGGTGTTCTCTTATCATAACGTGCATGTTCCATGGTGTCTATACGCGGAAACCAGTTACACTTATCCTTCTCGTACTCCTCCAACATGACTGGCTTAATTAAACTATGAACGTTTTCACTACTTATAGCAATGTATGCCGAGTCAGTGTCCATCTCACAAAACTCAAAATCACACCTATCAATATATTTATCTAAGAAATCATAGTAAAATTCAAGCATGCGTAATTTCGCGTATTGGTACACGAAGAATCCTACTTGAAGAGGAACATCCAACTTGATTTTCTTCTTACTGCTTTGTACTTCGTACGTGTCTTCATTAATCGGGTTGAGTTCACGAAAGAAAGGTGAGTTGATTAAATCTGAGACTTCGTCGTCGCCACAGAATTTCACTTGACGATGTCGTTCTTTGTTGGTGATGGTCTTACCGTAGCCAGAGTTGCCAACGAGTTTCATTGTGTCTGCGATGATGGCTTTGGAGGGATCTGTATCGCCAGCACGAAGGGCATCCGACACAGTATCACCGAAAGATTTGAAACACGGCTTAGGGGTATATTCAATCACTTGGTAGACATGTGTGACTTCGAGACCGTGTTATAGGTACCACTTTAACAGAGGGGTTGCCAACAGGATTTTCTCACCAATCATACTACCGATTAAACTCCGTCTTGGACGATTCATGATTTTGTTTTGTTCAGCATAGGTCTTCATGTAGTCAACAATATCTTCTCGGGATATCTCAGTGTTCTTAAAGATGGGACACATTTCGGAAAACTTTTCTTTCAAATGATCAGGAACGTGGATGTCGCACTCAACACACCCGAACAACGACTCGTTCTTGACAGCAGTCACAATACTATCCATGGTCATCGTTTTCACTTTGTCTAAGGGTCTGCGAAGTCGTGTAGCAATAAATCTTTGTAGATCTTTGTTGGTCTTTTTCATCTCACGCCACTCACATTCCCAACACTCGACGAGATTGAAACCTTGCTTACGGATATAAGCGCTGTTTTTTCTAGTCTCGGCTAGCAACTCTTTCATGGGTTTGTCCCGTGTTGTGTTGGTTTCTTTACCTTCGTTGAGATGGCAATCGTGGCCATGCCACCAACAACCTAATAAGAGAAAACCAGAAAATTACAAACCTACAAATATGAATTTAAGTAAGGCATAACCATTTTCCTACAAAAAAGGAATGTTGGACATCCCACGCAACTGCTAAAAAACAATTAAGTATTAAAAAAGTACAAATTGAGTACATCCCACGCAACTACCAAAAATCAATTAGGCTAATCCTACGCAATTAAAATCTAGGCCCACGCAATTAAGCTAATCCTACGAACAAAAAATCAACTACACTTATATTTTACCTTGAAACTGAAACACGGTTTGTGTTTCGGCGTTGAAACCATCGACAGGTAAGCGGCGTGGACCAATGCGTTTCTCTGTGTTGTTGTACTCGTGTCTGATTGAAACTTCTCGTTGATATGCTTCCCATTCCAACCACTCGACAGCCATCTTACCACTGAACCGATTCTTGAATCTATCTTCCTCCAGACGCCTGGTATATTGCCCCGTTGGCATGTCCTGCATGATAGCCCAAAGGTAAAGTGCGTTTGCGTCGTATCCGACCACCTTTTTGCATGGGTTTAGGTCTTGTCCTTTCGCACACATCTCGACATTACGATATATCTTCGTTGTCTTTATTCACGTTAGCAGGAGTCATTCCAATACTTCGATGTCGGGAATTGTTATACGATCCGACCAATTTCTGAAGAATGTCAGTGTACTTTAAAGTATTCTTAGCTGTAAAATATTTCCACATCTTTTCTTTCAGCGTTCGGTTAAACCTTTCGACAATGGACGCTTTCGTTTCATTATGTGTAGTAAAGAACCGAATATTGTTATCCTTTAAGAGTTTTTGAAACAGTTTGTTTGTAAATTCTGTTCCTTTATCCGTGTGAAACATTTTTGGGTGACATCCTTTCTTGATTATTTTACCAAACGCTTGAACGAGGCTTTCTCCTGTCTTGGTCTTAAGCGGCTCAACCTACGCATATTTACTGAGTACCTCAATCACAGTTAAAATGTACTTATAACCGCTATTTTGTTTACTTAATGAATCCATAATCACTAAGTCAGCCTCCCACTCATCATCTATTGATCCTACAATAACACGGTTCCGCTTGAACCGATATCGTACGGGTTTATGTAAGGTGTAAGTATCTTGCTTTTGCATCCACAAGCGAATTTTATTCCGCGATATCTGATATTTCCCGTCGTTTTTCACGGCGCGATATATGGAATCTACACCACCAAAACTTGCGTTGCTTTCTGGATTGTAATACAGTCGACTTAGGTATTTCTCTGTCATCTATATCTGAAGCTTGTATTATAATATTGCCTCCGCAACAAGCAGAAATACAACGTATCCTCCGAAATATATTTCGAAGAGATATTTGAGGTAAACCTTTACAGCAACAACTCATCTTTTCCCCACCGAGGTCAGAACGAAATGAACCAAGCTATGATCACAAACTGATATATAAGGCTATCAACGTAAGCGAGAGTGTTATTAAAATTGATTGTTTATTATTTTGTTTATGCTTTGGAACACTGACAACTCGAAATGCCTAAACAGATCTTCGGACATTTTGTCGAATAGATTCCTCGCTATCGCTGTGTAAATATACGAAAGCTAAATAGGCGAAAATATGACCAAAATGTGTAACATTTATTTCTTTGTAGAGTTGTTCGTAATCACAAACAATCATTGAATGGTATAAATCTTCGTGTTGGTTCAGAACTGTATTTATATGAAACGATAGGGTTTGTTTATCAATATCAATCTCATTTCGTCTTAACTCGTCATAAATTATATCTATGTTCTCCATTTCACCGTTTCACCACAAAGGTTAAAAGGCAAGTGAGACATACATGTTATTGCATCTGGCTCAATAATATGTAAATTCGTGGATCGCTTTATAATGACTTAGCGACGCATATAGCAACGAAAAAAGCACACAACACAGTGTTTTTTAAAACATATTTATTGTCACATATGTCTTTTTAAAACATATATATTGTCACAAGATGTCTATTTCATCAAGTTCACTTGTTAAAGCATTAACAGATTTAAGAAATGTATACTCCGCGTATGCCTCTTTAGTGTTAGATTTAGTACTATTAAATGTCTCTCCTGTCTCTTCAATCTTGTACCGGTATTGTAGTGGATTACTGAAAAGTCCGATGCCAGTATTGATCACATGAGGTTCTTGCTTCTTCCATTCGAAGAAACCACAAGCGTCTTCTTTGGGGCAGCAGTAAAATAGACGGCTTTGGTTTGGTCCATCTTTCTTGACTTTTCGTTCACAGCATACCATTCCATGTTGGCATATAGGTCTTGGCTCTTCGAATACATCCCCCCATTGCCAAAATTTGCAGGGATTCTCTCGTTCAGAACATACAAAGTACGGTCGTCCATAGTTTTGTTTCATCTTGTCTTTAACTGTACGTAACTTTGCTAGTTTTTGATGTGTAGGGCACACAGGATGTTGAGGACCACTCTTTCTAAAATCTTCTACGGCTTTCGTGAACATATAACAATCTTCATCTCGGCAAAAGAACTCACAGCTAGGTTTTTGTCGACAGAACCAAAATGTACCATGGTTTGTAGTCGAATAGGACGCAGGTTTTCCATGTAGACACTCCATCGTATTGCTTGTAAATGATGCTCAAACAACGCTTAGTAAAATATATAAGGACGCTATAGCTATTGTGATAAAAAGCGTTAGGATTAACTCTTTTTGTGACGAAAATGCTGAGCTCAGCCTCCTTATCGTCCGGTACTGTTAGGTGCTAATGTTTTTAAGACGATATCGTCTTAAATTTTGCAGGTTCATATCTTCGGTTCAGTGCATGCTATGTAGATGAAAATACCACCGTTCGATTCAGCGTTTTACGATGTCTTTAGAGAAGTAAATTGTGTTTGTTTACAATGCTACGCGGCCAATTTAGCCCCTTTCAAACACCTCTGAACTTTGTATTGTTTACAAATTAACAATAATACAAACTAATTATATATTCATTTCGCTTTCCTACCTTTGGTTTACACGCTACAAACTCCTAAGTGTGACCATTGGATAGCTCTTGAAAATCCTGTTCGAAAGGATGTATTTAAATATCCATACTAAATAAACTAGCCATTTTATGACAATTCTCGACTTTTCTCGTGAAAATCCCGTCTAATTGCGAAATCCCGGTTTTGTCGGCGCACGCTCGAGCAACTTCGGAAGCTAAATCTCCGCGGCTTTGCATCCTAGCGTATTGAAATTACCGGCAATCGATTCCGCGTGATGTAATTGCCTAGATGGCGGATTTTCATTGGTTTATAGCAATCAACACTGACCTTATATGGCATTTCGTAATTAATTTGCGCGTGCGGGAATCAAATTTCAACGATCTCGGCATTTTGTATGCGACTTTCAAAAAATAAAAAAAAATACTTCTACTTCTTCAAATACAATGAAACTTTCCAATAATATTCCTTTTTACATGAGCTACAATTTTGGGATTAGAATTGCTAACATTTGCTCGAAAATTCTAAATCCTGTTCTGGCAATTCAGGTTTATTTCAACAATAATTGTAAAATTTTTAGATAATTTATGAACATGTATGCAAATTAATTTGGATATGTAATATGAACCGGGACAAACTAAATATAATTTTCAAGAGGAAGTCATAAGCTATCGAATGACGCGTGTCCTGTTGCCAGAGAATAAACACGTCTAGCGATATTTACATTTGAAACAACCGATTGTAATTACGGCGCAAGGCGACTGGACGATAAAGAGCTGTTTTGCCCAAACTTGCCTTGCATATCATTATGACGTCAATACATAATTAATGATGTTTATGTTAATGCATTTTTAATGACGTGCTCTCCCCCCTGTTAATGACGCTGCTCCCCCCTGTTAATGACGCTGCTCCCCCCTGTTAATGACGCTGCTCCCCCCTGTTAATGACGCTGCTCCCCCCTGTATGTTAATGTACCATATGCTAATGATTTTTGAATTTTTAATGATGTGCTCCCCCCTTGCTCCCCCCTGCTCCCCCCTAAAAATAAGGGTTGATCGGCCTGTATATTACTACTTGCGATAGACTCAAGGGGTGAGGTGGGATTTTCGGAGATTGAAAACTTCCCACAGCAATTTTTTTTAGAAATACCCCATTCATTGCGTTGTTGAAAAAATTCTTCATTCCGTTGAGAAGCACACAAAATATTCCACATACCTCAAACAAAGAGTAAGAGGGGCTCAAACAAAGAGTAAGAACGTCCTATAGCTGCTCGAAATTTTCGCCTCATCCGGCGAGATAGACTGTTCACGGACCATCATCCAAATGTTACTTACCCCAACCAATAATATAGAACGCCTTCAGATGTTTTCCTCCCAAACTCAAACCTGAGTAGACATTCACAAGTTGAAGGTAAATGATAATTCCTTCGCATAACATCCATCCAAAAAGAGCGAGTACGAAAAAATATAACAATATCGAAACTGTTATACAGAAAGTCTAGCAAAGAAAGGAAAATAATTGGTTGGATGGAAATTGTGATGTTTTATCGACATTTTGGGCAAATAAGCAAGAGGAAAAGGTATTGTTGAAAAAAAAATTGACAGATATCTCCTGGTTTCCCGTAAGCTTTACCTCATGTTTTAGTGCGGGTCCAGCCAGGATAGCAAAGATATCTGTCATTCCAAGAGCAACACAGAGATGCATGAGCACTTGGGAAGGTATTTTGCTCTTTGTTTGCTTATGAAGTCTTTTGACTCTTTTACATCCATATGTTTTCCATCTATTTTCACTTAATTCTGGTTTCCAGTATACACATGTTCTAGATTCGTTCTAAAAGTCAAGAAATAATTTATATATAAAAATTGTTTTTGGGTTGCTGTGCTTTTTATATTCTATTACGTTCTATTGTATTTTATTGTAATTTCATTGTAGGCCACTTATTCTACTATGCTAGCTAGTGTTCTCTACTCTACTATAATTCTATTATACTCAATTCAACTCAGTTCTATTTTATTCAATTTTATTCTAATCTAAATAGCAACCAAACATTAATTTCAGGTCAAGAACAAGAGAGGCCTTCATTACCAGTTCTTCTGTGTCCCAGCTGATACGAACAGGTTCTCTAAACGGCATCTTTGGGTCAGGTCGAACACTTGCACTGATGATCTTGCTGTTTATTTCTGCATAAACATTTTCAGCATAAAAGCTGTTTATAATAAATGAATTTAATGTCTTATACCACACGACAACTACCACAGCACCAGAATCCTTCGGTAGTGCATTAGACGAAAAATTAAACGATGCATTTGGAAAATTGAAAAGCCTTTCCTTTTCTGACAATTTTACGTGCTTTATGTACTTGACGCGTAGCTGTACGTTGGAACGGCTTTTAAATATAGGCAAAGCATTTGTGTTGTTTTTTAAAATCTGAAATCCATAATTTTGCAAGGTTATTACCAGATCACGGATCACTTTCCCGTCCTAAAGAGAGAATGAAAAGAATAGGAAGATAGCAAGGAGACTCAAAAAATGGAGTATAAAACAAAAACTTGAGAATGAAAACATCTTGAAATCCCAAGATATGGACTAAAATAAGGCGTAAATTTAATACTATTTAAATTACGATTTAAATTTTTCTGATGTTGATTTTTTAGCATTGAAATTTACATCTTGTTTTAGTCCATATGTTGGGTTTTTAAGTTGTTTAATATTTTCGTTTTTGTTTAATACTCTATTTTTTAAATGTCGGCTTGTTCTGCCTTTAAGGAGACTCAAATATGCGATATACATGAATGACATTTGTGAGATCAGTTACAATCTATGGCTCAGAGACGTAAGATTTCCGGAAAGCAGCCCGATAGAACAGCAATGTAAATGCTGAGTAGAATGCTTGGAATATCCTTGAGATACACAGACGTACGAAGGAATGAAGACATAGAAGCGGCAGCTGGCGTTGTTGCGATATCGGAAAAATAAGAGAAAGGAGAGGCAAATTATGAGAAGAGATGAGGAAGATTCAGTCACGGTAGCATGGATACATGCAGTAGAAGAGAGACGAACAGTTGAGAGAGAGAGGATCTGATGGACTGATAATGTGGAAAGACACTTAGAAGTGCCCTGTCGCGAATGTTTTTATATCGTATCACTTTAATTTAAACCAAATATTTACAATAATATAGCTCGCAAACCCTCACATGTGTTCACTGTTTTCGTCCCTTTTTCCCTCTCTCCCTAGCGCTCTCCGATCATGTCCCGATCTTACATAAACATTGCGTAACATTACGTAAGCCTTAATTATGCTGAAAACATCCCGACACCCAGGATAGCATCCGACCACAAAATAGGCTTTAATCGTTTTGCGACTTGAATTACTTCAGTCAAAAACTCACCGTCATGTTTCTCCAAAATTTTCTATTCCTTCGATCCAAAATGTTGTTTGCCACACTCAAGATGTCGAGACTGCTATCGGAAATATTTAGATGAACGATTTTTTTAAGTATTCCGACTGTCTCAGTAAGAAATTGCTGGTCTATTCCGTTTTTTCCTCCATCCATCTTATCAAGATCTGTTAAGTTGGACAGTTTGTCGATAATCTTTCGCGCACCTTCTTTTCGGGCTTCATCTGATACATTCTTATAATAGAGTTCATCTACCTGAAAATTCAATTATGAACTGATATTTAAGTGAGATTTCTGTTTTTCAGACATTGCTTAAGTAATACGATCCAATCCTAGCACTGGATCAATATACTTTACGAACTATCCAGTATAATTAAGCAAGCAAAATAAAGCAAAATGATTGGCTAATTTCTTCATGAAATATTAATGAGTTTGAACATCCCGATTCAGTCCTGGGACTTGAAGCTACCTGCATAGCAATAATAAAATAATACTAGATTATCTTGCCTGATTGTTCAGTTCACTAATAGTGGGACGCGAATCTAAACAAATGTACGAGTATATTAAAACGAGCAAGAAAATGAGATTTAACTTTTATTTTAGGGACCGCTCATTATTAACACTGGGACGCGGGGTAGGGGTGATGGTTGGAAATGAAATAGGGTCATATTTTTTGAAATAACATTTTGGCGCGGATGAAACAATTTTAGTGTTATTTAGGAGGGTTGTATATAATTCCCTAGAGATACGAAACCTCTAACGTAGTGTTCAAAAGATAGTAATATTATTTAGTTGTGCATGTGGGCAAATTAATGTATACACCGAAAATAATCGTAGTCTTGGTACAACAACAACAACAGCAAAAAAGCAACAGCAGCAACCATAAAAATGACAGGAAGAATACAGCCAAAAGAACATCCATAATCAAAAAGCAAAAAGGTAAACAAGAAGTGCACACTTACCAATGCAAAAGCTGCCATCTCCAGAATAACCACTTTTGCAAGTACAGTAAAAAGATCCTTCTGTATTTATACAATTAGCATAATTATGACAATTGTGCACGATTATGGAGCATTCATCTATGTCTGAAAGAGAGAAAAATATGTTTTTTAAAGAGGCTAGTAAAGATGTAGACAAAATTAGGCTAAAAGGAACGAACCAGTTGAAAATACCTTACAGTGAGACCAATTAAATTGAAAAATAGGAATGAATAACAACATCAGCAATTCAATGCCAAAAGCAAGCAGCCATAAATATGGCTTATTTTATTTGCCAGATTTCAGACCAGATATATCATATTGAAACGGACACTGCAGTTGAAACTGTGAGGATAAACGATCTTCTATTGATGGTGGACTAAGATTACAATTATAACCAAGCAACCTTGAATATTCTCAGTATAATGAAACTAGACACGAAGTCTTGCGTAAAAATAGAAACCGAATGGGAGGCGGGTTGCTATTGTTATAGATATATTTCAGTATTATAAATAGGAAGGAACTGGTGCCTGAGTTCTTAGAGGCATTGTGTAACGAAATTCGGAAACCGAAAACTATACCATTTCGTAAAATATATTTTTATCGTTCGCCAAATTTAAGGCATAAATCTTAAATGCATTTGAAAATTATCAAAAAATCGTCTCTTCCTTGGCCGTACTGAAATAATATAAAACGTGACTATAAGTTCTTCGTTATCTATTCAAAGCCTACACCCTACCTTCGCAAAACGCTCCGTCTCCTGTAAATCCTGCTTTACAAGCACATGTATATGATCCAATAATATCGGTGCACGTGGCTTGAAGATGGCATCTGTGAGTTCCCAACGTACATTCATCACGGTCTAACGTTGTAGATTTTCAAATAAAAATAATGTTTAGTACTCTGCATATAGATTAATAGTCATGTGTGAGTAGTAATATGTGTAAATATATGTAGTTTTAATCCTCCCTTTTTTGGAGGCTGTATGATCATTAGTATGTGAGGGGGCCGCATAATTATTAGCATATGAGTTGGCGCGTGAAGCATCAGTTGGCGTGGGGCGGGGTAGGTCAGCTTATCATCATTAACATAATGAGCTGGCCCATTGGTGTATACAATTACGTCACTAGGGTTAGATTTAGAGCGGGGGTTAGAGATAGCGGGTTAGAGAAAACGTTAGAGAGATGAGTGGAATTTACATTACTTATCTTTACCTTCTTTATCTTTATTTTCCGTATTTTATTTTTTTGCATCTTTATCTTTTTCTTTTTTAGATATCATGCGATATCTTAAGACATTATGCAATATCTTAGGATATGGTACAGTATCTTACGATATCATAGAGTATCTTAGGATATCATACAGTATCTTAAGATATCATGCAATATCTTAGATATTATACAGTATCTTAGGATATCGTACAATATCTTAGGATATCAAGTGGTATCTTAGAATATTATGAAGTATCTTAGGATATCATACTCTATCTTAGGACATCATCTTAGGATATTATAGAGTACCTTAGGTATTATACAGTATCTTAGGATATCATATTAGGATATCATAGAATATTTTAATATATCATCTTACAAAAGTATCAGTATCTTACAAAAGTAAAATATGTTTGCTTATATTTATCTGGGTCATGTTCGCTCTGGCATGTCTGGGGAGTTAATTGTTTGGCTGTGACCAATTTAATGATGTACTATGCAAACTAGACTTAATTACTTTCACCTAACAAGACATAGCAACGCATAGAATTGTGCGGAAAAGAACATCCATAATCAAAAAACAAAAAGGTAAACAAGAAGTGCAGACTTACTAATGCAAAAGGTACCATCTCCAGAATAACCACTTTTGCAAGTACAGTAGAAAGATCCTTCTGTATTTATGCAATTAGCATAATTATGACAATTGTGCACGTTTATGGAGCATTCATCTATGTCTGAAAAGAGAGAAAAATATGTTTTCTAAAGAGGCAAGTAAAGATGTAACAAAATTGAGCTGGAAGGAACGAACCAGTTGAAAATACCTTACTGCAGTGAGACCAATTAAATTGAAAAATAGGAATGAATAACAACATCAGCAATTCAACGACAAAAACAAACGCCATAAATATGGTTTATGTTAATTTGCCAAATTCCAGACCAGATATATCATATTGAAGCGGACACTGCAGTTTAACTGTGAGGATAAACGATCTTCTACGATTGATGATGGACTAATATTACAATTATAGCCAAGCAACCTTGAATATTCTCAGTATAATGAAACTAGATTAGATGACAATATTAGCCATGGTTTGATAAGTATAAATGGATAAGAAGTCTTGCGTAAAGATAGAAACCGATTGGGAGGCGAGGTTGCTATTTGTTATACAAATATTTTAGTATTACAAATAGGAAGGGACTGGTGGCTCATTTCTTAGAGGCAATGTGTAACGAAGTTACGGAAACCGAAAAATAGACCATTTCGTAAAATATATTTTTATCGTCCGCCAAATGAAATCTTAAATGCATTTGAAAATTATAAAAAAATCTGTCTTTCCTTGGCCGTACCGAAATAATACAAACAGTTACTACAAATTCTTCGTTATCTATTTGAAGCCTACACCCTACCTTTGCAAAACGCTCCGTCTCCAGTAAATCCTGCTTTACAAGCACATGTGTATGATCCAATAGTATCGGTGCATGTGGCTTGAAGATGGCATCTGTGAGTTCCCAACGTACATTCATCACCGTCTAACGTTGTCGATTTCAAATAAAAAGAATGTTTAGTACTCCGCATATAAATTAATAGTCATGCGTGAGTAGTAATATATGTAGTTTTAACCCGCGTTTTTAGGGGGCCGCATGACATTAGCATATGAAGGGGCCGCATAATCATTAGCATATGAGTTAGCTTATAATCATTAACATAAATGAGCTGGCGCAATGCTGTATACAATGACGTCGCATTTGCAATTTTGGTAATAGAATGAAAGCTTTGATTTTTATACCCTATGTTTATACACTCGCTTGGCAAACATATATTTGTATTGCTCTACAAGACTTATATACTATGCCGATAAACTTTAAGATTTTCTCGTTTTGGATAGTAGCGCTGTATTTCAGTTTACTAAATACGAGATTATATTTATTATTAACAAGGCGGGGGGTTATACATCGAACATTTTACCATGCCTATCGCTTAGCTATTGTGATAAAAAATGCAAAATAAGCATAAAACTTTTTTCCGCCCAAACAAGTCATTTGACTTAATACCCTAATTAATTAAGCTTTTTATGTCTTGCACGTGTTATAGTTTACCTTAGCATTACATGCATCAAAATAATTATGTTTCTAACGCCAAAAATACATACAATGTTTTTATGAAAACTATGCTTGAAAAATTTGTTGAAACCTCGCTTGTATACGCTTTGTTAAATAAACGTTTCAAACTTTGTAAGGTTTAAATCAGGGCGTTTATATATGGTGGTGCAACGAGCGCGCGCGCGCTGATCGACGCGTGATGCGGAAGTAGCCTGGGGCGAGTACGATTTTGGTGAAAATTGAAAAAAGAACAGATTTTGATAAGCATAGTTCATATTTCGCATCGTTTTAAGTGTGAATACAAACTAACGGAATATTTACGTGTAATATCACTCTGAGTACGTAGTCAGTTTGAATTTAACAAAGATTTTCCTGTCAGAGAGAGTATATCTTTTTTCAATATGATATCCCCCTATCGAAAGCTCAAGCATGTTTATATCTTTAAAAAATCGCTAAAAATGGAGTTGATTCCTAAGAGATATCATGGCAGAAATTTTACCCCTTTTAAAGCTTCTTTTTAGCACGTTTAACCATAATTGTTTTCCAAAAAAATAGCGAAGATGTTATAATTTTGCCGGCCTGTGATTCTGTTGAAACCACTTAATGTGTGGCTTAAATTTTAGCACTGTTGAAACAGGATTAACGTATTTACTAAACCGATCCTCTATGTAGCTCAATTTATGAAAAATCCAATTTTTGCAAACATGCTGAGCGCATTGTTGGTTGAAACTTTGCTCCCTCTAAATTTTTATTGGAGTGATAGGTGACAAGTACATCTCTTAATTTTTGCTTAAATATGACATTTTGAGGTTGATTCCTTTGCGCTATCCTTTTTGCAATCTGGGATACGCTGTGGAAGCTAAATGTTTCTTCTATCGAACGCTTAATGGTTATTCGTGTTAGTTTTCAAAATAAATACATGTTTTTGACAACGAAACCCCAATCCTTTGCTGTGAATGCCATAACCAAGTCATTAAAAAGTTTAATCGATTAGTTTGGCTAATATTTTATCAAAAAACACAGCTATATACTGCTGAACATTGTGTTCTCAGACTGATGTGATCCACTGGAAAACGTTTTGCATTAAAAACAATCGTTTTTAGCCTTGATATGTCATAAGAATAGACTTCGATTTGGAACAAAATCTTAAAATATAAGCATGTGATATTAAGCAAAAACTTCGACATACCCGCATTCTAAGGTGCTGTTATTATCATCGTTGTAAAAATATATTTTCGCCGCCATGCCCATGGAAATCGGGAGAGCCAACGAGCTATACAATATTCCACAATAAATATCTCTCACAACGGTTTCTACACCAAAAATATATTGTATCCATAGGAAAACCAATATCTTACTTTTAAACTTGAATAATTTTCTTCTCATAAGTAAAGAAATGAGAAAAAAATCGCCAAATACTGCAATAAAAATGCTCGCCCCAGGCCACTGCAGCATCACACGTCGATCAATAAAATCACAGCCGTTGCACCGTCCTATATATAAGCGCCCTGGTTTAAATCCTGTAAGAACTATCTTTATCTTTATTAACTTATTAGGTCGCTGTATTGGTCGACTCAGAAACCGTTGTTTCACACAAGGCAATAATAATTTATTAGGTTAAGCATCGGTAATTTAGTTGTCTAAGAAAGCCATATTTCAGACACAAAATATGCTGAACTCAGCAAAATTCGCAAGGACTTGTTCAAACACGCCACAACACGCCTCGCATATATTCACGAGTGACGTCATTGTATACAACATTGCGCCAGCTCATTTATGTTAATGATGATAAACCGCCCTAGGCTGCCCTACGCTGCCCCTTGCCAACTCATGCGCCAACTCATGCGCCAATCCATGCGCCAACTCATGCGCCACGCGCCAACCCATATGCTGATATCAGGCGGCTCCTTCATATGGTAATGATCATGCGGCCCCCTTGCGGCCAAGGGGGTTCAGTGAAAACTATATATATTACTACTTGCGTGTGTGTAAATTAATGGACACACAGAAAATGATCGTGGTCTTGGTAGCAGAATGGTCTTGGAGACAAATGAGGAAAACGTCTATGCGCATGATAAAAACTCTTGCTCTCCTAAATTTTAATATTTACCGGATCCTGTGCTAAAACTACAATCCTTGCCCCAAAACTATGAGATTTTAGGCCAAGGCCCAAGCGCTCCAGTGCCGAGTACAAATAGGTGAAAATTAGTATAATTTTTATCTTATTTAAATTAACGAAATATATAACATACACGTTTCACAAATATAAGATCTTCTGTCATTGCATGGACGGTCATTCCAGCGTCCGTTGTCTCCAAATTCAACGCAGTCTTCAGTTCCCTGCCAATTATCAGGTTGTCCAGGGACCCAATTGTAATACACTGATGGCTTGCCATCAGGATAACACCATGTGCCTTGACATCTCGTCAAGCCAATCCACGGATTTTCACTCCTTCCATTTCTGTATGTCTGAAGAACAAAATTGTTGAGAGCGGCTCCAGTAATTCTGACAAGCTGTCCACCCTTGTTTTTACATTCGTTATTTGCATCCTGCCAGCTTGCGGGATTAGAATTCATGGTGTAACAAACGTTACTGAAAGTTTTCCACGACGCCGACGGACATCCTGCTGCAAAATAGAAAGTTTTACATTTATTTCGACTTCTTTACCGTAACAATAGATTCGGAGAGTAGAAAGATAGTTAGATATACCATTGACCAAAATGCATGCATCATGTACAAAGTAAATGAAAAGATTGGGTGATCTACTCAGTCTGCCATTGAGTGGCAGTTGGTATCCTTAGCCTTGGGTGATTGTCGAGTAGTCGAGATGGAGATCGAGTAGAAAAGGGTAGCATTTCTTAAAAACCCAGCATTTTGAATTTCTTTAATGTATTTTACGTGTGGAAAGTACCTACGACAGTATATTTGTATGATATCTCGAACGTGCGGTGCCAGTGTGGGTAGAGTATAGAAAACGCGGCGGTTGATTTTTGTGTAAACCTACCTGAAAAATACAATAAGAACTTCGACGTTTCGAGCGAAGGCCCTTCGTCTGGAAGTTAGTAGAATGGGTCGGGGGGAAACATATGCTTTTATAGTGAATACAAAAGCGATCACGTGATAAAAATAAACCAATCAGATGGATTTAATCAAAACAAACAATAAACAAAATATGGAAATCACATCACGAAATATATTAGCATATAAGGAGCAGCGAACAAAGATAACAAAGCAAGAAAGACATAAAATAAAGAACGAAATATTAGAGGAGGTGAGATATAGAGTATCTGCTGGTGGCAGGCATAAACAGATAGGAGTTAAATGTAAGAGAGGCGCTCATTAATGCCGAGAGGATGAATGGTGCCAAGTTGGGAAATGAGACGCATTTCTTGGCTTTTGCGGCTATCATTACTACCAGAAATGGGACACAGAGCTCGAATTTTCATATCTGAAACACCGTGATTGCCAGTGTTGAAATGTCTGGCAACAGGTTGTTTAGCATCATTGTTTACCAGAACATGACGATGCTCACCAAATTTTATCCTTAAATATCTACAAGTTTCACCAGTATAGAGCATGCCACATTTACTGCATGAAATACAGTAGATGAGATGAGAGGAGGTGCACGTGAAATGGTGCTTAATAGTGTTCTTAGATTTTGGTGCCGAAATTGTAGTGGGAGAATCTATATACTTGCAGGTTTTACACAGCTTCACACCACAAGGAAACGTGCCACTAGGTGACGACGAGCCATGTGGTATAGAGCTGCGGACTAGGGTTTCACGGATATTTTTACTATGTCGAAACGAGACTAAGGGATTATCGGTGAAAATGGAAGATGTTTAAGGGTCGTTTTTCAAGATATGAAAATTCTTCCAAATGACATCCCATTCTTTGAAATTGAAGGGATGGTAACCGAGAACTAGGGATTTTTTGTTGTTGGGAACATTAGACACTGGGTCTCTAAGGGTTTCAGATCAGGGAATATTGGAGGCATTCGAAAAGGCAGTATCTATGAGAGGGGTTGGATAACCGCATGTTTCTTCTATCGAACGCTTAATGGTTATTCGTGTTAGTTTTCAAAATAAATACATGTTTTTGACAACGAAACCCCAATCCTTTGCTGTGAATGCCATAACCAAGTCATTAAAAAGTTTAATCGATTAGTTTGGCTAATATTTTATCAAAAAACACAGCTATATACTGCTGAACATTGTGTTCTCAGACTGATGTGATCCACTGGAAAACGTTTTGCATTAAAAACAATCGTTTTTAGCCTTGATATGTCATAAGAATAGACTTCGATTTGGAACAAAATCTTAAAATATAAGCATGTGATATTAAGCAAAAACTTCGACATACCCGCATTCTAAGGTGCTGTTATTATCATCGTTGTAAAAATATATTTTCGCCGCCATGCCCATGGAAATCGGGAGAGCCAACGAGCTATACAATATTCCACAATAAATATCTCTCACAACGGTTTCTACACCAAAAATATATTGTATCCATAGGAAAACCAATATCTTACTTTTAAACTTGAATAATTTTCTTCTCAAAAGTAAAGAAATGAGAAGTTCTTAGATTTTGGTGCCGAAATTGTAGTGGGAGAATCTATATACTTGCAGGTTTTACACAGCTTCACACCACAAGGAAACGTGCCACTAGGTGACGACGAGCCCTGTGGCATAGAGCTGCGGACTAGGGTTTCACGGATATTTTTACTATGTCGAAACGAGACTAAGGGATTATCGGTGAAAATGGAAGATGTTTAAGGGTCGTTTTTCAAGATATGAAAATTCTTCCAAATGACATCCCATTCTTTGAAATTGAAGGGATGGTAACCGAGAACTAGGGATTTTTTGAGAGGGGTTGGATAACCGCATTGGACAAAAAAGTTTCTCATTTCCTGACTTTTGGTATGGAAGTCCTCATCTTCACTGCAAATGCGGCGGAGGCGAAGGAACTGAGTGAAGGGAATAGACCTTTTAATGTGGTTGGGGTAGGAAGAGGTAAAGAGAAGATAGCTATGGGAGTCAGTCGGCTTGTAGAACACAGAAGTAACAAGTCTATTGCCATTGATGGATACAAGTATATCTAAGAACGATACACTGGTCTCACTGATCTCCCACGTAAACTGGAGTGCTGGGTTGAAGTTTTTTACGAAGTTAATAAACTTTTCCGGCTCTCCGCGGGAACAGGATGCTGTGCCGTGACAGTCATCAATGTACCTACCAAGGTAATCAGGTATGGGATCAGTGTATTGCTCGAAGATCTGCTTTCCACAAAACCAACGAACAAATTGGCATAGTTGGAACTCTTTTTGGTTCCCATGGCTACACCTCTTACTTGTTGGTAATGCTCACCATCAAATGAAAAAATGTTGAGGGTGAGCACTAATTCAGCCAAACGGATCAAAACAGTGTAGATGGTTCCTGGTTAGGGCGCATATCTAAGAAGAATTTCAGTGCTCTCAAACCATCATGATGGGGAATGACAGTGTACAAGGATTTGACATCCATTGTGAAAATGATCCGAGGTGTAGTGGTTATGAGATGCTTGGCAGTTTCAGGAAGATCACCAGAGGCGATGAAATTCCTGATGGTGGTGGAAATGGTGGCTTGATTGGTAGAAGTCAAATGCTCGTCAATTTTGCTGTAAAAGGTGGTGTCACTCAATTGTCGATGAGCTTCATTGAGATATAAGTCAGCTCTTCAAACAACCACCCTTATCAGCAGGTTTGATAAGAATGTCTTCCCGAGCACGGAGTGATTTGAGAGCCCTAAATTCGGCTTCAATTTGTTTGTGTTGATGGCCTCAAAAAAGGGGTTTGAGGCCATCAACCCAAAAAAATCTTCCTTGTCTCCAGAAGACCAATATGGGTCCCTAGAGCTATTCATTCGACAATGTCGACATGACATAGAACAACTTCCCAAATTTAGGCCCAAAGGCCATCTAACCTCACTGAAGCTGAATTTAGAACTCTCAAATCACTCCGTGCTCGGCAAAACATTCTTATCAAACCTGCTGATATGGGTGGTGCCTTGGTTGTTTGGAGAGCTGAATTATATCGCAATGAAGCTCATCGACAATTGAGCGACACCACCTTTCACAGAAAAATTGACGAGGATTTGACATCTACCAATCAAACCACCATTTCCACCACCATCAATAACATTCAATTTCATAACACTCATAAATTCATTTTCACCATGGATATCAAATCTTTGTTCACTGTCATTCCCCATCATGGTGGTTTGAGAGCACTCAAATTATTTTTAGATAAGCGCCCTCACCAGGAGCCGTCTACAATGTTTTGATCCGTTTGGCTGAATTAGTGCTCACCCTCAACAATTTTTCATTTGACGGTGAGCATTACCAACAAGTAAATGGTGTAAATGGAAGCCAAAATGGGTCCCAACTATGCCAATTTATTCGTTGGTTTTGTGGAAAAGCAGATCTTCGAGCAATACACTGATCCCATACTTGATTATCTTGGTAGGTACATTGATTACTGTCTCAGCTGTGAGACCAGTGTATCGTTCTTAGATATACTTGTATCCATCAATGGCAATAGACTTGTTACTTCTGTGTTCTACAAGCCGACTGACTCCCATAGCTATCTTCTCTTTACCTCTTCCTACCCCAACCACATTAAAAGGTCTATTCCGTTCTCTCAGTTCCTTCGCCTCCGCCGCATTTGCAGTGAAGATGAGGACTTCCATACCAAAAGTCAGGAAATGAGAAACTTTTTTGTCCAATGCGGTTATCCAACCCCTCTCATATATACTGCCTTTTCGAATGCCTCCAATATTCCCTGATCTGAAACCCTTAGAGACCCTGTGTCTAATGTTCCCAACAACAAAAAATCCCTAGTTCTCCGTTACCATCCCTTCAATTTCAAAGTAAGAGATGTCATTTGGAAGAATTTTCATATCTTGAAAAACGACCCTGAAACATCTTCCATTCTCACTGATAATCCCTTAGTCTCGTTTCGACATAATAAAAATATCCGTGAAACCCTAGTCCCCAGCTCTATACCACAGGACTCGTCGTCACCTAATGGCACGTTTCCTTGTGGTGTGAAGCTGTGTAATACCTGTAAGTATATAGATTCTTCCACTACAATTTCGGCACCAAAATCTAAGAACACTATTAAGCACCATTTCACGTGCACCTCCTCTCATCTCATCTACTGTATTTCATGCAGTAAATGTGGCATGCTCTATACTGGTGAAACTGGTAGATATTTAAGGATAAGATTTGGTGAGCATCGTCGTGCTGTCGTAAACAATGATGCTAAACAACCTGTTGCCAGACATTTCAACTCTGGCAATCACAGTGTTTTAGATATAAAAATTCGAGCTCTGTGTCCCATTTCTTGTAGTAATGATAATCGCAAAAGCCAAGAAATGCATCTCATTTCCCAACTTAGCACCATTCATCCTCTCGGCATTAATGAGCGCATCTCTTACATTTAACTCCTATCTGTTTATGCCTGCCATCAGCAGATACTCTACATCTCATCTGTCTTTCTTGCTTTGTTATCTTTGTTCGCTGCTCCTTATAAATTATGCTAATATATTTCGTGATGTGATTTCCATATTTTGTTTATAGTTTGTTTTGATTAAATCCATCTGATTGGTTTATTTTCATCACGTGATCGCTTTTGTATTCACTATAAAAGCACGCGCTCGAAACGTCGAAGTTTTTATTGTATTTTTCAGATATTTTTACACAACAGTCAACCGCCGTATTCGTATGATAGTTGTAAATAATGACATTTTGACTGTATATATTATTTTTCTATGGCCACAGTTGTCATAATCATGTTTCGTTATAATTATCTCATTGAAACTTGAAAGCGCACGTATAAGCTTATTGTTTTGCACTTACACAAAGGCAAAGCCATATACTGTTCTTAAAAACACCAATCGTCGTTGAAGTAATCATTCGCTGTTTCTTCGGAATGGACACGTGGCAAACAACAACAATTCAGTTGCGAAACAACATGCAGGTAGAGATAGCAAAATCAAAAAGTATTTTAAACACTGCATGTTATTGAGTATCCGCGTTCAGTGACATACTCTAGTTCCACACTTTAATGTATATATTTCTTTGAAGAAGTGTTTTTAACTATCTGTAAATTATGCTCTGCTTTTGAAGAAGACAGCTTGCAATAGCTCCCACACAAGATTTAGCTGGCACAATTAAATCTCGAAGTATATAATTATCAGAGAAAATATTTTCAGCCAATTATTAGCAAATTTTATATTAGCCTCACCTTAGGAGCGCAATATTTGAAAGTGCTTCTCTTCATGCAGCAACCCCACAATTACATTCCAGTAGAGCTAAATTGTGGTAATAGCATCGCATGTAAGCGAACATGTTTGTGTGCTGATTAATAGAAGTAGAAAATTTATGTTTGAAATTTCTAAAATTCTTATCATCTTGGAATCACTAGTTTCATAAAAGGGTCAGCCACTCTGTCTCGACCTCTGTCTGATATCCCGGGGTGCACAACTGTGCATTCCGGCGTTGGGTATAAGTCCGGCGTCATGTATAAGATCCAATATAATATAATATTGTCATTTTCACGAATTATGAAACAGGGATTATTTTAAAGGAATTTTATTACTGCACAAGATGAACAAAAAGGCGGTGTAAAATCTATATTTAGCGGCACGCATGTTAAACAGGAATGTGATACTGAGTAGCTCTGTAGTTCTTCAGTGCAAACCAGTGCAGTGCTCAACTAAATGAAAATTTTAGAAATAATTTTTTAAACTTAGCGAGATGTCCGATGTTTAAAATTTAAACACTGCATGTTATTGAGTATCTACGTTCAGTGCATACTCTATTTCTACACTTTTATAATGTAAGAAGTATTTTCTACTATCTGTAAATTATGCTCTGCTTTTGCATGCAATATCTTCTACATGCACAAGATTTAGCTGGCACAATTAAATCTCGAAGTATATAATTATTGAAGACAGAGAAAATATTTTCAGCCAATTATTAGCAAATTTTATATTAACCTCACCTAAAGAGCGCAATATGCAGGAACCCCACGATTACATTTCGGTAAAGATAAATTCCGGTAATAGCGTCGCATGTAAGCGAACATATTTGTGTGCTGATTATAATAGTAGTAGAAAATTTATGCTTGAAATTTCTAAAATTCTTATCATCTTGGAATCACTAGTTTCATAAGAGGTCAGCCACTCTGTCTCGAGCTCTCTCTGGTATCCCGGGGTGCACAACTATAAGTCCGGTGTCAAGTATAAAATCCAAAAGTTGGGTTTCAGTAGCAGTAGCAGTGACAGTGCAATATCAAGATATTCCATACATTTGTTATTACTGCGTTTAGTTTCATTATAGCCTACACAGCAATGTCTAGTATATGCAATGACTGTTTGTTTGGGAGCCAATATGCGACATATAGATTTAACATATTTTGCTTTCTTTTTTACTAGGAACATGATCAATAATGCATTCTTGAAAACCCTTTGCGTTGTTATGGATATACAGGGTCTCTACTCCCTTGACGCGTTCAATCCTCGTGCAATCACTCATATGTCCATTCGTAAAATGAGATTTGGTCAGTAATAATAACGTACTGCACAAATGAATGTAATCACAATATATTTCACTGTCACTGAATTCCAACTTTGGGTTTATTTATTGAAACTTGCTGTTGGTTTATTGAAATTTGTATTTATAAAATAGAAGTCATTTCGCTTGCATGCTATTTCACTTACTCTCACAGTCTGAGATTGAGTCGGATTAATACCTCTCCTTCGCGGACAGGATCATGACTAAACCATTCTTCAGTTTTGCATAATTTCCTATTTACTCTTGCTCAGTTGCTCTCAAATTGTACGTTTTTCTTACTTTTTTTACCTTGTTTCGCTTAACTTGTATCAGATTTTGGAATATACCTTTCTAGTAAAAGTATTATACAAAAAATTTCTTCTGACAATTTATATCGTCCTGGTTTAACTCAATCTATATTTTAAATCTGCTTTGGAATGAACTTCTGGAATGTTGAACTTTGGTAATTGTCTTGCATAATAATGCGGCCTATCTGATATTTCACGCACGTGCAAGTATAATGGAGATAAAGACTTTTTATTCACATGAATCTAGAGACTCGAGTGTACTTGTAAATATTGACCTAAGAGGAATGCGTGACAAACCTAAATAACGTCTGGTTGTGTATTCGGTTTTATCGAAACTTAATCCCCTCATTTGTATATATTTTTGCTATATATATTTGACAAATAGTCAATCTCAAAATATGTCTTCTAAATGGTAGGCAATATGAACAGTTATTGTGCTTTTGCACATAATTTCTGATGAGTGCGTGATCAGTGATCATTTCACTAATCATCGTTAAATCTAATTACTAAAAGAAGAATTTATTACCGCACAATATTGCGTTTACGACTGCAGAAATCGCATTTTTTCACTGCACACATTGATTATAACTGCACCTTAAAATAATCCCTGTTATATGAAATAAAAGCACAAATTTTGAAGCGAACAATATCATATACCAACGTTATTCATAAACGTTGTCCCTGGAGTCGACAAATTCATGTTACCAGGCAAACTTCAGACAACGTTCCTACAATGTAATTGTGCTAGCTGGATAGTTTCGTCATTTTTCTCATTCATATCTTTTTCACCTTGTTCATGTTAATATATTTCATAATGTGATTTCCACACTAAATTTTCACTTGTGCAGTTATTGATGGCACTAAAGACACCAATGACGACTTTTTCGAAGGAGAAATAAACAAGTTTTAAAATAAGACCCAAACCAGTTTATAATGTGTAGAATTCCGAAAATTATTAAGCATAAAAGATGGACTCCGTTTTTTTTTGTACTGCAGGTGGCATAAGATAAGACCGATCGAAGCATATTAATAGGCCTTTGCACGGTTTTCTCAAATTTGTATTTAATTTTAGGTAACTCCGACACCACGGCTGAAAAGAGCACTCCAAAATTAATACAACTACAATGTTTGGTGATACAATATCATAAAATAGGGAAAATATTGTCTTGTGAAATTTGCACATTTTTCATACTTTTATATTGCGAAAGCGATGGTTTCCGCTTGGTTTCTGCTTTATAACATATCCGACCTATAATAATTTAGAAAAAGGTCTATACCCAATTAAACTTGGGTCGTTTTCATGCCTTTTTAAGTCTAGTTCTGGCACGATCATTTCTGTGAATCGTTAACGACAACTCCTTATGTCGCGCAGTTACACGTACTCAGAGCCTACCTGTTGCACTGACGTTGCAGGCCGTATATGACATGAAGACGAGAACCAGTAGGAGGCGTTTTATTTCAGCCATTTATCGTGCGTTATGATGCTCTTTCTTGAAAGGGTAACCAGAAACCGAAAGCCACTGCATAGCAATGCACAGAGCGTTCACCTTCGATTGGTGTACAGTACTGTGATTTGTACTTGAATTATTCATCTTTATATAAGAATTCGCATTCCCCGGAAACCCGCAGGGTTCCCATTCTAGCCCACGCATATGAAGAGTCACGTCCACGAAAATTTATGTATGCATCTTGGATATCTGTGGTTAATTGGAAAAATTGGCAATTTTTGTATAACTGATCTGTTCTCTATCTATTTAGCGAAGCTTTCGAAACGTCAAATTAAAAACTGTACTGTACTGTACTGTACTGTACTGTACTGTACTGTACTGTACTGTACTGTACTGTACTGTACTGTACTGTACTGTACTGTACTGTACTGTACTGTACTGTACTGTACTGTACTGTACTGTACTGTACTGTACTGTACTGTACTGTACTGTACTGTACTGTACTGTACTGTACTGTACTGTACTGTACTGTACTGTACTGTACTGTACTGTACTGTACTGTACTGTACTGTACTGTACTGTACTGTACTGCACTGCACTGCACTGCACTGTACTGTACTGTACTGTGCTGTACTGTGCTGTACTGTGCTGTACTGTACTGTACTGTACTGTACTGTACTGTACTGTGCTGTACTGTACTGTAGTGTACTGTACTGTACTGTACTGTACTGTACTGTACTGTGCTGTGCTGTGCTGTGCTGTGCTGTACTGTACTGTACTGTACTGTACTGTGCTGTGCTGTACTGTACTGTACTGTACTGTGCTGTACTGTACTGTACTGTGCTGTGCTGTACTGTACTGTACTGTACTGTACTGTACTGTACTGTACTGTGCTGTGCTGTGCTGTGCTGTACTGTACTGTGTATGTATGCTGTACTGTACTGTACTGTACTGTGCTGTACTGTACTGTACTGTACTGTACTGTACTGTACTGTACTGTACTGTACTGTACTGTGCTGTGCTGTACTGTACTGTACTGTACTATGCTGTACTGTGTGCTGTACTGTACTGTACTGTACTGTGCTGTACTGTGCTGTGCTGCACTGTACTGTACTGTACTGTACTGTACTGTACTGTACTGTACTGTACTGTACTGTACTGTACTGTACTGTACTGTACTGTACTGTACTGTACTGTACTGTACTGTACTGTACTGTACTGTACTGTACTGTACTGTACTGTACTGTACTGTACTGTACTGTACTGTACTGTACTGTACTGTACTGTACTGTACTGTACTGTACTCGCTGTTCATGTAAAACGCTTTGATGGCGAAAGCTTATAATTTTCCCAATCTGTTTAGCATTTTCTATAGACTAATAGCTAAATGTACAGAGGCTGGATTAACAGAATTCATAAAATAATGGTCTCGTGAAAAATGAAGCATGTCGATTGTAGCTATGTCACACTAGTCTTGTAAAAGTAGAATTTAAAAAATATACAGTCGAAAGAACAACCGACGCACGTGCGCAGCATGGACTGAATTCTATTCGGCTCGCGCAAGTGACGTCAAGTGACATTAAACGTACGCCAACTTTCCTTAATGACTCCAGTTCTAGACATGCTAAAACAACAAAATATTCGCCACAATACTCCTCATTGTTAAAGGATTTAAGCGAGATATAGCTTGCCTTATAAATCTCGATACAACTCTCGCAACAGATAAGCAAAATTGACGATTGTGCAACCCAAAATAGCAGAATATTTAGCATGACGTAATATTCTCTCAACGTTCCGGTTACAGCGCGTCCACACGTATTCGGATTCGTTACGTTTTCCAACGTTTCCACTCTGAAGACCATTTTCAAAGGTTTTCAGTTTCCGTTTTCGCCTGATATGTATGGACAGAAGACGTGTCCGCAACAAAATGCTTTTCGAATACAAAGAATCCGCATACGTGTGGACATAGTCCCTATAATACAGTGTCTGGAAACGCGGAAAACTTAATGTTGGGGGTGTACTGAGAGTGCACGTTTTCTTTGTTTTACAAATGTAAATATTCAGCTGCAGGGATTTTATTGGCTGCTTTCTTCATTATGCTGACAGAACAATGTGTTTACTGAGCCTGAAGGTGCACAAACATGAACAAAAACATAGAACAAAAGCTTTAGATGCGTTTCCAGACACTGTGTTATAGGGATTATGTTGTGGACAAGCCCTTCAGAGGTCCACTTGAAGCAAGGCATTCAAGGTTACGTCATTGATTGTTTGTTTTGTTATGGTAATAGCATGTTTGGAGTGCAATTTGGATATAACATGCACGAGCGAGTCTTTGATAAACACACATATTTAACAATTATTCGCCGAAAGCGAGGTGAATATCGGTGAATAAAAACCGAGACGAAGTCGAGGTGTTTATTCACCGATATTCACCGAGCCTGAATTATATTCACCGTATAATTGAGTATTTACGATAAAAGCGGCTTAAAACGCTTTAAGTGATTATCGCGTATTAATCCGAGGTAGCGCAACCAATCAGCGTTGAGAATTTTCAATAATCACCCATGTAATTTTGCTAATACTTATTAGTATAAACCTACTAGTATAGGCTATTACAAATCCAGCGTTCTGATTGGCTACTCTACTAGAGGGCCACCAGGCATTAGCCTACTAGTAGCGAAGAGCGAGAGAAAAACTTGTGAATCAGTTGCTTTTTTAAGAAAAAAACTTCATAAAATGTCCTACTCTAATGATTATATAGCGATATGGCTATAAGAGGTTCATATCTTCGGTTCAGTGCATGCACCGTTCGATTCAGCGTTTTACGATCTCTTTAGAGAAGTAAATTGTGTTTGTTTACAACGCTATGCGGCCGATTTAGCCCCTTTCAAACACCTCTAACACCTCTGAAGTTTGTATTGTTTACAAATTAACAATAATACAAACTAATTAAATATTCATTTCGCTTTCCTACCTTTGGTTTACACAGTACAAACTCGTAAATACCACCATTCGACGGGGATTTCCAATCCCTTTAGTTTGATACCATTTTTATAATCATAGGACATAATCTAGCCCTTTTTTAGGAAGGAGATGAGATAACCATGGAAAGGGATAGTTCCGTTCTGCAAACACCACAAAATGCACCAGGCAGTATTTGCACAGACACACCATTTACCTTATATCAACCATCGGGAACCTCTGAAACGCCAGAATTACAGGAAAATAATGAAACGGAAACCAGTTCAAGAGATAAAAACTAAATTCGTTTTTGGCAACAAGAGACATCAGTCCCGTACGAAGCTCGATGAAACTGGCATGGAATGATGCTTCGGAGAGAACGAAACGTCATTATACTCGTAAGGCAAGACAGGTCGTGTTTGCAACTCTGGAAGAAATTTCACCTGATAGCTCAGATATGTTGCTAGACGCATTGAAATCTCCATGGAGTGCTGATACCAATGTCGATCCTACGTTGATGCAGGCACTTACTGGATGTTATAAGAACGCAGCTCATTGGAGCACACGTAGGCAAATCCTGTCAATCATGGCGGACAAGGTTAGTTTTAAGGAGCTCCAAAAGTGGATTCCACATTTAACCCGATACAGATACAGCATTGCACGTCATCACATCTTGCTCCATGGAAGAGGTTCTGTTGTTGCTCCCATGAAGAATACAAGGATATGCGTTTCACCCCAGAAACTTGATCACTTCTTGACATTCATAACTAGTACATCAGTAATCCAGGACTTGCCATTTGGAGAGAAATCATTAAAGTTATCCTCCAATACCAAGATTACTGTTCCAAATGTCATCAGGAATCTTATACCTGAACAGTTAGTGAAGCAATATCAGAGTTATTGTGAAGAGTCTGATTTCGTACCTCTGAGCCGCAGCACTTTATGCAGAATTCTGAAAGTCTGTTCTGCGTCAGTCCGAAAATCTCTGCAAGGGTTAGACTACATATCAGCAGAAGGTTCCAAGGCATTTGACGATGTGGAAGATGTCTTAGAAAAGCTGGGAGACGAATATGGAACCGGTCATACCTGGGTAAAGGAGCAAAGTGGCAAATTGAAAGTTGCGAAACGCTATCTTAAAGGTGATTACAAGGTTAGTCAATTTATTTATTCTCACACATGAAAGGTACTAATTAATAAATAGAAAGGCAAGGGAAAATACAATTTGTGTTGAGAAAACTGAAATGCTCCAACAATGTTACATCTTTTGTATTAAAGGTACATGTAGCACCAAGTTCAAGAGTTGCAGATCACTGTAGGGCTCATGCTCTTAGCTATGAAAAGGAGGACACTGATTATTTTATTAAATGTGACCACCATCATGATCTTCAATGTGACAGATGTCTCTTAATTCCTTCTGTTTTCGATGAGATAAGCACAGCTTTGGAAAACGCAGAGATCCCAAGCGAGGAAAAAGAGGAGATATTGTATCTTGTTTCCCAGTCCAAGAATAGTATTGAAGCCTGGAAGGCGCACTTACTCCGCACTGTTAACCAAGATGAAGCTAGATTAGACATCATCAGTAATTTGGATTCAAATTCAGTTCTTATTGTCTTGGATTGGGCCATGAAATTCCTCCCAAGAAAATACCGAGAAAGTCAGTCTGATTGGTTTGGCAAACGGGGAATTTCGTGGCACATAGCCGTTGTGACAAGAAAAAGTAGTCCAATCTCAAACAGAAACGCTCACTTTTGTCCACATTTTCAGAAAGTGTTCCCAAGACAGCCCAACAGTTGTGGAAATCGTAGACGATGTGGTTAGGCATCTCAAGACAACCATGCCGGCAGGAGAGATGGTATACCTACGTCAAGATAATGCCGGGTGCTACCATAGCGCACCTACCATACTGGCACTCCAGCAGATAGCTAAGAAGCACAAAGTGCAAATCAGATTGGACTTTTCCGATCCACAAGGCGGAAAAGGGGCGTTTGATCGTAAAGCAGCTTCTCTCAAGAACCACATAAAGATATATCTAAATTCAGGAAAATATGTCGATTCCGCTGAGCAGATGAAGGATGCTATTGAATCCTTTGGTGGTGTACCGGGAGTTAGAGTGATTCTGTGCGACCTTCCTACTGTTCCTGAGGATGACGCACCTAAATGGGAAGGTATCAGCTTTATCAATAACTTTGCGTATACCAAGGGTGGAATACGAACCTGGAGAGAATATGGTATTGGTCCTGGTAAATTTCTAAAATGGAGCCACTTCAGTTTGCAAAAAAATATCCAATACCTCAGCTTAACGTAATTACGGATGCCGCTTCTCCAAAGGCTGAATTTACTACTATTAAAGCCAAAAGAAAGCCAAGTAAACCGCAAGTTTCAGAAAAGTCAACAGATGAAGATAGAGCCTCAGACCACTTAGACGAGGAGAGCGACAATGAAGAAAACAAACTGTTTTCTTGCCCATTCGAAGGGTGTGTAAAAAGCTACCAAAGATTTTCATCCTTGCAAAACCATCTTGACATTGGAAAGCACAAATATGCATTAGAGCACGAAAGTCTTCTTGATAAAGCAATGCTGGAATACGCGAAAAGGTTAGAAGAAGGCACTAGCGCAGTACAACATCCAGAAGCCCATGGTATTTCACAAACATTGGATTACGTAGAACCTTTGGAAATTGGATGGGCGCTAAAGTCGTCAGCTAAAAGAAAACGCTTTACCCCTACTCAGAAAGAATACCTAACTAGTCATTTTGACATAGGAGAACAAACTGGCCACAAAGTAGATCCCAAGAATGTGTCTAACTCTATGAGAAAAGCAAGAAATCCAGATGGTTCGCGTTTGTTCGAAAAATCAGATTTTCTGTCACCGCAGCAAATTGCAAGCTTTTTTTTCTCGCTTGGCTAAAAAAAGAAGACAAGTTGATTATAGTGACACAGAAGATGAGGTCGAGGAAGACGAGTTCAAGCAAATGTCAAACGAGGAAAACTTTCAAAAACTAACAAATGAAATTTTGAATGAAATTTCTATTTCCCATCCAATAATGTTTGAAACACACAACATCTGCGAACTGGCTACAAACTCCAAGTTGCCCAAATTCTCTGTACATATGCTCCAAGATATTTGCAACTTTTTTGAACTGGACACATCTGCCATAAAAAGCACAAACAGATTCAAGAAACCGTATATCAACCTTCTGAATGAATTAGTGGCAACTTGCACCTGCTGCAAGAGCCAGTAAACTATTTTATGATTATGTGTTTGCACTGCGTATTAACAATATCCCACTGCATTCTACACTGCTGGTTTACTGCTGGTAGAAAAATGCTGTTAGCAATGTCAGTTAGCGCTGAAGCGCCATGGACCATTTAAAAGAGCGAAAGAGTGTGAACGAGTGTAACAGTACAGCGTGACTGGTAACAATGAATTTAATATTACAATATATATAATTAGAGTTTACTGCTCGTAAACAATACAATGAGCATGTCCACCTTGTTTCGTTTCGATAGATACATTAATAAATTTGCCTGCGCTCACACGGTGCCGGAGGAACGTTTGACAGTTGAAAACGTTGACGTGAAAAAAACGTTCAGCTAGGCGCCGCAGGAAATTTGTCCAGTTCCGTGTAAGCAGACTGCTTAAAGCCTAAGAGTAAAGGTTAAAGAGTAAAGACGAAAGTACCGAATGTACAACTTCTTGAACGGAAAAACACGACTTTACCCAAACTTTGAACAGCTCTTGCGCTGCGCTTAGTCGTTTGCCCAAACAAATCTTTACATCAATCGAAAGCATTTTATTCATTTATTCAAGATGCTAAAGCTTGATCAATTCAAAGGATTATCACATGGTGAAAAATGATTTCTTCATGATATACTTTTAGCGAGGTGAGAGTTCGACCTCCAAGATAGACTCAAGGTCACGTAAACACGATTTTGCCCCAACTTTGAACAGCTCTTGCGCAGCACTCAGTCGTTTGCCCAAAGAAATTTTTACATCAATCGAAAGCATTTTATTCATTTATTCAACAGACTAAGGCTTGATCAATTCAAAGGTTTATCACATGGTGAAAATTAATTTTGTTTATTACATACTTTTAGGGAGCTGAAATTTATACCTTGAGAATAAAATTATTTCTGATCTTACAATTAACACAAACTTCCTCAAAATCACGCAAATGTATATTTAAACACAAAACTACAAGATGATAGGACAATTTAGCCTCTTAGATTTATTTTCTTTGTAGACGAGACGATCAAATATGGCATAGATGTCGCTTCGTAAAACGGCGATTTCGGCAGCTTAGCCTTAAATTGCGATTTTCTCAAATACTAAAATATATTTTTCGAAAAATCTTTTCACAGCTTTTTATCATATCATAGACTATGTTGAAGCAAAGTTTGAGCGAAATCTAAATTTTTACTTTTGCCGTCGATTTTCGAAATTGTTTGTTTTTTCCTGACATCGGCTCTTAATGGTTTAAAAACACATTTGAATGCTCTTGATTGTATTGTATTTTAAAATTATTTAAGCCCCCGTACAAACGAGCAAGTTTTCCTGGACAAGTTTTCCTGGACAAGTTTTCCTTGACAAGGAGCCTTGTTCAAAAGGTCAAAAGCTAGATATACCAGCTTTTGAACAAGGAAAATTGTTCGTGTGTACGGCCGACAACGAGCCAACAGGAAAATTGGGAAAACTTGAGTACTTGACAAGGAAATGCGCTGTTCGCCACATTTATCTTCAGGCACTATATCATAGGTATACATGAAGTATTCATTTGTGTCGTTAATACACAGGCTGGTAAAACATGTCAAGGTATAAAATCGATCGAAATAAACTTGTTTGTCGTACACAAGGGATAACAGTATATTTGCTGGACTGTCTATGTTGTTACAAGCGACTGCGATCCAGCGTCATTGTGAAACGTGACATTATCGGAGTGTTTCTTTCTTAGATTTTTGAAAGTAAATAAAGTAGAAAGAAGGAATAAGGAAAGTAGATCTTGGTTTGTCAGAGGATGGTGCTTGTCAAAGCTGCTATCTATGTAATAGCTAGCGATAGTTTCATATTTATATTATGGCAAAAATATTTCCTTTTATATGTAACAAGACACTCTATTTAACAATTAGATTATGAGGTCAAGATTTCTATGAGGTGATAGTTGACGAGGCGAAGCCCGAATGAACTATCATCTCATAGAAATCGAGAGCGAATAATCTAATTGTTTTAGTAGAAACCAGCAAAAAAACAGTATTTCAAAACGTTTTTCATAATTTATTGAAATAAATTCGCTAAAAATCGCGCCGAGGAGATGGCTGTTTCGCTACTCGCTATCTATCGACAATTAGATAGCGAGTAGCGTAGCCAATCAAATTACAGCATTTGCAATAGTATACTTAGTCTAGTATGATTCTACTAATGAGCGTTAAAACTGACTTATACAATTCTTACTTCTTCCTTATCAAACTGTCTTTGTAACTTTATACCTTAGCAAATGAATGCATAGAACTGTATATTTTGTTTAACTCGTTCTAATGAATTTACTTTATAGCAGGTCCTTGTACTTGTAGAATAACAGCTTTCAGTAGCTGAACAAGTCTCGACCTGCATAATATATAGATTAATATAATGATAACAATTATGGCTTCAGTTTAAACTATCATCTATCAGTCTTAACTTTACTGAAGATAATTATTTGTGACTAAACCCGAGCTAGCCCGCTTCACTTCATGTAATCATGGAAATAAAGTCTACTAAAAATTCCTACATTTCGTTATGGGTCCAGATATCCGAGCAAGCCTGCATAGCCAAGATCTCTGTTTTGAACAGGGAGATCTTAGCTATACCAGGGCTAAAAATTCTCATCCAAGCAGGTAATTAAATTCACCTTGGTAAAACTGGCAAACCCAGGTTATCACGCTGGATCACTTTCTCTCAATATTTCGAGTTGAATTTTTTGGCCTTTTGAACAGTACAATATGCTGTTATGTACGATAATTAAATATCTAAGCTATAAATATTACGTTAAACTATTTTCAAGTTGAACTTCATTTCTGTCATGTAGCCTGCAGTCATGTGCATACTAAGTAACCATCACTCTTTCTTAACATTTGGTGATAAGAGCCTGCTGACATTTTTACAGCTTAGCTAGTTTAATTTCTTCTCGAGTAACTCCTTCCAGTAGACTGATCATTGTTGTTTGCACTAAAGGAAGTCCTAGCCTCAAATTGTTTTGATATTTTTGTTGTTGGCGAAACAAAGCTTGATTCTACATTTCCAACTTCGCAAATAGCAATCTCAGGCTTTAAAATTATAAAGAAAGATCGAAACAAACATGGTGGTGGTCTTGTTGTCTATTTGCGCTCAAACATCGTCGCAACTCGACTCCTCAACATTGAAACGACGCATCTAGAAACTATCGTAATAAATCTTCGCTTAAATAAGAAACCCTATTTGTTGATTGCTGCTTATATAGTCCTATAGACCACCTAGTTTATTGAATTCGATCTGGTCACGTTAAATTAATGCTGTTTTAGATGCAACTGCTGTAGATTTCTCAAGCATAATAATTATAGGCGACCTGAACTGTGATTTCACAAGTCCACTCAATTCTGAAAGCTATGACACCTTAGAGCTCAAAGACATTTGCGATATTTATGACCTGATTGCATTATCAATGAACTGACTCGAATAACTAATAATACAAGTACTTTGATTGATATTATTCTAACGACAATTCCTCAAAATTTCACAACCTCTGGAACGATAGGTACCCAAATGAGTGACCATAAACTTATTTATGCTGTGATGAAGGCTAAATTGATCAAACAAAATTTATTGCTGACCTCAGGGGAATCCTTTTCATATGGCCACGGTCTTTGACGTTGGGCATGAAACAAACTCCTTGTTGACACAATTGGACATCATGCCCCTTTAAAACAATGTCGCATTCGTGGTGATCAAGTGCCTTTCATGACAAAAGAGCTCCGAAAATCAATAATGACGCGTAATCGTCTTCACAAAACATTTTTTAAATCAAAGTCACCCAATGACTGGGAACGTTATCGTATTCAGAGGAATCATACTGTTACTTTAAGAAGGCGTTGTATTAAACATTATTTCAATAATAAAGCTCAAGAGGGAACAAAAAATCCACGAACATTTTGGTCTACATTCAAACCTTTTCTTCATTCTAAAAAGTCATCCATGCATGCCAGTTTCCATCTTAACGAGAATGATGGCATTATCACAGATATGTCAACAATTGAAAATACACTGAATCAGTATTTTTTGAATACCGCTGCGGGAGTTGGTTCATCTATTGCCCTAAATGGTGATTTCCGACTGCATCCAAGCATCAAAGCTATCAAAGACAACTTCCTGATAATTCGGCATTCCAATTTAAACGTACTACGTCAACGGAAATAAGCAAAGTGATACACGATCTTAAAAACTCAAAGGCTCTAGCTTATGACAACATTCCTGTGGGAATTATTAAGGCTGGTGCTGCTGAGTTAGCTGAACTTCTGTCGGGACTGATAAATTATCTTGTCATAAACAGAAGTTTTCCTGCTTCACTGAAGCATGCAGATGGTTCGCGTTTGTTCGAAAAATCAGATTTTCTGTCACCGCAGCAAATTGCAAGCTTTTTTTTCTCGCTTGGCTAAAAAAAGAAGACAAGTTGATTATAGTGACACAGAAGATGAGGTCGAGGAAGACGAGTTCAAGCAAATGTCAAACGAGGAAAACTTTCAAAAACTAACAAATGAAATTTTGAATGAAATTTCTATTTCCCATCCAATAATGTTTGAAACACACAACATCTGCGAACTGGCTACAAACTCCAAGTTGCCCAAATTCTCTGTACATATGCTCCAAGATATTTGCAACTTTTTTGAACTGGACACATCTGCCATAAAAAGCACAAACAGATTCAAGAAACCGTATATCAACCTTCTGAATGAATTAGTGGCAACTTGCACCTGCTGCAAGAGCCAGTAAACTATTTTATGATTATGTGTTTGCACTGCGTATTAACAATATCCCACTGCATTCTACACTGCTGGTTTACTGCTGGTAGAAAAATGCTGTTAGCAATGTCAGTTAGCGCTGAAGCGCCATGGACCATTTAAAAAGAGCGAAAGAGTGTGAACGAGTGTAACAGTACAGCGTGACTGGTAACAATGAATTTAATATTACAATATATATAATTAGAGTTTACTGCTCGTAAACAATACAATGAGCATGTCCACCTTGTTTCGTTTCGATAGATACATTAATAAATTTGCCTGCGCTCACACGGTGCCGGAGGAACGTTTGACAGTTGAAAACGTTGACGTGAAAAAAACGTTCAGCTAGGCGCCGCAGGAAATTTGTCCAGTTCCGTGTAAGCAGACTGCTTAAAGCCTAAGAGTAAAGGTTAAAGAGTAAAGACGAAAGTACCGAATGTACAACTTCTTGAACGGAAAAACACGACTTTACCCAAACTTTGAACAGCTCTTGCGCTGCGCTTAGTCGTTTGCCCAAACAAATCTTTACATCAATCGAAAGCATTTTATTCATTTATTCAAGATGCTAAAGCTTGATCAATTCAAAGGATTATCACATGGTGAAAAATGATTTCTTCATGATATACTTTTAGCGAGGTGAGAGTTCGACCTCCAAGATAGACTCAAGGTCACGTAAACACGATTTTGCCCCAACTTTGAACAGCTCTTGCGCAGCACTCAGTCGTTTGCCCAAAGAAATTTTTACATCAATCGAAAGCATTTTATTCATTTATTCAACAGACTAAGGCTTGATCAATTCAAAGGTTTATCACATGGTGAAAATTAATTTTGTTTATTACATACTTTTAGGAGCTGAAATTTATACCTTGAGAATAAAATTATTTCTGATCTTACAATTAACACAAACTTCCTCAAAATCACGCAAATGTATATTTAAACACAAAACTACAAGATGATAGGACAATTTAGCCTCTTAGATTTATTTTCTTTGTAGACGAGACGATCAAATATGGCATAGATGTCGCTTCGTAAAACGGCGATTTCGGCAGCTTAGCCTTAAATTGCGATTTTCTCAAATACTAAAATATATTTTTCGAAAAATCTTTTCACAGCTTTTTATCATATCATAGACTATGTTGAAGCAAAGTTTGAGCGAAATCTAAATTTTTACTTTTGCCGTCGATTTTCGAAATTGTTTGTTTTCCTGACATCGGCTCTTAATGGTTTAAAAACACATTTGAATGCTCTTGATTGTATTGTATTTTAAAATTATTTAAGCCCCGTACAAACGAGCAAGTTTTCCTGGACAAGTTTTCCTGGACAAGTTTTCCTTGACAAGGAGCCTTGTTCAAAGGTCAAAAGCTAGATATACCAGCTTTTGAACAAGGAAAATTGTTCGTGTGTACGGCCGACAAAGAGCCAACAGGAAAATTGGGAAAACTTGAGTACTTGACAAGGAAATGCGCTGTTCGCCACATTTATCTTCAGGCACTATATCATAGGTATACATGAAGTATTCATTTGTGTCGTTAATACACAGGCTGGTAAAACATGTCAAGGTATAAAATCGATCGAAATAAACTTGTTTGTCGTACACAAGGGATAACAGTATATTTGCTGGACTGTCTATGTTGTTACAAGCGACTGCGATCCAGCGTCATTGTGAAACGTGACATTATCGGAGTGTTTCTTTCTTAGATTTTTGAAAGTAAATAAAGTAGAAAGAAGGAATAAGGAAAGTAGATCTTGGTTTGTCAGAGGATGGTGCTTGTCAAAGCTGCTATCTATGTAATAGCTAGCGATAGTTTCATATTTATATTATGGCAAAAATATTTCCTTTTATATGTAACAAGACACTCTATTTAACAATTAGATTATGAGGTCAAGATTTCTATGAGGTGATAGTTGACGAGGGCGAAGCCCGAATGAACTATCATCTCATAGAAATCGAGAGCGAATAATCTAATTGTTTTAGTAGAAACCAGCAAAAAAACAGTATTTCAAAACGTTTTTCATAATTTATTGAAATAAATTCGCTAAAAATCGCGCCGAGGAGATGGCTGTTTCGCTACTCGCTATCTATCGACAATTAGATAGCGAGTAGCGTAATAATCAAATTACAGCATTTGCAATAGTATACTTAGTCTAGTATGATTCTACTAATGAGCGTTAAAACTGACTTATACAATTCTTACTTTTTCCTTATCAAACTGTCTTTGTAACTTTATACCTTAGCAAATGAATGCATAGAACTGTATATTTTGTTTAACTCGTTCTAATGAATTTACTTTATAGCAGGTCCTTGTACTTGTAGAATAACAGCTTTCAGTAGCTGAACAAGTCTCGACCTGCATAATATATAGATTAATATAATGATAACAATTATGGCTTCAGTTTAAACTATCATCTATCAGTCTTAACTTTACTGAAGATAATTATTTGTGACTAAACCGAGCTAGCCCGCTTCACTTCATGTAATCATGGAAATAAAGTCTACTAAAAATTCCTACATTTCGTTATGGGTCCAGATATCCGAGCAAGCCTGCATAGCCAAGATCTCTGTTTTGAACAGGGAGATCTTAGCTATACCAGGGCTAAAAATTCTCATCCAAGCAGGTAATTAAATTCACCTTGGTAAAACTGGCAAACCCAGGTTATCACGCTGGATCACTTTCTCTCAATATTTCGAGTTGAATTTTTTGGCCTTTTGAACAGTACAATATGCTGTTATGTACGATAATTAAATACCTAAGCTATAAATATTACGTTAAACTATTTTCAAGTTGAACTTCATTTCTGTCATGTAGCCTGCAGTCATGTGCATACTAAGTAACCATCACTCTTTCTTAACATTTGGTGATAAGAGCCTGCTGACATTTTTACAGCTTAGCTAGTTTAATTTCTTCTCGAGTAACTCCTTCAGTAGACTGATCATTGTTGTTTGCACTAAAGGAAGTCCTAGCCTCAAATTGTTTTGATATTTTTGTTGTTGGCGAAACAAAGCTTGATTCTACATTTCCAACTTCGCAAATAGCAATCTCAGGCTTTAAAATTATAAAGAAAGATCGAAACAAACATGGTGGTGGTCTTGTTGTCTATTTGCGCTCAAACATCGTCGCAACTCGACTCCTCAACATTGAAACGACGCATCTAGAAACTATCGTAATAAATCTTCGCTTAAATAAGAAACCCTATTTGTTGATTGCTGCTTATATAGTCCTATAGACCACCTAGTTTATTGAATTCGATCTGGTCACGTTAAATTAATGCTGTTTTAGATGCAACTGCTGTAGATTTCTCAAGCATAATAATTATAGGCGACCTGAACTGTGATTTCACAAGTCCACTCAATTCTGAAAGCTATGACACCTTAGAGCTCAAAGACATTTGCGATATTTATGACCTGATTGCATTATCAATGAACCGACTCGAATAACTAATAATACAAGTACTTTGATTGATATTATTCTAACGACAATTCCTCAAAATTTCACAACCTCTGGAACGATAGGTACCCAAATGAGTGACCATAAACTTATTTATGCTGTGATGAAGGCTAAATTGATCAAACAAAATTTATTGCTGACCTCAGGGGAATCCTTTTCATATGGCCACGGTCTTTGACGTTGGGCATGAAACAAACTCCTTGTTGACACAATTGGACATCATGCCCTTTAAAACAATGTCGCATTCGTGGTGATCAAGTGCCTTTCATGACAAAAGAGCTCCGAAAATCAATAATGACGCGTAATCGTCTTCACAAAACATTTTTTAAATCAAAGTCACCCAATGACTGGGAACGTTATCGTATTCAGAGGAATCATACTGTTACTTTAAGAAGGCGTTGTATTAAACATTATTTCAATAATAAAGCTCAAGAGGGAACAAAAAATCCACGAACATTTTGGTCTACATTCAAACCTTTTCTTCATTCTAAAAAGTCATCCATGCATGCCAGTTTCCATCTTAACGAGAATGATGGCATTATCACAGATATGTCAACAATTGAAAATACACTGAATCAGTATTTTTTGAATACCGCTGCGGGAGTTGGTTCATCTATTGCCCTAAATGGTGATTTCCGACTGCATCCAAGCATCAAAGCTATCAAAGACAACTTCCTGATAATTCGGCATTCCAATTTAAACGTACTACGTCAACGGAAATAAGCAAAGTGATACACGATCTTAAAAACTCAAAGGCTCTAGCTTATGACAACATTCCTGGGAATTATTAAGGCTGGTGCTGCTGAGTTAGCTGAACTTCTGTCGGGACTGATAAATTATCTTGTCATAAACAGAAGTTTTCCTGCTTCACTGAAGCATGCAGATGGTTCGCGTTTGTTCGAAAAATCAGATTTTCTGTCACCGCAGCAAATTGCAAGCTTTTTTTTCTCGCTTGGCTAAAAAAAGAAGACAAGTTGATTATAGTGACACAGAAGATGAGGTCGAGGAAGACGAGTTCAAGCAAATGTCAAACGAGGAAAACTTTCAAAAACTAACAAATGAAATTTTGAATGAAATTTCTATTTCCCATCCAATAATGTTTGAAACACACAACATCTGCGAACTGGCTACAAACTCCAAGTTGCCCAAATTCTCTGTACATATGCTCCAAGATATTTGCAACTTTTTTGAACTGGACACATCTGCCATAAAAAGCACAAACAGATTCAAGAAACCGTATATCAACCTTCTGAATGAATTAGTGGCAACTTGCACCTGCTGCAAGAGCCAGTAAACTATTTTATGATTATGTGTTTGCACTGCGTATTAACAATATCCCACTGCATTCTACACTGCTGGTTTACTGCTGGTAGAAAATGCTGTTAGCAATGTCAGTTAGCGCTGAAGCGCCATGGACCATTTAAAAGAGCGAAAGAGTGTGAACGAGTGTAACAGTACAGCGTGACTGGTAACAATGAATTTAATATTACAATATATATAATTAGAGTTTACTGCTCGTAAACAATACAATGAGCATGTCCACCTTGTTTCGTTTCGATAGATACATTAATAAATTTGCCTGCGCTCACACGGTGCCGGAGGGAACGTTTGACAGTTGAAAACGTTGACGTGAAAAAAACGTTCAGCTAGGCGCCGCAGGAAATTTGTCCAGTTCCGTGTAAGCAGACTGCTTAAAGCCTAAGAGTAAAGGTTAAAGAGTAAAGACGAAAGTACCGAATGTACAACTTCTTGAACGGAAAAACACGACTTTACCCAAACTTTGAACAGCTCTGCGCTGCGCTTAGTCGTTTGCCCAAACAAATCTTTTCATCAATCGAAAGCATTTTATTCATTTATTCAAGATGCTAAAGCTTGATCAATTCAAAGGATTATCACATGGTGAAAAATGATTTCTTCATGATATACTTTTAGCGAGGTGAGAGTTCGACCTCCAAGATAGACTCAAGGTCACGTAAACACGATTTTGCCCCAACTTTGAACAGCTCTTGCGCAGCACTCAGTCGTTTGCCCAAAGAAATTTTTACATCAATCGAAAGCATTTTATTCATTTATTCAACAGACTAAGGCTTGATCAATTCAAAGGTTTATCACATGGTGAAAATTAATTTTGTTTATTACATACTTTTAGGGAGCTGAAATTTATACCTTGAGAATAAAATTATTTCTGATCTTACAATTAACACAAACTTGCTCGAAATCACACAAATGTATATTTAACATCAAACTACAAGGATGATAGGACAATTTAACCTCTTAGATTTATTTTCTTTGTTCAAATATGGCATAAATGTGGCTTCGTAAAACGGCGATTTCGGCAGCTTGGCCTTAAATTGCGATTTTCTCAAATACTAAACTATATTTTTCGATAAAACTTTTCACAGCTTTTATCATATCATAGACTATGTTGAAGCAAAGTTTGAGCGAAATCTAAATTTTTACTTTTGCCGTCGATTTTCGAAATTGTTTGTTTTTTCCTGACATCGGCTCTTAATGGTTTAAAAACACATTTGAATGCTCTTGATTGTATTGTATTTTAAAATTATTTAAGCCCCGTACAAACGAGCAAGTTTTCCTGGACAAGTTTTCCTGGACAAGTTTTCCTTGACAAGGAGCCTTGTTCAAAAGGTCAAAAGCTAGATATACCAGCTTTTGAACAAGGAAAATTGTTCGTGTGTACGGCCGACAACGAGCCAACAGGAAAATTGGGAAAACTTGAGTACTTGACAAGGAAATGCGCTGTTCGCCACATTTATCTTCAGGCACTATATCATAGGTATACATGAAGTATTCATTTGTGTCGTTAATACACAGGCTGGTAAAACATGTCAAGGTATAAAATCGATCGAAATAAACTTGTTTGTCGTACACAAGGGATAACAGTATATTTGCTGGACTGTCTATGTTGTTACAAGCGACTGCGATCCAGCGTCATTGTGAAACGTGACATTATCGGAGTGTTTCTTTCTTAGATTTTTGAAAGTAAATAAAGTAGAAAGAAGGAATAAGGAAAGTAGATCTTGGTTTGTCAGAGGATGGTGCTTGTCAAAGCTGCTATCTATGTAATAGCTAGCGATAGTTTCATATTTATATTATGGCAAAAATATTTCCTTTTATATGTAACAAGACACTCTATTTAACAATTAGATTATGAGGTCAAGATTTCTATGAGGTGATAGTTGACGAGGGCGAAGCCCGAATGAACTATCATCTCATAGAAATCGAGAGCGAATAATCTAATTGTTTTAGTAGAAACCAGCAAAAAAAACAGTATTTCAAAACGTTTTTCATAATTTATTGAAATAAATTCGCTAAAAATCGCGCCGAGGAGATGGCTGTTTCGCTACTCGCTATCTATCGACAATTAGATAGCGAGTAGCGTAGCCAATCAAATTACAGCATTTGCAATAGTATACTTAGTCTAGTATGATTCTACTAATGAGCGTTAAAACTGACTTATACAATTCTTACTTTTTCCTTATCAAACTGTCTTTGTAACTTTATACCTTAGCAAATGAATGCATAGAACTGTATATTTTGTTTAACTCGTTCTAATGAATTTACTTTATAGCAGGTCCTTGTACTTGTAGAATAACAGCTTTCAGTAGCTGAACAAGTCTCGACCTGCATAATATATAGATTAATATAATGATAACAATTATGGCTTCAGTTTAAACTATCATCTATCAGTCTTAACTTTACTGAAGATAATTATTTGTGACTAAACCCGAGCTAGCCCGCTTCACTTCATGTAATCATGGAAATAAAGTCTACTAAAAATTCCTACATTTCGTTATGGGTCCAGATATCCGAGCAAGCCTGCATAGCCAAGATCTCTGTTTTGAACAGGGAGATCTTAGCTATACCAGGGCTAAAAATTCTCATCCAAGCAGGTAATTAAATTCACCTTGGTAAAACTGGCAAACCCAGGTTATCACGCTGGATCACTTTCTCTCAATATTTCGAGTTGAATTTTTTGGCCTTTTGAACAGTACAATATGCTGTTATGTACGATAATTAAATACCTAAGCTATAAATATTACGTTAAACTATTTTCAAGTTGAACTTCATTTCTGTCATGTAGCCTGCAGTCATGTGCATACTAAGTAACCATCACTCTTTCTTAACATTTGGTGATAAGAGCCTGCTGACATTTTTACAGCTTAGCTAGTTTAATTTCTTCTCGAGTAACTCCTTCAGTAGACTGATCATTGTTGTTTGCACTAAAGGAAGTCCTAGCCTCAAATTGTTTTGATATTTTTGTTGTTGGCGAAACAAAGCTTGATTCTACATTTCCAACTTCGCAAATAGCAATCTCAGGCTTTAAAATTATAAAGAAAGATCGAAACAAACATGGTGGTGGTCTTGTTGTCTATTTGCGCTCAAACATCGTCGCAACTCGACTCCTCAACATTGAAACGACGCATCTAGAAACTATCGTAATAAATCTTCGCTTAAATAAGAAACCCTATTTGTTGATTGCTGCTTATATAGTCCTATAGACCACCTAGTTTATTGAATTCGATCTGGTCACGTTAAATTAATGCTGTTTTAGATGCAACTGCTGTAGATTTCTCAAGCATAATAATTATAGGCGACCTGAACTGTGATTTCACAAGTCCACTCAATTCTGAAAGCTATGACACCTTAGAGCTCAAAGACATTTGCGATATTTATGACCTGATTGCATTATCAATGAACCGACTCGAATAACTAATAATACAAGTACTTTGATTGATATTATTCTAACGACAATTCCTCAAAATTTCACAACCTCTGGAACGATAGGTACCCAAATGAGTGACCATAAACTTATTTATGCTGTGATGAAGGCTAAATTGATCAAACAAAATTTATTGCTGACCTCAGGGGAATCCTTTTCATATGGCCACGGTCTTTGACGTTGGGCATGAAACAAACTCCTTGTTGACACAATTGGACATCATGCCCCTTTAAAACAATGTCGCATTCGTGGTGATCAAGTGCCTTTCATGACAAAAGAGCTCCGAAAATCAATAATGACGCGTAATCGTCTTCACAAAACATTTTTTAAATCAAAGTCACCCAATGACTGGGAACGTTATCGTATTCAGAGGAATCATACTGTTACTTTAAGAAGGCGTTGTATTAAACATTATTTCAATAATAAAGCTCAAGAGGGAACAAAAAATCCACGAACATTTTGGTCTACATTCAAACCTTTTCTTCATTCTAAAAAGTCATCCATGCATGCCAGTTTCCATCTTAACGAGAATGATGGCATTATCACAGATATGTCAACAATTGAAAATACACTGAATCAGTATTTTTTGAATACCGCTGCGGGAGTTGGTTCATCTATTGCCCTAAATGGTGATTTCCGACTGCATCCAAGCATCAAAGCTATCAAAGACAACTTCCTGATAATTCGGCATTCCAATTTAAACGTACTACGTCAACGGAAATAAGCAAAGTGATACACGATCTTAAAAACTCAAAGGCTCTAGCTTATGACAACATTCCTGTGGGAATTATTAAGGCTGGTGCTGCTGAGTTAGCTGAACTTCTGTCGGGACTGATAAATTATCTTGTCATAAACAGAAGTTTTCCTGCTTCACTGAAGCATGCAGATGGTTCGCGTTTGTTCGAAAAATCAGATTTTCTGTCACCGCAGCAAATTGCAAGCTTTTTTTTCTCGCTTGGCTAAAAAAAGAAGACAAGTTGATTATAGTGACACAGAAGATGAGGTCGAGGAAGACGAGTTCAAGCAAATGTCAAACGAGGAAAACTTTCAAAAACTAACAAATGAAATTTTGAATGAAATTTCTATTTCCCATCCAATAATGTTTGAAACACACAACATCTGCGAACTGGCTACAAACTCCAAGTTGCCCAAATTCTCTGTACATATGCTCCAAGATATTTGCAACTTTTTTGAACTGGACACATCTGCCATAAAAAGCACAAACAGATTCAAGAAACCGTATATCAACCTTCTGAATGAATTAGTGGCAACTTGCACCTGCTGCAAGAGCCAGTAAACTATTTTATGATTATGTGTTTGCACTGCGTATTAACAATATCCCACTGCATTCTACACTGCTGGTTTACTGCTGGTAGAAAAATGCTGTTAGCAATGTCAGTTAGCGCTGAAGCGCCATGGACCATTTAAAAAGAGCGAAAGAGTGTGAACGAGTGTAACAGTACAGCGTGACTGGTAACAATGAATTTAATATTACAATATATATAATTAGAGTTTACTGCTCGTAAACAATACAATGAGCATGTCCACCTTGTTTCGTTTCGATAGATACATTAATAAATTTGCCTGCGCTCACACGGTGCCGGAGGGAACGTTTGACAGTTGAAAACGTTGACGTGAAAAAAACGTTCAGCTAGGCGCCGCAGGAAATTTGTCCAGTTCCGTGTAAGCAGACTGCTTAAAGCCTAAGAGTAAAGGTTAAAGAGTAAAGACGAAAGTACCGAATGTACAACTTCTTGAACGGAAAAACACGACTTTACCCAAACTTTGAACAGCTCTTGCGCTGCGCTTAGTCGTTTGCCCAAACAAATCTTTACATCAATCGAAAGCATTTTATTCATTTATTCAAGATGCTAAAGCTTGATCAATTCAAAGGATTATCACATGGTGAAAAATGATTTCTTCATGATATACTTTTAGCGAGGTGAGAGTTCGACCTCCAAGATAGACTCAAGGTCACGTAAACACGATTTTGCCCCAACTTTGAACAGCTCTTGCGCAGCACTCAGTCGTTTGCCCAAAGAAATTTTTACATCAATCGAAAGCATTTTATTCATTTATTCAACAGACTAAGGCTTGATCAATTCAAAGGTTTATCACATGGTGAAAATTAATTTTGTTTATTACATACTTTTAGGGAGCTGAAATTTATACCTTGAGAATAAAATTATTTCTGATCTTACAATTAACACAAACTTCCTCAAAATCACGCAAATGTATATTTAAACACAAAACTACAAGATGATAGGACAATTTAGCCTCTTAGATTTATTTTCTTTGTAGACGAGACGATCAAATATGGCATAGATGTCGCTTCGTAAAACGGCGATTTCGGCAGCTTAGCCTTAAATTGCGATTTTCTCAAATACTAAAATATATTTTTCGAAAAATCTTTTCACAGCTTTTTATCATATCATAGACTATGTTGAAGCAAAGTTTGAGCGAAATCTAAATTTTTACTTTTGCCGTCGATTTTCGAAATTGTTTGTTTTTTCCTGACATCGGCTCTTAATGGTTTAAAAACACATTTGAATGCTCTTGATTGTATTGTATTTTAAAATTATTTAAGCCCCTGTACAAACGAGCAAGTTTTCCTGGACAAGTTTTCCTGGACAAGTTTTCCTTGACAAGGAGCCTTGTTCAAAAGGTCAAAAGCTAGATATACCAGCTTTTGAACAAGGAAAATTGTTCGTGTGTACGGCCGACAACGAGCCAACAGGAAAATTGGGAAAACTTGAGTACTTGACAAGGAAATGCGCTGTTCGCCACATTTATCTTCAGGCACTATATCATAGGTATACATGAAGTATTCATTTGTGTCGTTAATACACAGGCTGGTAAAACATGTCAAGGTATAAAATCGATCGAAATAAACTTGTTTGTCGTACACAAGGGATAACAGTATATTTGCTGGACTGTCTATGTTGTTACAAGCGACTGCGATCCAGCGTCATTGTGAAACGTGACATTATCGGAGTGTTTCTTTCTTAGATTTTTGAAAGTAAATAAAGTAGAAAGAAGGAATAAGGAAAGTAGATCTTGGTTTGTCAGAGGATGGTGCTTGTCAAAGCTGCTATCTATGTAATAGCTAGCGATAGTTTCATATTTATATTATGGCAAAAATATTTCCTTTTATATGTAACAAGACACTCTATTTAACAATTAGATTATGAGGTCAAGATTTCTATGAGGTGATAGTTGACGAGGGCGAAGCCCGAATGAACTATCATCTCATAGAAATCGAGAGCGAATAATCTAATTGTTTTAGTAGAAACCAGCAAAAAAACAGTATTTCAAAACGTTTTTCATAATTTATTGAAATAAATTCGCTAAAAATCGCGCCGAGGAGATGGCTGTTTCGCTACTCGCTATCTATCGACAATTAGATAGCGAGTAGCGTAGCCAATCAAATTACAGCATTTGCAATAGTATACTTAGTCTAGTATGATTCTACTAATGAGCGTTAAAACTGACTTATACAATTCTTACTTTTTCCTTATCAAACTGTCTTTGTAACTTTATACCTTAGCAAATGAATGCATAGAACTGTATATTTTATTTAACTCGTTCTAATGAATTTACTTTATAGCAGGTCCTTGTACTTGTAGAATAACAGCTTTCAGTAGCTGAACAAGTCTCGACCTGCATAATATATAGATTAATATAATGATAACAATTATGGCTTCAGTTTAAACTATCATCTATCAGTCTTAACTTTACTGAAGATAATTATTTGTGACTAAACCCGAGCTAGCCCGCTTCACTTCATGTAATCATGGAAATAAAGTCTACTAAAAATTCCTACATTTCGTTATGGGTCCAGATATCCGAGCAAGCCTGCATAGCCAAGATCTCTGTTTTGAACAGGGAGATCTTAGCTATACCAGGGCTAAAAATTCTCATCCAAGCAGGTAATTAAATTCACCTTGGTAAAACTGGCAAACCCAGGTTATCACGCTGGATCACTTTCTCTCAATATTTCGAGTTGAATTTTTTGGCCTTTTGAACAGTACAATATGCTGTTATGTACGATAATTAAATACCTAAGCTATAAATATTACGTTAAACTATTTTCAAGTTGAACTTCATTTCTGTCATGTAGCCTGCAGTCATGTGCATACTAAGTAACCATCACTCTTTCTTAACATTTGGTGATAAGAGCCTGCTGACATTTTTACAGCTTAGCTAGTTTAATTTCTTCTCGAGTAACTCCTTCAGTAGACTGATCATTGTTGTTTGCACTAAAGGAAGTCCTAGCCTCAAATTGTTTTGATATTTTTGTTGTTGGCGAAACAAAGCTTGATTCTACATTTCCAACTTCGCAAATAGCAATCTCAGGCTTTAAAATTATAAAGAAAGATCGAAACAAACATGGTGGTGGTCTTGTTGTCTATTTGCGCTCAAACATCGTCGCAACTCGACTCCTCAACATTGAAACGACGCATCTAGAAACTATCGTAATAAATCTTCGCTTAAATAAGAAACCCTATTTGTTGATTGCTGCTTATATAGTCCTATAGACCACCTAGTTTATTGAATTCGATCTGGTCACGTTAAATTAATGCTGTTTTAGATGCAACTGCTGTAGATTTCTCAAGCATAATAATTATAGGCGACCTGAACTGTGATTTCACCAGTCCACCCAATTCTGAAAGCTATGACACCTTAGAGCTCAAAGACATTTGCGATATTTATGACCTGATTGCATTATCAATGAACCGACTCGAATAACTAATAATACAAGTACTTTGATTGATATTATTCTAACGACAATTCCTCAAAATTTCACAACCTCTGGAACGATAGATACCCAAATGAGTGACCATAAACTTATTTATGCTGTGATGAAGGCTAAATTGATCAAACAAAATTTATTGCTGACCTCAGGGGAATCCTTTTCATATGGCCACGGTCTTTGACGTTGGGCATGAAACAAACTCCTTGTTGACACAATTGGACATCATGCCCCTTTAAAACAATGTCGCATTCGTGGTGATCAAGTGCCTTTCATGACAAAAGAGCTCCGAAAATCAATAATGACGCGTAATCGTCTTCACAAAACATTTTTTAAATCAAAGTCACCCAATGACTGGGAACGTTATCGTATTCAGAGGAATCATACTGTTACTTTAAGAAGGCGTTGTATTAAACATTATTTCAATAATAAAGCTCAAGAGGGAACAAAAAATCCACGAACATTTTGGTCTACATTCAAACCTTTTCTTCATTCTAAAAAGTCATCCATGCATGCCAGTTTCCATCTTAACGAGAATGATGGCATTATCACAGATATGTCAACAATTGCAAATACACTGAATCAGTATTTTTTGAATACCGCTGCGGGAGTTGGTTCATCTATTGCCCTAAATGGTGATTTCCGACTGCATCCAAGCATCAAAGCTATCAAAGACAACTTCCTGATAATTCGGCATTCCAATTTAAACGTACTACGTCAACGGAAATAAGCAAAGTGATACACGATCTTAAAAACTCAAAGGCTCTAGCTTATGACAACATTCCTGTGGGAATTATTAAGGCTGGTGCTGCTGAGTTAGCTGAACTTCTGTCGGGACTGATAAATTATCTTGTCATAAACAGAAGTTTTCCTGCTTCACTGAAGCATGCAGACGTTACTCCCATTCCGAAAAGTTCAGATGGAACTACCAAAGATAAAATAAGACCAATCTCAATTCTCCCCGTTATCAGTAAAATCTATGGGAAATACTTGAATTCACAATTGTCTGACTATTTTAGAGACTTAATAAACAAATATCTCTCAGCATTCCGTAAACATCACAACTGCCAAACTGCGCTGCTACATCTCATAGAAGAGTGGAAACATGAACTTGATAATGGGTCTACAGTTGGTGTTATCGTGCTTGACTTGAATAAAGCGTTTGACTAATTGCCTCATGATTTGCTTATTGCCAAACTTGAGGCATGCATATGGTTTTAGTGATGACAGCTTACGTTTGATGGAATCAGGGACGCCGGAGAGGGGGGGCGCGGGGTGGCAAGCGCCCCTCCTGCCCTTTCCTAAGGGGGGCAAGGGGGGCAAAAGTGCCCTTATAATATAAATGAACCAATAATAATACTGGCAAAGAAGAGAGAATACAGCTGTATTAGACAATCAGTGCATAATGGAAAGCTATTGTTTTCGTTCGTACTTCTTTAGATCTATATTTGTACATAGAAATAACAATTAAATGAGTTGAAATTTGAAAATCATCAAAATCCCATCGAAAGGGCGTGACAGCGAAAATTTTTCTAGACTGCCCTTACGTTCGCATTGCCCCCCTGCCCTACTATCGCTCCGGCGTCCCTGGATGGAATCATACTTGACCGAACGATATCAGACAGTGAAGATTGATGATTGTTATTCAGACTGGGAAACAAAACTCAAGAGAGTCCCACAAGGGTCGATTTTAGGGCCAATTATTTTTAAGGCTAGTCCTCATTCGTATGCTGATGATACTCAACTTCACCATTCAAATAAAGATCCTAACGTTGTTTCTCGTGTACTTATTGAAGAGCTTGGCAAAGCAACAACATGGTATTCAATAAACGGGATGAAAGCTACCCTGAAAAATTCCACGCAATGATGATGGGAAAATCTTCTATCGGTACAATTTCTAACTTTAATGTAAATAGCGTAACTATCGATATGGAAGAGGATATTGACTTGTTTGGTATTAATATTGACAATAAACTCAGATTTGATAAACACATCTCAAATCTATATCGCAAGGTCAGTGCACAGCTCGCAGTACTAAATCGTCTTAAAAACATCCTATCTAGTCCTGTAAAATTGAAACTGTACAATGCATGCCTTCATCCTCACGCATCTAAATTATTGTAATATTGTCTGGAATCATTGTGGTGCCAGAAATCGCGATAAATTAGAGAATCTCAACAAACGTGCCTTGCGCTATGTTCTCAACGATAAAACATGTGACTATGAAACTCTTTTAAGAAAAATCAATGGTGTATCTCTAAGTGATCGTCGCTTTCAAGATATGTTGATTCTGGTTTATAAATCTCTTCATGATGAGGCTCCACTTTACGTACAAGAATTATTGCAAAATAGAACGTATACCTCACTTAGAGGCGAAAGTAGTTATCCATCCACATCCACCGTCATTTTTCCCGCGTTTTTTTTCGCGCGCTTTTATGGCGTACGTACCCAGTTACATACCCAGAGATTACGTACACGGTTACGTACCCAATGAGGTTACGTACCCAGAGGTTACGTACCCTATGAAAATATATTGTGAAGTTATAGAATAGCACAGACCATTCGTTTCACAGCTTTGACAAAGTGCTGAGTATATTTCTTGTTAGAATATTTGCTTTCAAAAGGGCGAAAAAGGGGGTTTAACGAATACGAAATCGCACTGATTTTCAGAGCAAAACATGAGAGCGAGGCATAATGTATTAATTAGGGGGTCACGTCGCTTGACTTGACGCATAAATTAATTTAGACATATTGACAAACACACGGATTAAGTTTCAATGTTATTTATTTATCAATGTAAGGTATAACAGTTTACAAGTGTATAATGACAGCTAGAATATATGTACACAAGTTAATAGCGTAGCCATTGATTACAGACGCTATTTGTTTCGCCAATGTCCAAGTACTCGTCTTCCTTCGTATTAGGTTTACAAGCTTTTTGTTTCCGCCTTTTATTAGAAACAGTGGTCTCTCCATGCATGCTGTGATTGTCCAGCTTTTAAATATATATTAAACTTCGTTTGCATGTCCTCCTGTCGCGTTAGTAATTTCTCGAGAGTCTTCTCTATGTTTAATTGCTTATCCTTTACGGTAGTCTTTTCACTCTGTCGAGGTACACACATTCCAATTTTACTCCATTTTAGCCATTTAGCACGTTCGTCCATATCCATGCCATGTATTTGGTCGAGATGATTTGCCAGTCTAGCAAGATTTGTACTCCCACAGCCGAACACAGGGCAGTTCCTTCTTGTGCGACCCATTGGGAGGAATCTAGTAACTGATAAACATGTTAATGATTCCCCGCTAGACCTTTCCTACACGTTTGGCATGTTTTTGACCTTCACATTTTTCTCATGCGTCTTCGCATTTAGGCCCGATATCCCGAAGCCTGGGTGGCCATACTTCTAAGTTTTGGTGTATGCTAACATGAAACAAACGATAACAAAGCAAAGAGAGTGGAGAAGTTATCATAAACAGCCATTGGTGTATGCTCACTGTGAGTAGTCGGTTAGTGCGCATGCGCAATGCTCATCTGCTCATCGCAACATTGGTTGAACGAACCACACCCTATACACCCTTGGAAGTACTGTCCACTACGGGATCAAGAGAGAAACATGTCAGAAACGGACACGAATAGCCAGACAATGGACTCCGAAGACGATGTTTCGACAGCTTCAACTGAAAAGTCTAACACTTCGATAACGTCAGAAAGTGAGGAGGAAGAAAAGGATCCTTGGATGCCATTGGTAGAAGAAGCAATGCAAAGGAATAAGATGGCTTTTGAGGAAATGAAAAATAATTTGATAGACAGTGGTCTTAATGAGCAATCCGCTAGAGAAAGAGCTTACTCCAGCATTCTGCCTAAGCTCCAAAAGGAACTAGAAAGTATCTATATGGAACGCTTCTTGTGGATGAAACAACTAAAGAAGGGTCCAGTGCATAGGAAGGTAATGCAAAAAAAGAATGCGTTCGTGAATGAGGATAACTTTGATCCAGAAGAAGCTCTAGAAGCAGCTGTTGATAAGAGAAAGTTTGTTATAAATAAAATTTTAAAAGGCTACAGTTTTAATGAGGAAATCGATGACGAAGAAAGCGATGATCAAACTGCTCCACAATAAGCTATATAATACTTTAAGAATCTTTGTATCGCAAAGTTTTTAAATGTTTAATAAATTTATCTATAACTACATGACTGGGTCTAATATCGTTTCTCAAAATATAAATACACCAATGGCTGTTTATGATAACCTCTCCACTCTCTTTGCTTTATTATCGTTTGTTGCATGTTAGCATACACCAAAATGTGGAAGTATGGCCACCGAGTCTTCGGGCCATCGGGCCTAAACGGGCCTAAATGAGCAAAGTGCGAAGACGCATGAGCAAAATGCGAAGACGCATGAGCGAAATGTGAAGGACAAAAACATGCCAAACGTGTAGGAAACGCCCAGCGGGGAATCATTAACATGTTTATCAGTTACTAGACCCCTCTCAATGGGTCGCACAAGAAGGAACTGCCCTGTGTTCGGCTGTGGGAGTACAAATCTTGCTATACTGGCAAATCATCTCGACCAAATACATGGCATGGATATGGACGAACGTGCTAAATGGCTAAAATGGAGTAAAATTGGAATGTGTGTACCTCGACAGAGTGAAAAGACTACCGTAAAGGATAAGCAATTAAACATAGAGAAGACTCTCGAGAAATTACTAACGCGACAGGAGGACATGCAAACGAAGTTTAATGTATATTTAAAAGCTGGAAAATCACAGCATGGAGAGACCATATACTGTTTCTAATAAAAGGCGGAAACAAAAAGCTTGTAAACCTAATACGAAGGAAAACGAGTACTTGGACATTGGCGAAACAAATAGCCTCTGTAATCAATGGCTACGATATTAACTTGTGTACATATATTCAAGCTGTCATTATACCCCTCGTGGCTCTTCCCTTGGATGCCTCTGAGCATCAACATATATTACACTATGCTGAGTTCGGTGAGCGTATTAGGAGTTCGGACGAAATTACTACACATAATATGAATACACTGCGATCACGCGTGCAAATTCTATCATAGATACATGTGAAAGAAATACTAAAGAAATTACTCATCCATGCAGACAATCAGTTGTTGGTAATGAGTCATGCTCCAGTAACCAGAACAAAAATCAATCGCTTCGAAATAGTATGGAACAAGTAGATTTGATGAACTTCCAACACACCCACCTTGTTCTATTGGTTATGCAAGACGGCCAAGCCAACATTGTAGAAACGAGGGTCAACGTCAAATGCAGTCAAGTTCTTTGCTCCCGCAAAATCAAAACAACTACCAATCTATTCCAATACGTATTACTTATCGAGATCAATGGACGAAAGCGCGTGGGAGAGTAAGTCGGCCAATAAGGGAACAAAGGAGAGATAAGACTGCTCCTGTAAACTGTGTAAGAAGGAGAGGTGTAAATTTTAACAACTTAATTTCTGTTCATACTACTAGGATAATAAATTTGCAATATATTAGACAATGTCAAACCCAACAGCCAAAGACATCCTATTTTAAATTAGTTCATTTGAACATTAGATCGTTACGCAACACTGCTCACTTGATACAGATCAAGGAATTCCTTTTAAAGACAAAAACTGAAGCTCTTACACTATCAGAAACGTGGTTGAACAGTACGATAACGAATGCCGAGATCTTCATCGAAGGTTATACATTATATAGACAAGATCGCTTAAATAAACGTGGAGGTGGTGTTTGCGCATACATCCGAAATGACATTAAGGTCTCCAAACTTAAGGAAATTTCATCTGTTTCTGAAAACTATTTCCATCAGCTTTGGCTGAAACTTCAAAGTAAAAAGTTAAAATCTTTCGTGATATGCATATCCTACAGACCACCAGAGTGTCCGTTGTCCTGCCTGGAAACCAACTTGAAACCGAGTTTTGTCCAAGCACTTCTCCTAAATAAGCCTATTTTTATATTGGGAGATCTGAATTGCAACGCTATGAAGGATTGCCCAGAGAACACAGCACTAGGAAACTTCATGCTTGAGATGAACTTGAACCAATTAATCATAACACCAACTAGAATAACAGACACTAGTGAGTCATTAATTGACGTGATAATAACTTCAACTTGCCATCTTGTTACCGAAAGTGGTGTCATGGATACTATTATAAGTGATCATTTACCGGTGTATGCAGTTCTTAATATGAAGCTACCCAAGCCACCACCACAATATATCCTAACGCGAAGCTACAAATACTATGACGGCGAAAGGTTCACTGCCCACCTTGCATCAAGATCGGAAGAGCTTATTTCCATCTTTTCGGATTCCAATGTCAATTCCAAACTCGACAAGTTCAACAACGTTCTTCTTACAACTTTGGCTGTCCATGCTCCAGTCAGAATAACTAAGATCCAAAATCGCTCTTGTCCCTTCACCACAGATATAAAAAACCAAATGTCCCACAGAGATCAACTCCACCGTCGTTACAAACGAACACGTGATATCGACGATTGGAGAGCATTTAAAAACGTCCGAAGATCAGTCAAATCCACTCTAAAAGCTGCTGAAAAACAACACGTTCGAACTGAAGTTAACCTCCATAAAGATAATTCTAGATCGTTGTGGAAAGTGATTAACAGGTGCATTCCATCTAAAGATAAAATAATTTTGACTTATCATAAAAATACATTAGAGGTGGCCAACTATTTCAACCAGTTCTTTCAATCTGTGGGAAAAAGAGCTGCCGAAACAGCTAAAATGTTAGTCCTACAAAATAATCTAAATATACCAACTGAGTTGGAGCTTCAGAATAGGAGATCTGAACTCTTCTCTACGGAATTGTTCAAGTTCACTCCCGTCACATGCACAGAGGTGCAACGCATAATAACAACAATGCCGTCGAACAAATCTCCAGGACCAGACAAAATCAGCATGCGAATTATTAAGGATTGTCTTCCGGTCATACTCGGCCCATTGACAGACATCATTAATATCTCATTTACCACCTCGACGTTCCCTGAGTCCTGGAAAATTGCAGAAATTATACCACTATTAAAAGAAGGTGATCATGAAGTTACTGCAAATAACCGCCCACTTTCAATGCTCAAAGCAATCAATTTAGCGGTTTTCTTAACCGCACTGACCGCCTATCCTCCCAACAAAGTGGAAACAAAAAGTATCATTCAACTGAAACACTCAGTATATTAGTCAATGATTTTTTGCTAAAATCGATGGACAACAAAAATCTTACTCTCTAGTCCTTTTGGATCTCTCAAAAGCATTTGACAGCGTGGACCATTCAATCCTGTTAAAGAAACTAAGCAATATTGGGGTTTCAGGTGAAGCCCTTAACTGGTTTGAAAGCTACATTTCAGATAGAAAGCAGTTCGTTCGCATGGCCCCTCGGTATCCGAAGTCCTACCAATCACCCACGGAGTGCCTCAGGGAGCAATATTGTCACCGCTATTGTTCTGTATTTATATAAACGACCTTTCAAGAGTACCACAAGCATCTGAGTTAGAATCATTTGTCGACGATTCTAAGATCTTCATGTCATTTCCAATCGAAGATATTGCTATTGCAAAAACAAAGATAGAAGAGGACCTCAAATTGGTCGTAACCTGGTTTTTCGAAAATAAACTGTTGATAAACCCCGAGAAGACAAAGTTACTCCTGATAGGAACTCGTCAACTGCTCAGTAAGCTCTTAGAAGAGATGACAATTACTTTTCTTGGTGAAGAAATTACACCAACTACAAATGCCAAAGACCTGGGTTTAACCCTAGACAGTTATCTGACATATGATTACCATATCAAAAATGTTGTATCATCTTGTATGGCCAAGCTGTGTCAGATAAATATATAGAGTAAAGGATAGCTTTGACAGGGATACACTTCGCTTAATTATCAATGCTTTAGTAATGAGCAAACTTTATTATTGCTCTACAGTATGGTCAAACACTTCTGCAACAAATATAAAGAAATTGAGAGCAGTACATAATTTCGCTTGTAGGATATTGACAAATACTGGAAGATATGATCATGTAACACCAGCACTACGGTCAATTCGCTGGCTTCCTGTAGAGGAACACTTAAAATATAGAGAGGCACTAATAACACACAAATGTATGAACGGATTAGCACCACCTTATCTATCCAAATTATTTATAGAAAGAAACGAAATTCACGATCTAAATACAAGGAATAACAAAGCGCTACAAATCCCTCAACACAAAACAGTTTCAGGACAAAGAACTTTTTATTACAGAGCGGTGAAGTTATGGAATGACTTGAATGAAGATTTAAAAAAGTTACCTTGGAAAAGATTTAAAATTGAGTTAAAGCAGAAGATGCTAAACAAAATTAATTATACTTAATTATTAAACGATAAATAATTATACTTCTGATCTCATAGACAAATAGATTTGAAATAAATGCTATAAATAGGAATTTTAATATAACTATTCGTACTGTAAATAGGTATTGAAAAACCCTCTCCGGGAATACTTTATTAAATAATAATAATAATAATAATAATAATAACCTTCTAAAGCTGTCATTATACCTTTAGAAATAAATTACATTGAAACTTAACCCGTGTATTTGTCAATATGTCTAAATTAATTTATGTGTCAAGTCAAGCGGCGCGATCCCCTAATTAATACATTATGCCTCGCTCTCATGTTTTTCTCTGAAAATCAGTACGATTTCGTATTCGTTAAACCCCCTTTTTTCCCCTTTTGAAAGCAAATCTTCTCACAAGAAATATACTCAGCACTTTGTCAAAGCTGTGAAACGAATGGTCTGTGCTATTCTATTACCTCACAATATATGGGTACGTAACCTCTGGGTACGTCACCTCATTGGGTACGTAACTGGGTACGTAACCTCTGGGTACGTAACTGGGTACGTACGCCATAAAAGCGCGCGAAAAAAAACGCGGCAAAAATGACGGTGGATGTGGATGGATGACTACTGGCGAATTTAAACTAAAAATACCTAAGGTTAGAACTACTAAGTACGGTCTGAACTCTTTTAGATATTGTGCACCAAAATATTGGAACGAATTGTCTGATAATGAGAGAACAGCTAAAAATTTGAGTAATTTCAAAACTTTAATCCGTAACAAATCTTTTGTAAATAATTAATTTATTAATATTTAATTATCCTAATTTTTATCATCTCTAATTGTAGAATATGGTATATATAGTTTACTAATATTTTTATATAATTATTATTCGGAAATACTAGCATATTTCTTGCTAATTTAAATCCGAATTTAAATAAAGTATCTATCTATCTATCTATCTATCTATCGTGTGCAAATGTGCACGGTTAATGGTGTACTGTCAGAACCAGAACAACTTACGTATGGAGTGCCACAAGGAACTATTCTTGGGCCTCTTCTTTTCTTAATTTATATTAACGATTTAACAAATTGTGTAAAATATAGTTCAACTAAAATGTATGCAGATGATACAAATTCAACTGCATCTGGTTCTAGTATCCCTGAAATTAAATCTATGTTGGACAAAGATATTGAATGTTTGGTGGAATGGCTTTGTGCTAACAAACTTACTTTAAATGTTATTAAAACTTAAATGTTATTAAAACTTATTAAATGTTATTAAATGTTATTAAATGTTATTAAAACTTATTAAACTTTGGCTCCCGGCAAAGGATAGCCAGTCAAAATGAAAACTTAAGTTTTACTATTAATAACATAGACCTAAAACAGGCTCATGCTTTTAAATGCTTAGGTCTAACAATTGATGATAATTTAACATTCAAAAATCATATTGAAAATGTCATAAGTAATTTAAGTATTATGAGAAAAGCAAAGCCTTTTCTTAGCCAACCGCTACTAAAAAATATTTACTATTCTATTATTGAACCACACTTCACCTATTGTTCTGTTGTGTGGGATAGTATTGATAAAACGCTTGCTGACAAGCTGCAGAAACTACAAAACCGAGCGGCCCGTATCATCACAAGTGCTCCTTATTCTACAATTCACACTTGTGATATGTTTTCTGACTTAAAATGGTCAACTCTTGACCATAATAGGAAATGTCAGAAAGCAATTATGATGCATAAAATTATTAATGGCCATGCTCCACAATACCTAACTAAAATCTCTGAAAAAGAGATGGGTTCAACTGTGTATGATCTCAGATCATCAAATAATGTCCAAATACCGAAAGTTAGAACTAAAAGCTATCATGATAGTTTTTCCGTATTCGGACCAATGATGTGGAATTCTTTACCAGACTCATTGAAAAATGAGAAAAGTCTTTCAAAATTTAAGAAAGACATTCGGAACCATAATTGTTGCATTGACAACATCAATAATTAACTATACTCTTTGTACATAATGTAAATAATACATACTTATCGATAAAAAAAAGCCCCAAAAAAAAACAACTTGTAAATATATGTTCAGTTATCTATGACACGGCTTCTAGGTAGACCAGAACTAAGAATACTATGTAATTTTTAATTTTGATGGACCTACCGTGTTTAAATAAAATTTATCTATCTATCTATCCTTACACTCGTTTCTGTCGGGCTTTAAGCTGCCATTGTCATTCTCCTGTACGGTGTATTTTTTCTTCACTGTTGTGCTATGGATTTTCCAGGGCTGCCTTCACTAGATGATAAAGTACCGCCTACACAAGAATGATAAATATTCTATTTTGATAAACTTATAAGCTCGCATCAACTGAACAGTTTTTATTGGTTGAAAAACCTCTATTATAGGTCATTTCAATCTTCAAAGGTAGCAAAAATACATTGGATTTAAATTGGTTGTTTTAACCAAAAATGTGGTAAAATTGACTTAGATATGTTAGTAACTACGACAGTGTATGTCTTGCTAGTAGATGTGTGTCCATCTTAGAGTGGTGTCCATCTAATTCAAGAGTTGCCAAATATCTGGCCTAGATCTGCCAGGAAGCTATAGATTTTAGAGATAAGTTTGTTTCACATATGCGACGTCGTTTATATTTTATATGGCAAACTTTGCCTCATTCATACTTACAGGTATTGTTCTTGACCATGGCATGGTTAGTGTCTCTGGCATCACGAGCTTTCTTTTCTTTGCTGGCTGCTTCATTAACCTGATAAAAATAGTAATGTAATATGCCATACAGAAGAAAGAGTTTGTTACTAACAGAGCAACAGTGATTCGAAGCACCATAAATTGTATTGCGAAACGATGTGCTCAGCAAGGATGTTTAATATAGTACTTTGAGGTTTTTAATGTTACTCAAAAAGACATTGAGTGTTTGAAATGGCTTCTTAAACAAATCAGTATCTTTAAAGAGAAATTCAAGGCGAAAGTTGACTTACTTTACGGATGTTAATCACCGTGACATCAAGTCAAAGATATGTTGCTAATTTCCATTGTGTTTTGTGAATTATTAATGAGTTTGGGAAATTCATTTAACAAGTTGTTCTGCAAAAATGTTCTGAAGTACACGTTCTTCCTAAAACATACCTTTCGATTTAAAAGCACGTGAAAAACAAATATCATCAGTCCTTGTAGTGAGTTAAATATGGCGAATAGATATTTAAACACAATTGTATCTCGATTGAATACCAGTAAACCAAACATCCATGTGAGTCCAAGTAATGGTGGTAGTATAGCTGAACCTTTCAGACCAATTTTTGCTTTTCTTAACATGGTACTAGCTTTTGCGTTGGTAGTTGCAGTGATGCCATTTGAACGGGTTGCGCTAACTAATAGAGCACTTCGTAATGCCAGAATAAAAATAACCAAGTTGATCTGAAAAGAAAGAAAGATTAATACAGTCAAACCTGTATTAAGTTGATACACTTAGGGAGTCGTTTGGTGTCCGCTTAATAGACATGTCCGATTAAAGGATGTTCTATTCACCAGGTCGTTACTGTTGAAGATTTCCACCTGACGGAACACAAGCTTTCTTTTGCGAATCAAAGCGCAAAATTTTGGGACGTTGAAAAAATACATAGAAAATCCTGTCTTTTTAACAGAGGCTTTTTGTGCCTTTGTGCCGACTTTCAAAACTATCAGGTGGATTTCGGAATTTTCTATTGCTTTTTATGTTCTCTATTTCGATCTTGTATTTCATGTCGCTATGTTGTTTGCTTTATATTGTAATTTCAACGCAACCTGTCCAAATTTGCCACAAAATCGCCCTATTGGAGGTTCTAACTTTTTGGAGGTTCTTTTGGAGGTAGAACTGCATTTAGTAACAAGATACTCAGGTTTTTTTCCTCAGTTTGTAAATTTCATTGAAAAATCGTTGGATGTAAGAAATGTAACACGATGATGTGCAAATCTTTGTAAGGATGTTTGAAAACTAAGCTTACCACTAAGATTAGGCCTGTGGTACCAACAAAAGTCCAAAACAGCACACCACCACCATGGCACCAACATGCATGCTGGGTTTTAAAATTCTCTCGATCATTTACTCCAACCAATACGGACACAATAATAAATGGGATACCTAAATAAGAATCGATAGCGACATTTGTTTAAGTAAAGTAAAACAAAGTAAAGTAAAGTGGGGGGTGTGCTAATCAGCCAAGAGCTGAGTTGAATTACGAAGGACGTAGCTCAAACTGATCGAATCAAAGGCTTACTAAGGGATGCTACCATATGACTCATGTCCGATCACGGAGCACAGTTACGATGCATGGGCTAGTTCGGAACTGTTCACATGAATGACATGAGTCCGCAGCGAGAAACGAACCCTAAGCTTCAAAATGAACGTGTTTTGTAATTTTTGTAGCCACACTACACATTCACGCCCCATCGTTTCGAAGCCGGTTCCGTCATCAGTGATCTAAAGTAACAAGATGTGCACAACATATATGTCGTATGCATTCACGACCTAATATTTTGAAACACCAGTCCAATGTCTTCATCCCGTATGATACATTATCGCAATAATATTCTCGAGGGATTACGTTATCCCCAAACAAAGTGGAGATACTCTTCCGAAAGATTGCCACCTTCATCCCTCTTCAAAGCATGATTATTCAATCATATTTAGATTCCTTTAATGAAACACAAATCTATTAGCCTTAATTCCAAGATCAGAATATTCCAAGCTGTAGTTATGACAACATTAACCCTATTATATGGGCTGAGACATGGAACACCACCATAACAGAAGAAAAGCGACTGTCTGCCTTCTATAACAGATGTTTAAGAATAATAATAGGAGTTATCTGGAAAGATCGAGTGACAAATAAAAAAGTATGGAGAAGAATAAAGCAAGTCCCGTTCATTACTCATCTTAGAAGAAAGCGTTTGACATGGTTTGGACATCTGGTAAGAATGTCGCTTTCACGTATACCCCGAAGATTACTTCTTTGGGAATCAAGCGGAAGGAGAAGACATGGACGGCAAAAGACAAGATGGAAGGATGTCATCATGAGAGTCCTCAAGGAGATAAAAATTATGAGGATGCACTAAGAGTGGCTTCAAACAAAAAGGAATGGAACAATCTTGTATCAGCGCTATGTGGTTATACCACGACAGCATAAGAGGGAGAGAGAAATTTGGGTGCGACATGTGTTTCTAAGCAACCCCTTTGGCAGTAAATCGGGTTGGAGGTAATGATGATTGCTAAATCAGCGTTTTGACAAACCTAGATATTTCATATTCCAAACGCGGGAAGAAAAATAATATGTTGCATCGAATGGGTTTTTAGTTTGATATACTGTATAATGTCTACGAAATACCCTTAAAACCTATTTAAACCTATTTTAATGTCGCTCTTTTTCGCTCTATTATATTTTAATACCAACCCAAGAACTTTCATGCGATAGAATCAGGGGATGAGGTGGAATTTTGGAGCGTGAAACTTCCACATTCCCATGGCAAAATTTTTAGAATTTATTGCGTTGTTGAGAAAATTCTTCATTTCGTTGAGCAGTACACAAAATATTCCACATTCCTCAAACGAAAAGTAAGAGGGGCTGAGATTTCTACTCGAAATTTTCGCCCCATCCTGCGAGATGGACGGTTCATTAATCATCATCCAAATGCTACTTACCCCAACCAATAACATAGAATGCTTTCAAATGTTTTCCTCCCAAACCCAAACCTGTGTAGACATTTACAAGTTGACGATAAATGATAATTCCTTCGCATAACATCCATCCAAAAAGAGCGAGTACAAAGAAATATAATAATATGGAAACGGTTATACAGAATGTCTAGAAAAGAAAGGAAAAGAATTGGTTGAATGGAAATTGTGATGTTTTATCGAAATGTTGGGCAAATAAGCAAGAAGAAAAAGTATTGTTGAAACAAAATAATTGACAGATGTCTTCTGGTTTCCCCTGAGCTTTACCTCATGTTTTAGTGCGGGTCCAGCCAAGATAGCAAGGATATCCGTCATTCCAATCGCAACACAGAGATGCATGAGCACTTGGGAAGGTACTTTGCTCTTGGCTTTCTCATGAAGTCTTTTCCAGAGGAATGCGTGTGTGAGAATCGTCAAAAATACACCAACCAGCGACACAGAACATCCAATGGTGGATATCAGCTCCAAAGCTTGCCTCTCAGCTTCGCTTATCTTGAAGAAATAAGTATAGTATAGATCAGAGTATAGCAGACAGATATTATTAAGTATTGTCTCCAGCATTTTTCACCAAATCGTACCATATCTCTAGAAATGTCCATGCAAGCGAAAGCTGTGAGGTGGTCACATTCACATATCAAGCTGTTACTGTTTGACGCGCCCTTGACTCTTTTACATCCATCTGCTTTCCACCTATTTTCATTTAATTCTGGTTTCCAGTATACACATGTTCTAGATTCGTTCTAAAAGTCAAAAATAATTTACATATAAAAATTGTTTTCGGTTTTTGGGTTGCTGAGCTTTTTATATTCTATTGCGTTCTATTTTATTCCATTGTATTCCATTGTAGGCCACTGTTATTCTACTGTGCTAGTGTTTTCTACTCTACTCTACTCTACTCTACTCTACTCTACTCTACTCTACTCTACTCTACTCTACTCTACTCTACTCTACTCTACTCTACTCTACTCTACTCTACTCTACTCTACCCCACTCACCCCACTCTACTCTACTCTACTCTACTACTACTCTACTCTACTCCACTCTACTCTACTCTACTCTACTCTACTCTACTCTACTCTACTCTACTCTACTCTACTCTACTCCACTCTACTCCACTCCACTCTACTCCACTCCACTCCACTCTACTCTACTCTACTCTACTCTACTCTACTCTACTCTACTCTACTCTACTCTACTCTTCTTCTATTGTACTCAATTCAATTCTGTTTTATTTGATTCAATTTTATTCTATTCTAACTGGCAAACAACCATTAACTTCATGTCGAGAACAAAACAGGCCTTCATTACCAGTTCTTCTGTGTCCCAGCTGATACGAACAGGTTCTGTAAACAACATCCTTGGCTCAGGTCGAACACTTGCACTGATGATCTTGCTGTTTATTTCTGCATAAATATTGTCAGAATAAAAGCTGTTTCTAAGAAATGAATTTAATGTCTTATACCACACAACAACTACCACAGCACCAGAATCCTTCGGTAGTGCATTAGGCGAAATATTAAACGATGCATTTGGAAAATTGAAAAGTCTATCCTTTTCTGAAAATTTTACGTGCTTCATGTACTTGACGCGTAGCTGTACGTTGGAACGGTTTTGAAATAGAGGCAAAGCATTTGGGTTGTTTCTTAAGTTCTCTCCGTATTGAAATCCATTATTTTCCAAGGTTATCATCAGATCACGAATCACTTTCTCGTTCTAGAGGAAAGAGCAAGATAGGAAGGAAGATAACAAGATGACCCAAATACATTTGTGAGAGCAGTTATACTGTATGACTTGGGGATGTAGGCTTTACGGAACTGAGAAAAACAGCCGCTAGAGAGAACAGGAAATGATGGAATGTCCTTGGGAGACGGACGAGGGAATGATGTTATAAAATTAGAAGCTGTGGTTGTTGGCATATCGGAGACGATCTGAGGCAAATTATGAAGGTAGCATGGAGACATCCTGTAGAAGGACGAGGAATAGTTGGGGTCAGAGGATGAGATGGAGGGATAATGTGGAAAGAGACTTCAAGATATAGAAAACCTAAGAGGATACCCACGATAATATCTGACCTTGTCGGGAACTTAACAGGATGAATTGTTTATTGGAACTTAACTCTTTTCAGTCACAAACTCACCGTCATGTTTCTCCACGATTTTGTGTTCCTACTATCCAATATATTGCTTGCCGGACCCAATATGTTGAGACTGCTATCAGAAATATTTAAATGAACGATTTTCTGAAGTATTCTGACTGCCTCAATAAGATTTTTCCGGTCCATTCCGTTTTCTCTTTGTTCTTTGTCCATCTTATTGAGATCTGTTAAGTGGAACAGTTCGTCGATAATCTGTCGTGCACCTTTTTGTCGGGCATCATCTGATATATTCTTTCGATAGAGTGCACCCACCTGAAAATTGAATCATGATCTGGTATATAAGTGAAATTTCTGTTTTGCAGACATTGCTTAAGTAATATTTCAAAACCAACCACTGATAAGTGTCAAAGTCACATAACGCTCGCCTGCGCGTAGTTAATTTAGATTTATTGTCCTTTCAAGCGCCATAGATAATCAACGAAAGGAACGTATCCTGCTTGTTTCCTGCGACACGCTGGAATTCCGCTGCTGATTATATCCGCAATCCGCGCTACGTATCATCCGCAATCCGCGCAACATAACCCGCCGATTACCCGGCAGGCAAGGCTTGCTCCATAATTGAGATAAACAGCAATTTGAGGTTGAATTGAGAAGTCATGGTTAAATGGAGCCTATTTTAAAGCAAGAAAGTGTATTAAATAGAAGAAAAAAAGGTATCTTTTTAATGTACAGCCTATTCTCTTTAAGCGAGATTTGTATACATGTCATTCATATGCAACCAGCAAATGAGCCGTATTCATCAGCTGTTTGAAAATATTGTGTATCAAATATCTAGATTAATATCATGCTATTAGCCTATTCATGAATATTGTCGTGATTTACCAAGAAAATTCTTAAAACTGTGTGACACAGAATAACAATACGATATTTTATCATTGTATTTTCCCGCACATATTCTATTTTCCTATAATTTATATATAAATACAATTATGCCTTGAAAGTTGAAATATGAATAGACAGAAGCCATATTATGTTTAACATTGAGTTCCAAGCACACTCTCTCCTCTCAGACTCAGCTTATCATCACCAGGATAATAATGTTGTAACTATCGCTCGTTGTAACCCCCCCTCCCCTCTTGTTACGCAATACTCTTGCGGCAAATAACAAATTAAAGTAGCATCTCAACATTCACCTTATCTGCTCTGGACGCGGACAGGACGGGACTCGACGGGTTGCGGACGCCAGACTATTGCAATAGCTCTACTGCACTAAAGTGCGGGCGAGCTAAAAAAGAAGATTCGACGTGATTTCATGTCCGAATAGTTTGAATACTTGAAATCTCATCCAGTCCGAATGTGAGGTTATGAAATGATATGTCATACCCATGAATCATTTCTTAAACTGGGGTACATTAATTTTAATAATAATAATAATAATAATTAACTATATTTTAACAGGTTAACTTGGTCAGCTATACTAAGCTGCTATAAATCAAGGACCTGTGTTACTAATAAACTTATAAACTTATGTACAGATAAAAGGTAAAAAGTCTCTAATTTACAAAATATTTCATATAAAAGTGGAAAGTTTTTAATTTACGAAGTTTCTTGTTTCGAATAGATAAAATAGTGATTACATTGTTCTTTAATTAAGGATTAAAGCACTCTGTGAGTGCATTATCGGGATTTACAAGCACGAGTTCACAAACAAGGAACGAGAGTTTAATACTGCACGAGACGCAGTCGAGTGCAGTATTAAACTTCGAGTTCCTTGTTCGTGAACGAGTGCTTGTAAATCACGATAATATGCACGAACAAAGAGTGCTTTAAACGTTTTAATATTCAATTTGAGTAAACGCTTTGGCGGTATTTTTTTATTTATGGATTATGAGCAAAAACATTATATAAACTTTGTTGAACTATAAACTGTTTACTAGTTCCTTGTTTAGTTTTGATAATACTCAAAAGTGTTTTTAGAATATTTTAAAACGAAAAATTATAGCTTTTATAAGAAACAACCTTGTTGTTGTTTTGAATCTGTCTGCCGAATTACGAATATATTTTCAACCGGCTTCGCCGCTTCGCCACTCATTCACATCTTATATTCCGTAAACTCGTAAAATAAACTAAATAAACAACACATGTTTACGTTTAAATACGGAATTATTTTAGAAATTTGGCAACTTCGTGGTTTTGGGATTGTCTTCGGTTTAAAATAAACGAAATCTTATAAACTTTTCCGTTCGTGAATTCGGGCGCCATCTTGCCGTGCTGATATAAACTATAACGGCACGGCCGTGCGTTGTTGCTATATAAAATGCACACACGTCGTACAAATTGACCAATAAGAACGCGAGTTTACGAAAATTGAATATTAAATCTTATTATATTATAAGTAGTATCTAACGAGCAATTTGATTGGCTAATTGCGCGTGCTTTATGACGCAATAAAACACGGCCACTGTTTTGATTTTTCTCCTTTCGCCCCCAATTTCCTCGGAATTGTCAATACAATATGAACAAAATTATAATAGATTTAAATCCAAAGTCTGTCAGAAAGCAAGAAAAAGTAGACCTAAACGAGATGGAAAAAAGCCAGAGTAGTATAGTAGGTACCATTCGAGCCCCTTTTTTGGAGTGGCACGGGGTGGCACGGGGTGGCACGGGGTGGCACGGGGTGGCACGGGGTGGCACGGGGTGGCACGGGGTGGCACGGGGTGGCACGGGGTGGCAGGGGGTGGCACGGGGTGGCACGGGGTGGCACGGGGTGGCACGGGGTGGCACGGGGTGGCACGGGGTGGCACGGGGTGGCACGGGGTGGCACGGGGTGGCACGGGGTGGCACGGGGTGGCACGGGGTGGCACGGTGGCACGGGTGGCACGGGGTGGCACGGGTGGCACGGGGTGGCACGGGGTGGCACGGGTGGCACGGGTGGCACGGGTGGCACGGGGTGGCACGGGGTGGCACGGGTGGCACGGGGTGGCACGGGGTGGCACGGGTGGCACGGGGTGGCACGGGGCACGGGGTGGCACGGGTGGCACGGGTGGCACGGGTGGCACGGGGTGGCACGGGTGGCACGGGGTGGCACGGGTGGCACGGGGTGGCACGGTGGCACGGGTGGCACGGGGTGGCACGGGGTGGCACGGGGTGGCACGGGTTGGCACGGGGTGGCACGGGTGGTCACGGGGTGGCACGGGGTGGCACGGGGTGGCACGGGTGGCACGGGGTGGCACGGGGTGGCACGGTGTGGCACGGGGTGGCACGGTGTGGCACGGGGTGGCACGGGGTGGCACGGGGTGGCACGGGGTGGCACGGGGTGGCACGGGGTGGCACGGGGTGGCACGGGGTGGCACGGGGTGGCACGGGGTGGCACGGGGTGGCACGGGCTGGCACGGGGTGGCACGGGGTGGCACGGGCGGGCACGGGGTGGCACGGGGTGGCACGGGTGGCACGGGGTGGCACGGGGTGGCACGGGGTGGCACGGGGTGGCACGGGGTGGCACGGGGTGGCACGGGGTGGCACGGGGTGGCACGGGGTGGCACGGGGTGGCACGGGGTGGCACGGGGTGGCACGGGGTGGCACGGGGTGGCACGTGGTCATTAGCATATGAGGGTTCGTGTTACGTAATTAACATAAAAAAGGGGTGGCCGCAACTCATCATTAACATAAACATCATTAATTATATCGGTCCTACTCCTTTGGGATATGGCGCATCATTACATTGACCCTTTTAAAGTCAAAAAATCTAGTCATAATAGCGTCGCGCTACCGATTTACATTACAATAGAGTAGCGCTACCAAGTAGCGCTACCAAATAGCCTCACAACAGAGTAGCGCTACCAAGTAGCGCGACCAAACAAAGTAGCGTTATCAAAGAGTATAAACACCAACACAATAGCTATAGCGTCCCTATATAGTTTGCAAAGCGTCGTGTTCCAAACACAGTCCGTTTCGACAACGAGTAAATATATTCTCGTATCTAATATCACCTTATACGAAACGGCTTAGACAACTAATATAGCGACGCTTAACCTAGTAAAATATTATTGCCTTATGCGAAGTAATAACAAGCAGAAATATAGCTTTCTAAAACGAGAAGATCTTAAAGTTTAATCGGCATAGCTAAGGTCTTGTAGAGAAATACAAATAAATGTTTGCCAAGCGAATGTATGAACATAGTTCTTAAAGGGATTTAAACCTTACAAAGTTTCAAGCGTTTTAGATGTAGTAGAGGATGAAGAGCAGTGATTTTTAAGTGAGATTTACGAGCATATACAAACATTGTATGTAAGTCATTTGTAAATCGTTAACGGCGATTTGAATAAATTGAGAATATTTAATTATAGGACGGGAAAATACTGTACAATGTGCATACAGCACACACAGAAATCATTTTTAACATCGTTATTAAGGTCTACTCCTAAGAGCATATCGTTTAGGAGTCTTTTATTTCTTTAAAGAGTTCTCATATTTTTTATATGTCTTCGGGTGATAATCTTACAATATCTTCAGCTTTCATAGGAATATATTTTGGTCTCTCATGAAGCAGTCTTTCTTTGTAACCTTCTCGTTGCTCCGGCGTCATCATTGCTAAATCTTTAGGTCTTCAATCTGAAAAGTCTACCCAATTAAATATATTTTTAACAAAGTAAATAAGGTCTACTCTGGGACTGCTTCTAAGAGCGTATTATTCTTAAACTCCATCACTCGCTTGGGTTTATATATATATATACATATATATATTGTCCGAGTCAACCTCATAGCTTTTTCACCTTTTAACCATAACTTTACATTTCTTTAACCCATACCGGCCGAGCAAGCATATCTCGGATATACTTGTTAACTAATCCAGTTCTATGACTATGACTATCAGCCAAGAGTGAATTATTGTGAGGTGAAAGCTATTAAATTTAGTTTGCATTGTATATTTTGTATTTTAAATCATTAAACCGGTCATTAACACTGCCAAACAATCAAATCCCCAGACATGCCTGAGCGAGCACGAATCAGATAACTATATAGGCAAACAAGTTTTACTTTTGTAAGATACTGTATGATATCCTAAGATACGGTATGATATCTTAAGATACTGTATGATACCCTAAAATGATATCCTAAGATACGGTATGATATCCTAAGATACTGTATGATATCCTAAGATACTGTATGATATCCTAAAATGATATCCAAAGATACTCTATGATATCCTAAGATATTGTATGATATCCTAAAATGATATCCTAAGATACTGTATGATATCCTAAGATACTGTATGATATCCTAAAATGATATCCTAAGATGATATCCTAAGATACTGCATGATATCCTAAGATACTGTATGATATCCTAAGATACTGTATGATATCCTAAGATACTGTATGATATCCTAAGATACTGTATGATATCCTAAGATACTGTATGATATCCTGAAATAAGGACGCTAAAAATAAGGAAGATAAATTCCACTCCTCCCTCATAGTCTGTGACTATGACTATAGTCTATAGACTATAGTCATAGTCATGAGTTAGAGCGAGGGTTGGGGTTAAAAGTAGAACAAGTGTTAGAGTTAATGAACTAGGGTTAGACTTAGAGAATTAGGGTTAGAGAAAGAGGTAGACGGAGGAGTGGAATTTATCTTCCTTATTTTTAGCTTCCTTATTTCAGGATATCATGCAATATCTTAGGACATTATGCAATATCTTAGGATATCATACAGTATCTTAGGATATCATACAGTATCTTAGGATATCATACAGTATCTTAGGATATCATACAGTATCTTAGGATATCATGCAGTATCTTAGGATATCATCTTAGGATATCATTTTAGGATATCATGCAGTATCTTAGGATATCATCTTAGGATATCATACAGTATCTTAGGATATCATTTTAGGATATAATACAATATCTTAGGATATCATAGAGTATCTTTGGATATCATTTTAGGATATCATACAGTATCTTAGGATATCATACAGTATCTTAGGATATCATACCGTATCTTAGGATATTATTTTAGGATATCATACAAGTAGTATTATAGGGGCCGTTCGAGCCCCTTTTGTAGGGGGGAGCAAGGGGGGAGCACATCATTAAAAATTCAAACATCATTAGCACATGGTACATTAACATACAGGGGAGAGCAGCGTCATTAACATATTATAGGGTGAGCATGGGTATTAGCATATGAGAGTGTGCAACATTAACATTCATTAATGATATGCAAGGCGAGTTTGGGCAAAACAGTCATTATGTTGAGTTCAGCGTTTTCCATTTTTCCCAAGCCTGATAATTCCATAAACATAATTTATAATAAAGTCCAATCTATCGAATGCTTATATTAGAAATATACCTCTTCTACAAAGTTTTCAAGCGTTTATTTAGTAAAGCCTATACAAATGAGATTTACAAACATTGCCGTTTTGGCGTTAGAAACATAAATATTTTGATGCATTTGTTTCTAATGTAAACTAAAGACACAATAGCTTAACTCATTAAGGGATTAAGTCAAAAGGCTTGTTTGGGCGAAACAATCATTAAGCTGAACGATCACAATAGCTAAGCGTCCGTATAAAGTTCCCAAGCGTCGTGTTCCAAACACAGTCCGTTTCGACAACGATCACAACATCTTTCTTCCTAAGATTGCTTTGGTGAAATTTTCTACATCTGAAAATTCTGAAATCTGTCTCTGAAAGTTTACAATGGCTCAAGAACAGCAAGAAAATATTTGGTAAGCGAGATATACGAGCATATACAACCATTGTATGTAAACACAATTCTATGCGTAAGTTTGTAAGTAATTTATAGATCGTTAACGGCGATTTGAATAAATTGAGAATATATCATATAGGATGGGAAAAGATTGTACAATGTACATACAGCACACACAGAATTCATTTTTAAAACACATTTATTGATTAAAATTTATTTTACAGCATTAGTAAGGTCTACTCCTAAGAGCATATCGTTTAGGAGTCTTTTATATCTTTAAAGAGTTCTCATATTCTTGTCTGTCTTCAGCTGATAATCTTCAGCTTTCATAGGAACATATTTTGGTCTCCCGTGAAGTAGTCTTTGTTTGTAACCTTCTCGTCGCTCTGGCTACATCATTGCTAAATCTTTAGCTCTCCAATCTGAAAGGTCTACCCAATTAAATCTATGTTTAACAAAGTAAATAAGGTCTGCTCTGGGTCATATATTGTCCGAGTCAACCTCGTAGCTTTTTCACCTTTTAACCATAACTTTACATTTCTTTAAACCCATACCGAGCAAGCATATCTCTGATATACTTGTTAACTAATCCAATTTCTATGATTACGACTACGACTACGACTACGACTACTACTACGACTACGACTACGACTACGACTACGACTACGACTACGACTACGACTACGACTATGACTATGACTAAGACTATGACTATGACTATTGCTATGACTATGACTATGACTATGCCTATGCCTATGACTATGCCTATGACTATGACTATGCTTAAGAGTGAATCATTGAATCCTAAGATTGAATCACTGAATCCTAAGATTGAATCATTGAATCCTAAGATTGAATAATTGAATCCTAAGATTGAATCATTGAACGTCAAATAAATTGATTCGTAACGTATCTCACTATTTATCTGATGGCACCAAATCGAGCTTAGCTCCATATCGAGCGAGCTTAGCTTCGAGCCGAGCTCTAAGATGTAAGGATAGGCCCGAGCCGAGCTCCAAGATGTAAGGATAGGCCCGAGCCGAGCTCTAAGATGTAAGGATAGGCCCGCGCCGGGCTCTAAGATGTAAGGATAGATCCGAACCAAGCTTAGTATATATCTCCGAGCCTGCTCCATATCGAGACTATAGTCATAGACTATAGTCGTAGACTATAGTCATAGTCATGGACTATAGTCATAGACTAAAGTCATAGAGTCATGGACTATGGTCATGGATTATAGTCATAGACTATAGTCCATGACTATAGTCCTTGACTATGACTATAGTCCATGACTATGACTATAGTCTATGACTATAGTCTATGACTATAGTCAATGACTATAGTCTATGGTTATAGTCTATGACTATAGTCTATGACTATGACTATAGTCTATGACTATAGTCTATGACTATATTCTATGACTATAGTCTATGACTATAGTCTATGACTATGACTATAGTCTATGACTATAGTCCATCTAAGCTCGCTCGATATGGAGCTAACCTCGCTCGGCTCGGCGGTATATATACTAGGCTCGGAGATATATACTAAGCTTGGTTCGGATCTATCCTTACATCTTAGAGCTCGGCGCGTGCCTATCCGTACATCTTACAGCTCGGCTCGGGCCTATCCTTACAGCTTGGAGCTCGGCTCGGGCCTATCCTTACATCTTAGAGCTCCGCTCGAAGCTAAGCTCGCTCGATATGGAGCTAAGCTCGATTTGGTGCCATCAGATAAATAGTGAAATACGTTACGAATCAATTTATTTGACGTTCAATGATTCAATCTTATGATTCAATTATTCAATCTTAGGATTCAATGATTCAATCTTAGGATTCAATGATTCAATCTTAGGATTCAATGATTCACTCTTAAGCATAGTCATAGTCATAGGCATAGTCATAGGCATAGTCATAGTCATAGTCATAGTCATAGTCATAGTCATAGTCATAATCATAGTCATAGTCATAGTCATAGTCATAGTCATAGTCATAGTCATAGTCATAGTCATAGTCATAGTCATAGTCATAGTCATAGTCATAGTCATAGTCATAGTCATAGTCATAGTCATAGTCATAGTCATAGTCATAGTCATAGTCATAGTCATAGTCAAAGTCATGGTCATGGTCATGGTCATAGTCATAGTCATAGTCATAGTCATAGTCATAGTCATAGTCATAGTCATAGTCATAGTAATAGTCATAGTCATAGTCATAGTCATAGTCATAGTCATAGTCATAGTCATAGTCATGGTCATGGTCATAGTCATAGAAATTGGATTAGTTAACAAGTATATCAGAGATATGCTTGCTCGGTATGGGTTTAAAGAAATGTAAAGTTATGGTTAAAAGGTGAAAAAGCTACGAGGTTGACTCGGACAATATGTATATATATACACCCAAGCGAGTGATGGAGTTTAAGAATAATACGCTCTTAGAAGCAGACCCAGAGCAGACCTTATTTACTTTGTTAAAAATAGATTTAATTGGGTAGACCTTTCAGATCGGAGAGCTAAAGATTTAGCAATGATGACGCCAGAGCGACGAGAAGGTTCACGGGAGACCAAAATACATTCCTATGAAAGCTGAAGATTATCAGCTGAAGACAGACAAGAATATGACAACTCTTTAAAGATATAAAAGACTCCTAAACGATATGCTCTTAGGAGTAGACCTTACTAACGCTGTAAAATAAATTTTAATCAATAAATGTGTTTTAAAAATGAATTCTGTGTGTGCTGTATGTACATTGTACAATATTTTTCCATCCTATATGATATATTCTCAATTTATTCAAATCGCCGTTAACGATTTATAAATTACTTACAAACCTACGCATAGAATTGTGTTTACATACAATGTTTGTATATGCTCGTAAATCTCGCTTACCAAATATTTTCTTGCTGTTCTTGAGCCATTGTAAACTTTCAGAGACAGATTTCAGAATTTTCAGATGTAGAAAATTTCGCCAAAGCAATCTTAGGCAGAAAGATGTTGTGATCGTTGTCGAAACGGACTGTGTTTGGAACACGACGCTTGGGAACTTTATACGGACGCTTAGCTGTTGTGATCGTTCAGCTTAATGATTGTTTCGCCCAAACAAGCCTTTTGACTTAATCCCTTAATGAGTTAAGCTATTGTGTCTTTAGTTTACATTAGAAACAAATGCATCAAAATATTTATGTTTCTAACGCCAAAACGGCAATGTTTGTAAATCTCACTTGTATAGGCTTTGCCAAATAAACGCTTGAAAACTTTGTAGAAGAGGTATATTTCTAATATAAGCATTCGATAGATTGGACTTTATTATAAATTATGTTTATGGAATTATCAGGTTTGGGAAAAATGGAAAACGCTGAACTCAACATAATGACTGATTTGATTGTTTGGCAGTGTTAATGACCGGTTTAATGATTTAAAGTACAAAATGTACAATGCAAACTAAATTTAATAGCTTTCACCTCACAATAATTCACTCTTTGCTGATAGTCATAGTCATAGAAACTAGATTAGTTAACAAGTATATCCGAGATATACTTGCTCGGCCGGTATGGGTTAAAGAAATGTAAAGTTATGGTTAAAAGGTGAAAAAGCTATGAGGTTGACTCGGACATATATATAGATTTTCGCTTACCTCAAAACTTGTCTGCAACAGGCTGTTTCATCTGTAAAAGAATCATCAGGCAGTTTACAAGTATCGAAAGAAATGACCGCTTATATACTTCCTGCCGGAGCGTGGGGGTGTATGTGGGAGACAATGTGTGCATGCATGGCTTTGTTTGCGTTGTTTACGCGAAATTTATTTCGATGACGACACCGTGAAATTATTTCAGCTCTTTTGTTGAGTAAACAATTCTTGTTTTTTTCTTTCAAAATACAAAATTTTTCTTCTAAACATAAATTGCATCGTTTTGATCCTCCCGTGTACGAAATAGAATGTTTTAAAATTTGCCAATTAATACTGAAATCCTTATTGCTTTCTTTCAATGTCCAAATATATTTCGAAAGTTCCGTGTCATTTGCATGCTTTTTATGCTGAAAAGATTTAGTGTGGTTGGCCAATCGCTCTTTGAATGTGGTTGCAGTCATGCCAATGTAATTTTTGATCGTGTTTGTGTTGCTTACTGTGACTGTTGCTTTGTATACTATGTCCCTAGTCATGCATTGTTTTTGAAGCGGGCAAATGGTGTTTTCTCTACAACTGCAATTGGTAGTGTTCCTATCCTGTGTCTTGTTATTCCTAGATATGCGTGTATTGTGTTTAGTGATTACTGACTTGACATTGTTCATGCAGCTGTAACTTACTTTAACTGTATTTCTGTTAAAAATTTTATGGAGCTTGTGGTGCGGTGGAAAATGTTTGTCAATTAGACTAAGGAAATTACGTCCTATGTTTGTGCTAACACTCTTACTAAATGGTGGGTTGAACCAAATGATATTGCGTTGCCTATTCCTGCGTTGTTGTTGCGGTGTGTGCTGAGTGTAGCTAAGTTCATGGGTAAAGCTGCTATGCCTAAGTGCGGTCTGATATATGGGTGCAGATTCCTGAAAAGTTTGCTCATCTGATGAAAGAAGTGCAATGCGTTTATTAATTGATGCAGGTAGTTGCCTTGTGATGCTCGGTGGGTGATTAGAGTGCATATTTATGTATAGTGGATCGTCATTGGGCTTCCTATAGGGCCTATGTTTTCCATTGTTAAGGTCGAAAGTTACGTCTAAAAAGTTTACAATGCGTAAATTTGATTCGGCGGTAATTTTTAGGTCAAACTGCTCGAAAATTTTGTGGAGATCTTTTTTTGTTTTGTCTGCTAAACGTGCTGATTTACTTTTTATAATAGCCAAACCGTCATCTCTATATAGACCGATGCTTTCTTTGCCAAATTTCTTACTCAGGTGGTTTAAAATGAAAAGGCCTACTAACTCACAAATTTCCGCGCCGTCGAAACTGCCCATGCTAACGTCAAACAAACTATGGCTATCTTTTTTTATCCATGAAATTCCGGTATTGAAAAGGAGAGATTTTCTAGCGTGTTTTATTATTGAAATATCGTTTTCAGGTATAGTAGCCAAATTTGAAGCCCAAGATAAAGCTTGGTCCAATAGCTTTTCAGAAATAGATGGGTAGAAATCGACAATGTCAAACGAAATAAAACTGTGTCTGTCCTTATCTTTTATATTGCCAAACCACTGAATAACTTGTTTTGTATTCCTCCATTGATTTAAATTCAGTTTTTCTCTCAAATTGGAATTAATTTTGTCCAAAATAACTTTGCTTATTTTTCCGGATTCGCTTTTAGCGGGATTAATTAATCGGCATTTTGGATTGTTTTCGAAATTTTCTTTGTGATCTTTTAAAGATATAAATGCTTCGCGTTTTTTCATTTTTTCAATTCTGTCGCCGATTCCTAAATTGTTCGAAATGTTTTTTAGTTCTGAATCAATTTCATCTATAGTGTCCTCGGATCCATGCTTATATGTTTTTGTGATGTTGTCATGTAAGAGCTTGTTGTATGTGTCGAGCGAGGTTTCATAAATATTCCTAGTTTTGTCTGCAAAAATGAAAATGTTGGGAGACGAATTGATTTTCTTTAGATCGTTAGTCAAAGATTTCTGAAATTATATATACAGCTAATACAATTAAGGCTGTCCTCTGACAGAACTTAAAACTCTAAAACCTCGACATCTAAGCGCGAAAATCCTAATGGTATATGTATAAAGGGATTTGATGTAAGGCTACGCCTACGATCAAAATAATCCAGCGAATGTATTTCTTCTCGTCTCGCGTTTTCAGTGTTGTTTGTATGGCCCAACCAAGCTACTGATGTTGATACACGCTATACCATTTAAATTGAAAGAAATATTCTGCAGCTAAACTTAGTATTTTATCTGAAACAAACATAAGACGTGCATTTTATTATTTTATTCCCTGCCGTGTAACCTGTAGAAATAAAATCTATGCTTATGGAATTAAGAGAGAGTTGGAAAATTTTTGCCATTCAATTTGAAAAATAATTTAAAAGACCACTTTGCTGACTTTTGGAAAGAGCAGATTCAACAAGGTGGAAATCAAGGCAAGCTCAGAACTTTCAAAAAATTCAAAAAAACTCTAGACCTCGAAAAATATATCTCTGAAGTTAGTAATGTTAAACATCGTCAAGCGATGACAAAACTTAGGTTATCAGCCCATAAATTACCTGTTGAAACTGGTCGATATACTAATACTCCATACGATCAAAGAATATGTAAATTCTGTAATTTAAATGAGGTTGGAAATGAACAACACTATTTAATGCAATGCAACAATCCAAAATTTAATAACCTCAGAACTACTTTCTTTCATAATAGGCCGTAGGATGAGCATCCAAAAGATGCTTAGAAAACGGATTCCGTTGCACCCCTCGTGGAACTACATAATTTTCACATGAATCAATCGATAAAAACTTACTTTATCAGAATCCGTTGCTCCCCAAGCAAAACAGGTGCACAATTGGGAAAAAAATCCCTCCAAAGTTTGCTATTTTCGCGCTTCGAAATATTCGAACCGCAATTGTTTTGGTAGCAAATACGCATGCGCAGTCAGCAAAACTCGCACTGCGCACGCGCACAAACACGCACATGCTTTGAAGTGGAAACACGCTTAGTTTTATGCAAAACAATCATGGCTGAAGATATTTATAAAACTCGAATATCCTCATGTTTTATGCATTTGTATGGCGTTACGGAGCAACTTTGCAAAGTTACACGCCAAAGGCTTAAGAGATTTCTTGAGTGTAGGTCTAAATAGGCCAAAGTTAAATGTCAATAATCTGAAATAGCTAAGAAACCGTACGAGAACATCGATGACGGATCTGTCAATTCATAGAATGGTACAATCATGAAATGCTCGAAGAGATTTTGTGATGAAGAGAAGATCCGTAGACAACAGAGAAAAGAAGAAAAAGGAGAAGGAACTAGCTCTAAAACTGTAACTTCTACCGAAGAACCACATGTGGAAGTGGAGCCAAATAGCCAATAGAACCAAGGCGAAAAATTACACGTCAATCAGTCGTAGAACCTAATAAGACCCTGCCTAAAAGAAACGAGCATGTACTCCCAGAGATATGTATTATTTGTGGTTCTCACTAGACAAGGTATGGTCATTTTGACAGGTATATACTAGCGCAATGTGCACAACATTCTCGTGTTTGGTTTTAAAATATCTTGAATTGTGATCAATTAAGTTTATTTAGGGTAAAGTAGTTTCTAATGCTACAAACATCCAACCTTGTTATTAGCAGATATTTAGTTTAATAATTTTGTTTTACACCAGGTAACTAAGAAGAGAAGAAGAATCCCACTCATGTTGGCAGAAACAATTGATGCTGGTCTTCTACGTACAGCTGCCGAGAGAAAGAATGATGAACGGATACTTGTGCAAATCCAGGGGAAAGACTGTGTGCGCTATCACAAAGTTTGCTACTGCAATTATACAAAATTTCTCACCAGAGAGACGAAGAAGCAATCGGAGACTGAAAGATCTACATCAGTGTACGAGAAGTCTTATGATGTCTTCTGTAATGCATCAGTCAAATCCAAGCGTGCCCATTCCCCCCCCCCCGGCCACCGTGGGGCATTTGACACTTTGGCTCCTCCCTGGGGTGGGGGATTTGAAAGCTAATGTTAGCCCGGGGGTAGGGCATTAGAACATTTTCTATTTTGAACCTAATAAAACCATTTGGCCAAATAGAAAGACTTCGGCTTTGTGGTGCCAGTGTAGGTAAGTTTCGAACCGGGGGCCCTTCGTCTGGAAGCGTAGGCCCTTTGTCTGGAGCGGACGAAGGGTCTCCCGCTCGAAACGTCGTAGTTCTCGTTGCTCAAAGCTTAGACTTAATTTGGCTGCAATGTTCCACATTATTTTGCTCCTAACGAAGCATGGTTTGTTCATACGGACACAATGTCAATTTGATATAGCTTTTTAACATACAGTACATGTGTAAAAAGTTATTAATATTTGCTATGTAGTTGTTTTGCCTTGTACCAACATTAACATGCTTATATTTTGTAATAATATCTGCTTTCAAAAGTGGAATAAGGTTCCCCGGGGTGGGGAATTTGCCACTGACTTGTGGCCCCACCATGGGGCATTTTCACTTGTTTGTGACCCCACCGGGGGGCATTAGCACCATTTTTACAAAATTTGTCAAATTCCCGGGGGGGATGGGCATGCTTGGATTTGACTGATGCATAAGAAAGTAATCGAGACGGAGGTCATCGGAAATAAGCAAATAAAGTATATGAAAGATTTGCTGGAGAAATTTGTTATCATTGCTAAGGACACTGAGAATGTGGATTCATCTAAATATAGAGCTTTTAAACTCAAGCAACGACTGATGAAAAGTTATCCCCAACTTGTGTTCTGTGTACCGAAAATGAGAAATGTTAGTGAGATTGTATAATTATGTGGAAAATTTGGATTCTTCTGAATTGGTTGAGGAACATATGTCAAATAAGTCTGAAAACAACGATGAAGAGAGCTGTACCATTGATGATGATGATCTGAATTCCAACACAGCAACTGAGGGAAATTCTAAATCGTTCCTTGCTATTCTAGATAGTGGCTAAATACCAACTTATGTCACAATATAATATATGTAATAGTTCAAATACGAGAAGTAGAACTTTACCAGACAAAAGCCAGGACAGCTTATTGTAGAATACATGCAATTTCGTTTTGAGCGTAGGCCCTTGGCCAGGATCCAATAAGTGGGATTTTATTGCACTGATGAAAATCTGGGCTCAAGGATGAAAACATTTCTTTCAATTATAGATAGTTATGATGAAATTATGGATTTTATATTTCCTCCCAATTGATCTTTTTTTATGATGAATTTCGAGTTGGTGTCTGGGACATGTTTCTTTCAATTAGAGGTTTTCCTAGGAGTTTATATAAATATCCCTTAAAGCCCGGGACCAACTGGGAAACATTGTTGCGCAAAGATATTTGTCATATTATTTGTCTTACCAATGTTTCGGTTTGTCATATTGTCCTACCAGCGTCGGCAAAAGGAGAAAGGGTGTTTCATCAAATGTTTCTGAATTTGGTAGGAAATATTTTTGCTTTCTGGGAAGCAAATTTTGTTTCTGCAATAAAAGCCAATGTTTCCAGATGTGGGAGACAGGGAAACATTTGAGCAAACATTGAAAATCACAAATATTTCCGCGACAATGTTTCTTACGTTTGGCCAAGACTTTAGTTTAGTGAAATATTTCATTTGTTCCTTGATCGTGTGAATTGTATGTATATTTATATATTCTCCGTCCTATTTGATACAGGTGGGTTTTTTACCTCGCACAAATTTGTATTGAATTAGGATGTTGATAAGTAGAATTAAACGTTAAAACGGTATTTTGAAACAATAGCCAATGAATTGAAGTGATTTAGCATATGAGCAAGCAAAATGTACAATGTGTTTTAAACAATATTTAATGTGTGTGTTTTATTCGTCAATATTACAAGGTTTGATCTCTATTCCGTGATTTTATTTTGTTGTTTTTACGGGGGAAATCGGGGAAAACCCATAGGGAAAATCCATTTTTCTGTCTGCGCGTGCGCAGTGCGAGTTTGGCTGACTAGCGCATGCGTATTTGCTACCAAAACAATGGCGGTTCGAATATTTCGAAGCGCGAAAATAGCAAACTTTGGAGGGATTTTTTTCCCAATTGTGCACCTGTTTCGCTTGGGGAGCAACGGATTCTGATAAAGTAAGTTTTTATCTATTGATTCATGTGAAAATTACGTAGTTCCACGAGGGGTGCAACGGAATTGCATCTTTTGGATGCTCATCCTACGGCCTATAAGCTCTACGAAGTAAACCATTCGTGTCGATTTCTCAGCAATCAGGATCTATTCATACATATCACGTCGATGAAAGATAAATCGACAATGTCAATAACAGCTAAGTACTGTTTTGATATTTTAACAAACTTTGATTGAAGTGGTATGACGGCAATACCAATTTTGGCAAGCACTTAACACAGAAATAACATGAGTATTGAAGTCACTCGTAAGAAACAACTTTCACGTGATACAGTATGGATATTGAAGACAGGAATTCTCTTGGCATTCGGATTGTAAATTATACAATTCCAAGCAAAATAACAATCTTGCAAACTTGCCATTGGGATTTGCATGTGAGCTTCTATGAGTATAATATGCATTCTAAATCCAAGCTGTTGTTTGAAGTGCAAGCTTGTTTGAAGATTGTAATACTGATTACAATTTGAAAATGGATGAGATTCAGTTTGAGAATGATACAATAAATATGATGTTGAGGGTTCTTCGCCAGGAAAACAAGTCTCAATTCGACACGTATAGCTGTCAGAACGCCCCGGTATTTGAAAATGTGAATGAGCTAAGGGAATTATTATTCAATAACTGCGACGAAGAACTTTCTTGGCTACATCGTCGATAGAAACCGAAGGCTTACCATTGGCAGTGCCTCAAACCTTGACGAGGTCTACGCAAGTGCCAAGATGGGTTTTATAACATTGTGGACGGATGTTCATATTCCTCAGAAGGGTTTGAAGAGAAGTTTGTCTGACGGTTACACATCCAATACAGCAGCAGAAGGTACATGTATTTTAATCTTAATACACTGTGGCCATTAAGCCGAGGTAGAAACAATTATTAATTGCTATTAACATCTATATCATATGTAATTTCCTTATTTTATGCATAGCAGATTCAGGAACTGCATCAGCGTCTGAAGCGCTTGAAATATAAGCATGGTCAGGACGTTCAAGAATTTAAGTTGAAAGTGTGGGCAAAGATGCTGGTAATGTGTTAAAATGTATTGTAACTATGGCTCAGTTAGCTCCTATGTTTGTTTTATCGGCTTTAATAATATTGTTTCCCCTTTATTGCTGCCGAGCCTCAGCGAGGCAGCACACTATTCTTGACGTGCTAAGGTTTCTCCAGAGTTCACTTGCCGCAGTCTTTTACCCGACCTATATATTGTCGAGATTAGGATTTGGCGTCGGTTTGGTGGATGGACGGATGGATGGATGTTTATCGTAATTCCGGGGCAAAAGGTCGAGCTTGAAGTCATTTTTGAAATTAGGGGGAGTGAACGAGATATTATAATTGCATGCGCACGCATGCATGTTTCTTTCCATGTGTTGATCAAGATTTGAAAACTTTACATATATGGATGCGAAGAGATCGAAATTTTTCGGAAAATCTTAGGTAAGTTTGGCTCTGTTTCTTTCTACTGACATACATCAAGGCGATGAACTATTTTAGTGTTCAATCTAGAGAGAAGCAATGTGCTTTCAAGAGTTTGTCGGCTATTTTAACAGCCCAAAATAACCCGCTGATCGATTGGTCAAAAACAACATTAAATAATGTCTTATTGCAAGGAGACAAAATGTACTTAAAAGCACTAGATAATGGCTTAATTATCCTAGACCCAGGTGTAGAATTTTTGTCTATAGATAACTTACCAACAGTTGTTAATGTTTCATGTGGTAAGAACATGTTTTCTTACGAGATCTGTGGCCGGATCTGTAATATCGCCTGTACAGGCAAAAACATACAGAGCTCTGCATTATCTGTGATGGCGACAAATAGTGATCTATACCTGTTGTTGTAGAGTCGGCTGAGGCACTAAAAGACATTGATTTGCCCGTTGAGGCACAGAATAACATCGACCTGCCCGTTGAGGCACAAAATAACATTGATCTGCCCATTGTGGCGGAAAGTAACAACACTGATCTGCCCATTGTGGCGGAAAGTAACAACATTGATCTGCCCATTGTGGTGGAAAGTAACATTGATCTGCCCATTGTGGCGGAAAGTAACAACATTGATCTGCCCATTGTGGTGGAAAGTAACATTGATCTGCCCATTCTGGCGGAAAGTAACAACATTGATCTGCCATTGTGGTGAAAAGTAACATTGATCTGCCCATTCTGGCGGAAAGTAACAACATTGATCTGCCCATTGTGGCGGAAAGTAACATTGATCTGCCCATTGTGGCGGAAAGTAACATTGATCTGCCCATTGTGGTAGAGCCCATAGAGGCACAAATTAAAATAATATTGATCTGCCCATTATTTTGTTTTGTTATATAGTTTGGGGGGTTGGAATTCTTACTGAGCTTAATGTTAATCATTACACTGACTGGTACCATCTGAACAGCTGGATTACACAGAAATGTATATTTTTATTTTACTTCAACAAAATGGTTGTTTCTAAATAATATGGATATATTACATCATCTCTTATGGGGTGCAATTTGCTATATGAGGAATTATGTATTTCCAACAGGTCATGTGGGTGTGGATCCTGTGTAATGCGTATGAAAGTTGTTTTGGAGAGCGACACCATTATGTTGGTTTGCTGTATAATCATGTATTTTGACAATTCACTGGGCAGTACAGATGAACACTGGTGGAACCAAATGTTGATTAAATACATGTATGAATTATTATAGACGTCGACCAGCAGTGTGGACGTGTATTTTCTTGCTCCGCGATTTTTCAACTTTGTGCTACTAAATTATATAATACTGTAACTCAAGCTCGGACAATCTAATGGGAGAACTACACCTGTGCTGGACGGGTAATTTTGAACAACTGAAGCAGTTTGTGAACGACAACATCGAGGTAAACGGTGTATGGGTCTCACCAGGCGGGGACAAGAAGAAATACAGCGATGGCGACACTTCAGTTTCGTGGCGTAAAGGTAATAAAGTGTTGCAAATAGAAGGTAAAAAGAAGAACCAGATAAATGCTAAGCTATGCTCAATAATATGTAATGAAACTTCTGACATATTACCCGAGGAAACTTGTGCTATAAATAATCAAAGTGGCGTCTTCCATCACACAACGAGTGAGTTGTCTGTTGAAATGGACGGTGTTAAACTAGACATAGCAATTGCTGTTTACATTAATAATAACAGTCTCGCTATTAAGAACGTTGAAGCTCGCCTAAATAAGGTAACAAAAGACTTCGAAGAAGTTAGTCAACAACTTGATAATTATCGTAAAGCAGATATATACTTCTCAAACAATCAACACAGGGATCAAACTTCTCTAGAATTTGATTATTCTAATATGGCTGATATAAATTTCTCTGCGCGGGAAAAGTTTTGTTGTGACAAAGCCACTAGTACAATAGATTTAACCGTAAACAACCAAATTAACGAAGCTAATGTTGTTGAATTTTCCCCAGAGAACACGCCACCTATTGAAATATTAGATAAAGCCACAGAAAATAGCCGTTTTAATCAGCCATGCATAATACCTGATATAGCACAATATTACAATAGTTCAGACGAACAAAGATGTATTGTCCTTGAAATTGGCTCTCAAATCAAAGAGCCTGGACTTAATGATGCGTCCAAAGTTATGCAAAATCAACCCGTATATAAAATCAAACAAAAGGCGATAATTACGCAAATGAATTGGATAGTTCCCTCCTTTTAGATGAACTAGTAACCCCCCAAATAACCGAAGATGTAATCTCTGTGCATGCAGAGAAATCGCTTAATCGCATAATCGCGGCTAATAGTAAACAAAAACCCACAAATCGTGATAGTGTTGATAAAATTTTAAATACTGAGGCGAAAGCAAAGACCGTTCGAAAGCAAACGTACGCGAGTACGCAAACATTACCAAAAACAATCAAAGGTAATTCGAAATCAAAGCCAAACTCTTTTCAAAAGCAAACGTTTAAACCAGTCAGTGCGACTGCACCGTTTCAGAATTAACACGTATAGCATTACCTAAACCAACGAAGCAGACACGCGAGTCAATTACGCTAATTAAATCGCCTGTTTGGATATCCCGGTTGCCCTTGATCGAAAGACCTGAATCTCTTAATCCTGACCATACTGATAGCGACAATAATTTAACTCGAAGTCGGTATGCCGAGTCGAAAGCAAAGACCGTTCGAAAGCAAACGTTCGCGAGTGCGTCAACATTACCAAAAACAATCAAAGTTAATTCGAAATCAAAGCCAAACTCTTTTCAAAAGCAAACGTTTAAACCAGTCAGTGCGACTGCACCCGTTTCAGAATTAACACGTATAGCATTACCTAAACCAACGAAGCAGACACGCGAGTCAACCACGCTAATTAAACCGCCTGTTTGGATATCCGGGCTGCCCTTGATCGAAGGACCTGAATCACTTATTCCTGACCATACTGATAGCGACTTAACCCGAAGTTGGTCGAACCGAACCCCTTTTCGGAGACGCCCACAAAAGAGACTCCATCCTCATTAGACTGTGGGCCAGGCATAGGATTGGATGAACCACCTAGTTTGCGTATGGAAATCCCCGTTAGAATTACTCACCGCGAAAATCTGCGTAACAGTGAAATAGCCCACGCGTATAACAATATATCAATCCCATTACATGCTAGTAAGAACCACACTAGTAGTAATAGGTGTAGTGCCTCATTAACCCCAAACGATCAGATATCTATGGATAAATCTTCAATGCCAAAAAAACAAATCAATAATAATTTGTGTAACTTACCGACCACCTGACACTCCTCTAAATTGTTTCGAAGATTTACTTAAGCCAAATTATGTTCAGGCTTTAATTTTGAATAAACAGATTTTGTTGCTCGGAGACTTAAACTGCAACATGCTGGAAAACGGTCAAGAATGGAGAGCACTAACAAATGTTTCTACAGAATTAAATCTCACACAGATTATTAAAACTCCAACTAGAATCACTGCTACGTCCCAAACGCTTATCGATGTTATTCTAGTCTCATCCACAGCATTTGTTCTTGAAAGTGGTGTTATTAACACTTCTATCAGCGACCACTTACCTGTGTACGTCGTACTAAAGTTAAAGGCCCCAAAGATGCCAGCATGTTATATTACAACCAGGAGTTATAAAAATTATAATCCCTTACTATTTTCCTCCGACCTTCTCACTAAATCGGATCGCCTGTTATCCATATTATCCAACACCAACGTTAACACGGAACTCGAAACCTTCAAAGATGTTCTTCACTCAACCCTCGACCTGCATGCACCGTTAAAAACCTTCAAAATTCGAAATCGATCATGTCCATATGTCACCAACGAAATACAATAACTCATGAAGTCTCGGGATCTACACCTCCGTCGGTTCCAACTGACACGTGATGAAGGTGATTGGGTAGTTTACAAAGAATATCGCAATAAAAGCCGCAGCGAAGAACCACACCCTTAACGAAGTAAGAGAGCATAAACACAATTCGAGATCCCTATGGAAAGTAATCAATAATATAATTCCTTCAAAGGAAAAGGAAACGCAAATTTATAGTAAATATCCAAAAAGATTTCCAGAAGATTTCAACCTTTTCTTTACTTCTGTGGGACGAAATGCTGCTGCGACAGCCGAAAGCTTAGCCAAAGACAACAATGTCCCACTGTCAAACCCTCTCTCAAATGTAATTACTTATCCATCTGATCAACTGTTCAAATTCCAATCCGTCACTTGTACAGAGGTTCAACGTATTATCATGGCTATGCCAAGTAATAAGTCACCAGGACCAGGTCAAATAGGCATGCGTGTTATCAAAGACTGTCTTCCAATTATACTGGGTCCTCTTACGCATATAATAAATTGCTCTCTAATGACAAGCACATTCCCTGACCTATGGAAGATATCCGAAGTTATACCACTATTAAAAGAAGGAGACCACGAGATTGCCTCAAATAAGCGGCCTCTCTCACTACTTGAGGTAGTTTCAAAAGTTTGCGAAAAAGTCGCCCTAATTCAATTTAGTTCCTACCTCGAGGAATTTAATCGCATATCGTCACATCAAAGCGGGAACAGGAGTTTTCACTCTACAGAACTTTAAACATATTTGTTACCGACACCATGTTGGACGCCATTAACAAGAAAAAACTAACAGCACTAATTTTATTGGACTTATCCAAAGTGTCAGTCATTCAATTTTATTACATAAATTGAGTTGTATTGGCGCATCACCCGAAGCTGTTAAATGGTTCCAAAACTATTTATCAGGCAGATCCCAATACGTGCGCATTGGATCTACCAAGTCATCAACTCGCCCGATTACTCATGGTGTACCTCAAAGTGCAATATTGTCACCACTTCTGTTTTGCATTTATATTAACGATCTACCAGGGAGTATCAATCGTGTAATCTTGATTCATACGTGGACGACTCGAAGCTTTATAAATCGTTCTACATCCACGACTTGGAACAGATAACTATCAATTTAGAGGCAGACCTGCAAAGAGCAGCCAAGTGGTGTTTGCAACACCAATTATTGATAAATCCAGATAAAACTAAATTCCTTGTAGTTGGTTCCAGGCCCATGCTACAGAATGTACCTCCAGGAATGTCGCTAACATTTTTAGGAAAGACAATAAGACCTGTTTTGTTAGCTAAGGATTTGGGAATCAATTTGGATTCGTACCTATCCTACGACGACCACATATCTAAACTCGTTTCGTCATGTATGAGAAAATTATGTCAAATAAATCGCGTGAAGGATAGTTTTGACAATGAAACGTTAAAATTAGTCATCGAAACACTTGTAATTAGCAAGCTTTTGTACTGTTCCACAGTGTGGTCCAACACGTCATCTAATAATATCAATAAACTTCAATCAGTACAGAACTTCGCGTGCAGAATCATAACAAAAACAAGAAAGTTCGATCACGTTACCCCAGCGTTACGTGAACTAAATTGGCTGCCAGTGGAAAAGTTATTATTGTACATGGATACTATAATGGCTTACAAGTGTTTTAACGGACTTGCACCAGACTACCTAGTAGATAAATTTGCAAAGCGTTCCGACATACATGACCGCTCGACACGAAACCATAACCTCTTGGACATCCCTCTGTACAAAACTGCTACAGGACAAAAAACATTCAACTATCGAGGAGTTAGAATATGGAACGATTTAGATGATAAATTAAAGAATATTACATCAATAACAACTTTTAAGAAAGAACTTAGAGAGTTTTTACTAAAAGAATCGTATTAAATACATTTAATATTTCAAAACACTTCGAACATATTTTACTGTTTTAAATAAGTATATGTACATATTTTTATATATTTATATTCATACATTGTAACATAAATAGTTTTAGAAGTAATTTATAGTAATTTCAATCATGTAATGTTGTGTTGAAAAGCCCTTAGGGGAACACGCAATAAAGTATCTATCTATCTATCTATGAAACAACTACAGATGGGAACAAAGAGTCAAAGACTGTTCTGACAGATTGCACATGGCAAATGTGTTATCAATATCTTATGAACACAGACAACCAGCTAATTGCACCACAAAAATATTAAAAGACATTGCCTCTATGATTTTCAAAGTAGTTATTCAAGATGCCATTGACAACTTTGAAGTAAACAATGACTTCTATTAACATTTGATGTTGGTACCAAGAGTTCCATTAACAATAACACTCTCAGATATAATGCTTAATACTGCGGTACAGAAAATACCATTTGCAATAGTATAGTGTTGTTGTAGTCACAGTGTTGCAATCTCAACGTTTTGACAACAAAATAAATCAATACATACAGTGTATTGTTAGCAATTTCAATAAGTTCAATATTTAATACTAATTATGTTCAGGAATTTTCCATGCAGTTTGTGCGTCAAGGCAGCACTTCCCTTGCGATAGTAACTCCTAGTTTTAGACTAATGGGACATATAAAAGCGAAGATATGCCGCCAAAAATTCCTTTTTTCAATTGGCTGAAAGCAAATCAAACTTCGCATACTAACACATGTCGTATTGGTGAATCCAGAGGAGAAACATCTCGCAGCTGTAGTGAAATACCTGAAGCTGCACAATCTAGGCCGCCTCAAGTTGACAACGCGGAAAAAAGAGTATGTACCGCGAGCTTCTGGCTATACGATCGCTATAAACCATTGCTTTTATTCTTAAGCTTTCGTTATGTTTTCATTATACTCAGGTACCAATGGCAATGTACACAATAATTATTCTTTTTATAACATTTCGCAGATACAAATTCGTACAGCGATCATACAGCAGCTGAAAGACATAAAAAGCTTGGAGGAAATTGGTGCTCTTACAAAAGAACAGTTTGAAGAGCAAAGAAATAAGCTTGCGAAATATGTAAGTGAAATATGAAATGTCAAATATGTAAATTTTAATAAAAAATATTCAACGTTGGCATGTACAATGTTTACATGTAATCTGCATGCCTAATATAAGATCTTATTTCCACATCTGTTGCTTGAAAGAAGGACTCGAAAACCATAAGCTCTGGATCAGGACAATTTATCCAAGCAATGTCGTTTTGTCGGATGTAATTTTTTACTTGTGCAACCAATTCTTCACAGGGCATGAAATCAGGCGAATAAGGTGGTAGGAAAATAAGGAGAGCTCCAGTTGCATTAATTGCATCAATAACTTCCTGCGCCATAGTTTGTTATTGTTATTGTTATTGTTATTGTTATACGCGCTTGCGATGGTAGTCGCGCCTAGTTATGTACTCCGTGTAAGATTATCGTCCTGTCTCTTCCCTCTTTGTTATTTTACATCCTCGCTTGTATTGTAAGTTTGGCCGTAGTAAATTGTCATCTATTCGCTGACTGTGTGAGTTGTCCCTTAATATTGGCGTGGTGGCAGCGTCGCGGGTTATAAAGAACCCGTAAAGTACGAAAAAGTGTACAACGAAGTATATATAAAGACGAAAACTCCTTGTTTTGAATTACCAGTCGAGCGTTTTTGACGAACATAATGGCCGGCGTTCGAGCACCGAAACAGTGGTCGCTCACCTCAAATGAAACCATTACGTCCATAGAAGCTTGGGAGAATAACTTAAAATACATCCTATCCTTAGACCCTAACTTCGCCCCCTTCCTCACCGATGGCGCAACTTGGCTTAAGAAAACAAACGCCTCTCCTCTTCGCGGATTTACCGACGACCCTGAAGAAGTTCCCGTCATGCAACGCCGCACTGCAGCTCAAAAGGTGACCCATCTTGAAATGATGCTTGGCCAAATAGCTAACTATGCGCCTATCATTTCTCGGAATACCATCGTACGAAATTCAACCTCCGTCAATGGTGTATGGCAAGCTATTCGACAACATTATGGTTTGCAATCCACTGGTTCTCGTTTCTTAGACCTGGCTAACATCAAGCTTAAGACTGACCAAAGACCTGAAGACCTATACCAATGCCTGATGTCCTTTGTTGAAGATAATCTGTTAACAAGTGCCAGTGGGATAACCCATCACGGTATAGCTCCAGAAGTCGATGAAGAGCTTTCTCCCTCCGTTGAAAATTTTGTTGTGTTTACTTGGCTCCAGCTCCTCCACCCAGGTCTCCCACGACTCATCAAACAAAGGTACGGTACAGAACTTCGTAGTCGCACCCTTGCTTCAATTAAGCCTGAGATATCTCAAGCCTTAGACTCTTTGCTAGATGAATTACACATCAGCGAAGAAGCCAAAGTCATGTCCACTGCCTCTGCAGTCTTTGGCAAACCTCCCCGTGTTGGTAACCGCCCACCTTCATTTTCTCGCCCATACCCACCAAAGCATAAACCTGCCTATAAGCCACGCCCAACCAAATCCTGCCCCCTTTGCTTCCAAGCTGGCCGCCCAGACTATCGTTCCCACTTCCTAAGTACCTGTCAACACCTACCTGAGTCTGATCGTCAGTTCATGTCCAAAGTGCGCCAAGTTGCAGATATTGAGGATATCCCAGACTATGAAAATGACCTTCTAGATGGAGATATCCCATCCCCTACCTCGCCTCATTGTGAATGTGACCATTCTGCCAGTCACCACACTCGACGTGTGAATGTCACCCAATCACCATACCTTCATGTCTTCTTCGATCACCACCCCCTTCGCCTTACCATCGACACTGGCGCAGAGACAAATATGATAAAGGCTTCTCTCGCTTCCTACATAGGCGCCAAGATATCCAAGAGTTCACAACTTGCACTTCAAGCTGATGGCCGTACCCCCCTTTCCATCATCGGTGAAACCTGCTTGTCATTTTCTCCTAATGGCAAGACCCTAACTCTCGAAGCCCTTGTTGTGGAAGATCTTGATGTCGATATTCTGGCCGGAACACCATTTATGTCCCTTAATGACATTGCTGTCCGACCTGCCAAGCATGAAATTATAATCGCTGGTTCTGACGTTGTTCTCTACGGTCTTTCCAATAATCCATCCAAATACCATGCAGTCAGATGTTGCCAACTATTGCGTGCCCCTTCTGCCAACACCACCATCTGGCCTGGTAGTTTCCTTGAGATTGATGTCCCCACTGACTTTCCATCTGATGCCCAACTCGCTGTTGAACCTCGAGTGGACTCTGCCTTATGTGGTTCAGTCAAGTCTTCACATGCCTGGCCCCCACCTGGCATTCTCGACTCGGTCGGTGGAAAGCTCAGACTTCTTAGCTCCTCGGCTGAGCCCATCTTCATTAAAAAGAACGATCATATTTGCCAGGCTCGCCTAGTTACGGATGACTCATCTCCTAAACTTTTAGCTCCTAATTCACGCTCTTGTGGCCCCCACCCTTCCAAGACCCCTGACCAACACATATCATTCTGAGAACGTTTCTGTAGACCCAGATGACTTACTGTCTCCCGATGAGAAGGTTAGCTTTCTTGGCTTATTAAAAGAATTCGACCGTGTCTTTGACCCAGTTATACCAGGATACAACGATTCCGCTGGCCCTCTGGAAGGCGTGGTAAACATGGGTCCAGTCCAACCCCCTCAACGCAAAGGACGCATGCCGCAATATGCCCGAGACCAGTTAGAGCAGTTGCAGACCAAGTTCGATGAACTCGAAGCCATAGGAGTTTTTCAGCGTCCTGAAGACCTTAACGTTGTCGCTGAGTACCTCAACCCATCTTTCCTCGTCAAGAAAAGGAGTGGGGGGTTCCGTCTTGTCACTGCCTTCACCGATGTAGGGAGATACAGTAAACCCCAGCCCTCATTGTTGCCTGATGTTGATTCCACCCTTCGTAAGATTGCCTGCTGGCGATACATCATTGTGTCAGACCTGTCCCAGTCATTTTACCAAATACCGTTATCCAAGAGCTCCCTCAAATACTGTGGTGTAGCAACCCCCTTTAAAGGCGTCCGCATCTATACCAGATGTGCTATGGGAATGCCTGGATCAGAGACGGCGTTAGAAGAGCTAATGTGCCGTGTCCTCGGCGATCTCCTTCAGGACGGCTGCATAGCCAAAATCGCTGATGATCTCTACTGTGGTGGCAACACTCCTGCCGAGCTTCTTTCCAACTGGAGAAAGGTCCTGACAGCCCTAGACAAATGCGATCTCCGTCTCTCTGCCAAGAAAACCATCATTTCTCCTGTCTCCACCACCATCCTCGGCTGGATATGGTCTCGCGGCTCAATTCGTGCTTCACCCCATCGTATAGCAACTCTCTCGTCTTGTGCCCCTCCGAAAACAGTCCGAGATCTTCGCGCGTTCATTGGCTCCTATAAAATGCTTGGTCGCGTTATCGAAGGTTCATCCACCCTCATTGCCCCTCTGGAGAACATAACTGCTGGCAACCAATCGAACAACCTTGTAATCTGGTCTGAAGACCTCATCACCTCCTTCCACCAGGCTCAAAAGGCATTATCATCCAACAAATCCATTGTGATCCCAAAACCTGAAGACCAACTTTGGATTGTAACTGATGGCTCCGTGAAAATGAATGGTCTTGGTGCAACACTCTACGCCCTCCGCAACAACAAATTGCTTCTCGCCGGTTTCTTCAGCGCAAAGACCAGAAAACACCAGGTAACTTGGCTACCCTGTGAAATAGAAGCACTGTCCATCGCTTCAGCTATTAAGCACTTTGCGCCGTATATCATCCAATCCAAGATCCAGACCTGCGTCCTCACAGACAGCAAGCCTTGCGTCCAATCCTTTGAAAAGCTCTGTCGTGGCCAATTCTCTTCAAGCCCGCGTGTCACTACATTCCTTTCGACCGTCAGCCGTTACCAGACATCACTCCGCCACCTTGCCGGTTCTGCTAACTTACCATCTGACTTCGCCAGCCGCAATGCTCCACCCTGTGACGATCCTCGTTGTCAGATCTGCTCCTTCATTTCGAAAGCCGAAGATTCAGTTGTCCGTCCCATTTCCATCCATGACGTACTTTCTGGCTCTGTCACTCTTCCTTTCACTACCCGGTCGGCGTGGCTACAAACTCAACAAGAATGTCCAGACCTGCGCCGTGTCCACTCTCACCTCAAGCAAGGCACCCGCCCTTCCAAGAAGTCAACCAACATTAAGGACGTCAAGCGCTACCTCAACGTTGCCTCTCTTTCAAGGGACGGTCTAGTTGTCGTCAAAAAAGATGAGCCATTTTGTCCTTCTCGTGAATGTATCCTTGTCCCTCGCCCTATAATAGATGGTCTACTGACTGCACTTCATGTCAAACTTAGCCACCCGTCTCGTCACCAGCTAAAACAAGTTGTCCTCCGCTATTTCTACGCCTTAGACCTCGACAAATCTCTGGATCGTTGCACGCAATCATGCCACTTATGTGCTTCCCTCAAGAAGATCCCCACCTGCTTGATCGAACAGTCCACATCAGACCCACCAGCCGCAGTTGGTATATCATTTGCTGCAGACGTGATGAAGAGAAACAAACAACTCGTCCTTGTCGTTCGTGAGACAACCTCTTCTTTCACCACATCCTGCATTATAGAAGACGAGCGCCGCGATACCCTCCGTGCTGGTCTTATCCGCCTCTGCCTTGAGTTATGCCCGATTTCTGGTCCCTGTGCAGTTATTAGAGTTGATCCTGCTCCTGGGTTTGCTGCTCTAGCTAACGACGAAGAACTGCGACGCCATAAAGTATCCCTCGAGATTGGTCGCGTAAAGAATGTTAACAAGAATCCGGTAGCTGAGAAATGTATCGCTGAGCTCGGAGATGAACTACTCCGCATTTCCCCAGAAGGTGGTGCTGCTTCTCCTCTAACACTTGCAATCGCCACTGCTAACCTGAACACCCGTATACGTGACAGAGGTTTGTCTGCCCGTGAGATGTGGTTCCAACGCGATCAATTTACCAACAGTCAACTTCCCATCTCCGACCTCCACCTGATCAGGCAACAGCATTTACATCGTACTCATAACCACCCTGCCAGCGAGAAGTCCAAAACACCCAGTGGCCAACCTCCTTCACCCCTCGCCGTTCAAATTGGCGACTTAGTGTATATTACTTCTGATGGTTCCAAAACTCGCGCCCGTGATCGATACTTGGTTGTTTCTATTGATGGCTTATGGTGCAACGTACGTAAGTTTACTGGTTCCCAACTCCGATCCACATCTTATCGCGTCAAATTAGCAGAGTGCTTTCGTGTCAACGACAAGTCAGCTCCTTCTCCACCAATACATCGCCTCCATCAACCGTACGACAACGAGTCTACCAAAGCCGTTGAACCCAAGCCTCCCCTCCCACCACGAGTCCCAGAAGAGCTGTCCAAACCACCGAACACTGATACTCGTCATCCACTCCCGAGTCATACCCCATGTTCGCCTAACCCATTGATCGACGTGATGCAAGCTGATCCAGAACACATCCCCTTTTCTGCACCTAACGAACACTCAACCGATGTTCCAAACCTACCACATGTCCGTCTCCCTGGAACCGAAGACCCACATACTTCCCCACGTCGTTCCACTCGCCTGCGTAAACCTCCTGCTCACTTACAGGACTTTGTTATCTAGTTATGTTATTATCTGCTTATCTAGCACGAACAGTCTTATCTAGCTCGAACAGTCTTACCTAGCACGAACAGTTTCCCCTTTTGGGACAATAAGAACATAAAGACAGAAAGAGTAGTCACGCCATAGTTTGTTATTGTTATTGTTATACGCGCCTGCGATGCTAGTCGCGCCTAGTTATGTACTCCGTGTAAGATTATCGTCCTGTCTCTTCCCTCTTTGTTATTTTACATCCTCGCTTGTATTGTAAGTTTGGCCGTAGTAAATTGTCATCTATTCGCTGACTGTGTGAGTTGTCCCTTAATATTAGCGCTGGGTATGATGAATCGCTGCGTTATCTGAAAAACAATTTAGATTAGAATGCACGTGTTACTTGATGTGAAGCGGGTTTCTAGGTAAGACTGAATGACTACATAAGAACTGGCTTTACCGAGTATCACAACAGAACGAGGGTTCGCACCATTAAATGGAAGCAAGCAGGGAGACAGTGTACTGCGAACAAATTCGAGAAACGTAGGTCCATCAACGTGTCCTCTGTAAAGTCCAACGTCAAGCAAACCATCAGTGCATATTACAGGAATCGCGGTGATACGCGGACCCCAAGCCGTGTGGCGTCGTTGGATTTGTGCACGTTCTCCTTTTAAACAATACCCATGCGTTCGCGATATTATTTTATCCTGTAACGAAACGTAAGCAAAGCTGTTGCATGATCTTTTTATCGTTTTGTAACACGGCCAGGATAAAAACATGCTGAAAAGAATGTAAAGCCTAGCCGGGAGTCATACCTCTGTGGAAGGGGATTCCGTGGAGAAAATTATTTTATGGAAATTATATTAGTCATTCAACTTACAAATCCACTCTCGTCGACAAATACGAACATATTTGAATGAAGCAAACACGTGTCGGCCCTGAACAGCACTCTAGCATTTTCGCATCTTTGTAGTACTATTACGCGAAGCTAAATAACATTCAAGAAGACGTCTTGATATTAGTTTGTGTATGCCAGCATATAAAATAAAAATAACTATAAAATTTAATTGGTATGCAAACAATGCACCTACCTTTTTACCCGTGATATTATTTCGCCTCAAATAATAAAAAATTGTTGAGCAGGCATATTCTGACCCTGTTCCAGTGTACACCTCGTTTAGAAGTGTCGTCTCGGGATGCTGCAGGACTAGTTCCATGATCACAAATTCCTCATGAGGATGCATTGCTATGGACGCGTAAGGCCCACCAATAATTTTTGTGTCTACGTTTCCGAACACACGAAATTTTTGTCTGTACCGGGAGATTGTCCTTGCCGATAACTGCAACAGATAACTGACGTCTTCGTTATCAAGACCTAGTAGTTCAGTAAGCCATATTACCCGCCACCATAAATCTTGGCTATATGGTCGTGGCATTTTACAATCTTACTCTGCCTGACGAATAATTTATTGACAGTTTAAAACAGGGGAAACATACTCTGATAAAATCCCCCGTTATGCTTTTCGCGCGTAGAGGTCGAGGTTTTAGGGTTTTAAGTTTTGACCTCCAGAGGACAACCTTAATTGAATTAGCTGTATATACACCCAAGCGAGTGATGGAGTTTAAGAATAATACGCTCTTAGAAGCAGTCCCAGAGTAGACCTTATTTACTTTGTTAAAAATATATTGAATTGGGTAGACTTTTCAGAGTGAAGACCTAAAGATTTAGCAATGATGACGCCAGAGCAACGAGAAGGTTACAAAGAAAGACTGCTTCATGAGAGATCAAAATATATTCCTATGAAAGCTGAAGATATTGTAAGATTATCACCCGAAGACAGATAAAAAATATGAGAACTCTTTAAAGAAATAAAAGACTCCTAAACGATATGCTCTTAGGAGTAGGCCTTACTAACGTTGTTAAAAATGAATTCTGTGTGTGCTGTATGTACATTGTACAATATTTTCCCGTCCTATAATTAAATATTCTCAATTTATTCAAATCGCCGTTAACGATTTACAAATGACTTACATACAATGTTTGTATATGCTCGTAAATCTCAATTAAAAATCACTGCTTTTCATCCTCTACTACATCTAAAACGCTTGAAATTTTGTAAGGTTTAAATCCCTTTAAGAACTATGTTTATACATTCGCTTGGCAAACATTTATTTGTATTTCTCTATAAGACCTTTGCTATGCCGATTAAACTTTAAGATCTTCTCGTTTTAGAAACCTATATTTCTGCTTGTTATTACTTCGCATAAGGCAATAATATTTTACTAGGTTAAGCGTCGCTATATTAGATGTAAAAAAAATTTTACATCACTAATGACGAACTGACATGAAATTTCGAGCTCCTCGTTTTTATCAAATATATACCATATAAAGTCTGTATACCAATCAAGAATATAGGCTTATACTAGCCAAAAGCTTTGTATTTGCTTATGGATAACAAATTAAGCGACAAGTTGAGCTTCGCATGGACGGGTGACCTCGAATCATCAAAACCTTTTGTAAGCGAAAATCTAAAACTGGAAGGAATTTGGTCGCAGCCCGCAAGTGACAAAAAGCTGTTCACGTTTGATGACTCAACTATTTTATGGAGAAAGAACAAGAACCTTTTGTACATTAATGGTGGAAAAGCGAATGTCATTATGAAAGAACTGTGCAAGGAGATCTGTAAACACGACGAAGACGAATCGCCTATCTCAGACACCCGGCAATCAAGCGTGCAATCGGCTGATGTTAGTGATGACCTTGAATGCATAAAAGTCGGCCAGCAAGTGAATGCTGAAGCGATTCAAGTATTATCGGGATCCATTTCTCACTTAACGTCAGTAATCTCACAATTTCAAGAGTTTATGGATAAAAGTAAAAATAATCTTAGCAAAAGCGATGGAATTCGGGCTAAGTCAAGTGTTACAGCGAACCAATCTTTGCCCTTGGAATATTGTAATCAAGAAATCACCTGTAATGCAAATACGCCAGCTTTCGACAGCTCTATTGTCTCGAATGAATTCACAAACCCTATTGAGAACAATGGGCGTGAAATAATTTCAGTGCTAAATGAGTCAATAGAGGATAACAACACGACCAGCGCTGAACAATTAACAAAAGACGGACATCAACCGACCTATGCAAATGCAGTGGCATCCCGTATTTGTAAAGACATCAGTGAAAAGTCTGATACAGACAATATAAATACACCTGGTGATACTCAGCAACGTAAAATCAACAGCATTGAGTCATCTTGCGACCCCGAGGGCTTTATTGGAGTCAATAGAAAGCGAAATAAAACAAAGAAATATTTCCTGTCTGGTGTAGCCAATAACGTTAAAGAAAGTCAAATCCTCTCGTATCTTGAGCGACGAAACATAATTCCAACATACATTTCCGCTTTCCCAAGTCGACGCAAAGGAACACTATCAGTTAAGATCCATGTTCCTCAGCTGTCAGTTCACAGGTGCTAGAAGATAACTTTTGGCCCAAATTTGTTAGTTGTAAACTATGGCGACCGAGAGAAATTGTTAAGAATTCCGCAGAACGGAAAACAAATTTGACCCTCGACGGGAACTACTCTACGTATGTATAATGGCCAATTTAATACCAGTTAGAATTTCCTCTCGTAGTCGTGTGTACAGACCAAAGCAAAACGGGCGAAATGGAAATAATTTAATATCATTGAGGCAGAGTATTCCCGTTGATATTCCCATCCTGGAAAGTGGCATTGGTAGCAGATCAAACTCTAGTATTACTTCACATGTAGACAATAGGAATCTATTACCTGCTCAAAAGTCAGAATTTTCCCCAAGAATCTTGTTGACTAACGTTATGTCCTTAGTTCCTAAGATTGACGAGCTACGTATTCTAACGTCTGAAAACAGTTTCGATTTAATTTTTGTTACTGAAACCTGGCTACGAGAATCCATTTGTGACAATCACGTGACCTTAATTGATTACCACCTCTCAAGGCGAGACCGCGTCTTCGGCACCCATGGCGGCGTTTGCGTGTATATAAAGAACTCTATTATGTTTAAACGACTACCTGATATCGAACATCCAGACTTTGAGGTTTTATGGACACATGTTAGGCCACCTAGATTACCAAGAGGAATAAACTGTATCGTTTCAGCATGCGTTTACCACACACCAAGTCCTAACAATGCAGATCTCTTTGAATATCTATCTGAATCTTTGACACGAATTGATAGTCTTTTCCCAGGGTGTGGTATCATCATTGCCGGTGACTTTAACCAGTTCGATACCAGAGACCTCTGTCGTGACTTTCAGTTAAGGCAAATGGTAAACAAACCAACGCGAGGCACCAATACCCTAGACCTCATACTTACGAACATGTACAAATTTTATGATACAAAATCAGCTATTGTATTGCCTCCTCCAGGTTTATCAGACCATAATGTAATAATTGTTGAGCCCAAAATTAGAAGACCTGCTGGTATCTCAAGTAGAAGAACTGTCATCAAAAGAGACACTCGTCAGTCACGCAAGAATGAACTTGGTCGTTTCCTGAGTAACATTGACTGGCATATTGTAAACTCAACCATATCCTGCGATGATAAATGTAATTTTTTATGTTCCATCATTAAAACTGGTTATGATACTCTAATGCCAGAGAAGCAGGTAAAATTCCATCGCAACGACACTCCTTGGATCACAGAAAAATTGAAACAACTGATAAAGCTGAGACAACGTGCTTTTTCGTCTAGTAACACTTCTCTTTTCAAATTCTATCGGAATAAAGTGAACAGAATGAGGAAATCCTGTAGGAGAAAATATTTTGCTACCAGAGTTGCCAATCTAAAAAAGTCCAACCCGAAATCATGGTGGTCGGAAGTTAAACGTATTTCAGGTATGAAACCGGTAACCAGCTGTCTGCTGAATCAACTTCATATCGAAGATACAGAACATCTAACACATAAAGGTTTTTCAGATTTAATCAACAATAGCCTATTGGAACCAATGAATTCTTACAGTCCATTAGATGCCTCAGACGTAGGAATCCTGTTCGAAGGAATCCCTGACGACCCACCAGATTTAGATGTGAACCTGACTGATATTGAAATGGTGTTAAAAACTGAAACGCCTAAACCCATCCAAAGCCCCAGGTCCTGATGACATTCCAAATTGGATTCTTCGAGATTATGCCGAAATCCTTGCTCCCTATATCAAACCTATTGAATTCCTCCTACAAACAAAAGAAGCTTCCTTGTCATGGAAACAGGCTAATATAACACCTATTCCAAAGGAGAAACCTGTTAAGGATATAAACAAACACCTTAGACCAATATCGTTAACTCCTGTCCTATCTAAGCTTGCGGAGGAATTTGTCGTGGAAAATACTTCGCCCCAGCTGTGCTTACGGTAATAGATCCCTTTCAATTTGGTGGCATCCTCGATCTTCTGCTACCAAAGCTTTAATTTCTATGATTCATACTTGGTCTCAAGCCACTGATGGAACTGGAAATGCTGTAAGAGTGGTATTATTTGATTACAAAAGGCTTTTGACCTGATTGACCACAAAATTTTAGCCAAAAAAGTCATCAATTTACCCATGCCAACTTTCATCAAGCGGGTGGTCGACTTCCTCATGAACAGACAACAACGAGTGAAATTAGCAAGAGATTGTATGTCCGAATGGATTGATATTCCTTCCGGTGTCCCTCAGGGAACTAAACTGGGACCCTGGATGTTTATTCTTATGATAAATGACCTCCGCCCCCCTCATCATGAGCGATGGAAATACATTGACGATACTACTGCATCAGAAATTATTCATAGAGACTCATCCAGTAATATTCAAGATGCAGTCGATTGCGTTCAAAACTGGTCGGTAGAAAATAAGATGCAACTAAATACCTCGAAGTGCAAGGAAATCGTAATCAGTTTCACTAAAGTTGAGAAACAATTTCCTCGCCTAAAGATTAACTCAGGTCATATCGAAGTAGTCAAGCATGCCAGAATCTTAGGACTGACAATAACCAGTGATCTAAAGTGGAACCAACATATCAACAACATTATTAAGAAAGCCAACAAACGCATCTACTTTATCATTCAATTGAAACGAGCCCACGTCCCTGAAACTGATGTTTTAAACTTCTACATTACCTGCATTAGACCAGTTATGGAATTTAGCTGCCAAGTATTCCACTTTGCTCTACCCTCTTATTTGTCAAACTCCCTGGAACGGATCCAAAAGCGTGTTCTATCCATAATCTATCCACAGATGAGTTATGCGGATCGCTTATCTAAATGTGGCATCAAAACTCTGAGTGACAGGCGTGTCGATGCATGCGAGAAACTTTTTACTGAAATCAGCACAACACCAGTGGCTAACATGCACGATATTATACCACCAAGATGCCTTTCAAGTTACAATCTGAGACATTCAAGAACTTTTGTCCTCCCAAAAACCAAAACAAACAGATTTAAAAACACTTTTATACCCTCATGCGTTAGACATTTTAATGACAAAATCTAACTTTTAGATCTTGATTCTCTTGAACTACTATATTAGCGTATTTTTACCCTACAATTATGTATTTTAAAAATTCATGTGTAAATAGAGTATAAATTAATTAACTATTTTATTAATCTATGTAAATTATAGCACGCAATTCAGCCTTATAGGCTGCTATGTGTTATCTTAATTAAATCTATCTATCTATCTATCTATCTATCTATCTATCTAAGCCGTTTCGTATAAGGTGATATTAGATACGAGAATATATTTACTCGTTGTCGAAACGGATTGGGCTTGGAACACGACGCTTTGCAAACTATATAGGGACGCTATAGCTATTGTGTTGGTGTTTATACTCTTTGATAACGCTACTTTGTTTGGTCGCGCTACTTGGTAGCGCTACTCTGTTGTGAGGCTATTTGGTAGCGCTACTTGGTAGCGCTACTCTATTGTAATGTAAATCGGTAGCGCGACGCTATTATGACTAGATTTTTTGACTTTAAAAGGGTCAATGTAATGATGCGCCATATTCCAAAGGAGTAGGACCGAGTTGTATAATTAATGATGTTTATGTTAATGATGAGTCCCCCCCCCCTTTTATGTTAATTACGTAACACATCACCCTCATATGCTAATGACCACGTGCCACCCCGTGCCACCTCAAAAGAGGCGCTCGAACGATACCTACTATACTACTAGCCAGCCAACAAATGACAACGGGACATAAACGGCGAATATAGATTCGTAGCTGTTTCTGAGTTTGAAATATACTTTTTTGCTTGAAAGTTCTCAATCAACGGCGACAGAAAACGCGAAAATCTGTGCTATTTTGACATTCAAAGGTACAAAAACTCTATTTAAGCACAAACCAAACCAAATTTATCCACAGTTCTAGGTGCAAAGCATTAAAATTAACCATTTTGGCAGTTTTTAAGCTGTCAAGATGCAACGACAAAAACCTACACAAATACGACATGTTTATGGATTTCTTGACAGTTTGAGAAAACACAACAAAAATATTCAAACAGTACCTTCAAACAAAAACTGTCTGATATATTTGGTTCAAGATGAAAAATCCAACTTGACAGCCAATGTTATCAAAGCAGCTTGACAAAAACCTTCGCTTTCATACCGAATCCAGGACGAAAGTGAAGCAGAACAACGAAAAACCAATGTGTCTATCATTGTGGACTATTTTTGAAAAATGTTCAACAGTTTTTAATCCCTAATTTTTGTTCAGTTTCACGTTTTTCGCTCCTCCGTCGGCCAGAATTCAAGCTTGTAGTTGTTGCCAAGCAATGAAAACATTGAAAAGCTTGCGAGTGACGTCAGTGATTACATGTTTGGAGAATATCAATATTGATCTTTGAACAAAATTGTTTACTGTGCTTATATACCACTTATAATATAAAAGAAATAGAAAAACTCGTCTTGTGCCTTTATGGTGTGATAAAGCACTCGGGAAACGTTGGGAGAACACTCGAGAAGCGTGTAAAACACTCGACTACGCCTCGTGCTTTACACGTTTCTCTCGTGTTCTCCCAACATTCCCCTCGTGCTTTATCACACCATAAAGCACGCGGACTCGTTTTCTATTTCTTAAGTAATGATGCTTCTTTCGTTAGACTGTCTGGTAGTTTATTATATTGGACTGCTACTTGAAATGCGAATAGTTTCCGTGCAATTTCAGTTCTAACCTTCGGCAGTAGCAGTTTGTTGTTATCTCCACGGGTGCCTTTTCAATGGGAAAGCTTTTGGAAGTAGCCGTCATAGCACTGAGGGGCCAAGCCGTTTAAGCATTTAAACACGTCTATTACACAAGCTCTATTTCGGATATTTTCCAGCCTTGTCCAATTATTTTGGATGTTATTGCCATAAGTAATTTTGAAGGCTCTTTCTTGTACTTTCTGAAATCTTTCGAGAGAGCTAACCGAATCACCGACGAACAGATTATTGCAATATAAAAGGATTGGCTCTATCATCGTTTTATAAATGGACTGCGCAACCAGTGGGCTAACGTCACGTCGTATACGTGATAATAGTTTAACTCATGCCTAGGAATGAATCGATTGTGATCATGTCCTAGGACTAAATGAATTCTGATGCAGTTCTACGACTGAATGAATTCTGTTGCAGTCCTAGAACTGAATAATTCCGATCCAGTCCTAGGTATGGATCAACATATGCCACCAGGTATGCAGTATGATTATGTGAACAAAATAAAGCAATATGGTTGGCTAATTTCCTCATGAGTTATTAATGAGTTTGAAATATTTAGCGAGGTCCTTAGGAGATAAATTCTGATTCAGACCTGATACTTGAAGATATACGTGAGTTACGAATACTCTACTGAATAATAATAATAGATTCTCTTGCCTCATTCTTCAGTTCACTAAAAGTTGGACGCGAATCTAAACAAATGTGTTTATTAAAGCAAGTAAGAAAAGGATTTAACTTTCATTTTATGGACCATTAATTATTAACACATTATTAACAACAATGACGACGACAATGACGACGACAACAACAACGACAACGACAACGACAACGACAACGACAACGACAACGACAACGACAACGACAACGACAACGACAACGACAACGACAACGACAACGACAACGACAACGACAACGACTACAACAACAACTACAACAAGATGCATTATCAAATAAACAAGAATGCTACACTTACCAATACAAATGGTACCATTTCCAGAATAACCACTTTTGCAAGTACAGTTAAAAGATCCTTCTGTATTTCTACAATTAGCATCATTATGACAATTGTGCACGTTTATGGAGCATTCACTTATGTCTGAAAACAGATGAAATATGTTTTTTAAAAGGGCAATTCAAGATGTCGCAAGATGAGGCTAGAAAGGAACGAACCACTTGAAAATACCTTACCGTGAAACAAATTAAATTGAAAAAGAAATGAATGAATAACAACATCAGCAACTAAACTACAACAGCTACAGCCACAAATATGATAGAAACAGCAATACATTTGGAAAATAGAGCATGTATGAACTAACCGTTACAAAATCTACCATTTCCAGAACAACCACTTTTGCAAGCACAGTTAAAAAATCATTACGTATTGCTACGGTTAGGGACTGGTCATTTATTAGAAGTGGGAGGGCTGGTGCAGATAAGGGGATGGTCACTACTTTCGATGTACACCAAAAGGGGAGGGTTACTAAAATTCCTTGTATAAAGCAGTTCGTTCATTTTTCTGAAAAGGCGTTTCACTTCAACATTTGAGAGACCTGATGATAAATGATGATGATAAACTTTATTTAACCACGCTAACATTGTCAGCTAAAGCTGGTTTCCACAATGGGCGTGTAAAACAAATATTTACAAAGTATATATATAAATTACAAGTGCAAAAGTCAAAATAGATAAGCCAATAAAATTGCAAAGTAGCATGTATAAACCATTATTTACAAGAATGATGTGATTTTAAAGGTGATGAGTAGTAAATTTTCTTTCAAAGCTTGATAAGATTTTAGTTTCTCGTATCTGTTCAGGTATGGAGTTCCATATGGAGGCTCCATCATACGTAAACCTCTTTTTCATACTATTCGTACATGGCTTTGGCAAACGTATTGTACTTGAGCTGTCACGAAGACTGTAGTTAATTAATTCATATTTGAACGTAAACAGTTCGTTTAGACAATTTTTCCCCATGTTATTTAATATTTTAGACATCATTTTCGCTTTGGCTTTCACTCTTTGTGTTTTGAGTGGTTCCCAGCCTAATAAATTCAACACAGTTTCATGATCTGTGTCATTAGGTACGCTTGTTACAATGCGAGCAGCTCTGTTGTGAACCTTTTGAAGAAGTGTGGATTGGGTTTTACCAAATACATTCCAAACTTCACAACAGTAACTAAAATACGGATGAATTATAGCATTGTACACCGATATAAGTGTTTTTAGATCAACAAATTCTTTTATACGTTTGAGAGCGTATATTCCTGATGATATTTTCTTACATATATTGTCTGTATTACTTTTCCAAGACAGGTTTTCATCGACAATCAAGCCTAGAGTTTTGCTTTGGAAAACTTGCTTGATTGATTTGTCTAGAATATGAATTTTAGGTTGGTGAACAGAAAATCAGTTGATAAAGCCATTTGCTTCACATTTTTGGGTACGACCTGTGAGATATGATTTGAGCAGTAAAAATGCACTATCTTTGATTCCAAATAACAAATTTTTTTCTAATAAGATTTGATGGGTAACAGTATCAAAAGCCTTTTTTAAGTCTGAATACAACCAAATTAAACAATTTTCTGTCCATGTTTATGTACCAATCATTTGTACAATCAAGTAAAGCTGTTGCAGTCGAGTGGTACTCAGTAGCGTAGCTAGAGGTCATGCTGGTCATGCCCAGCATGACCAAAAATTTTCCCTTCCTCAAAGATTCCTTTCCTCAAAATTTCAAATTCAAATCATTTGGTTAACCAGTTTCCAAAAACTTTCAACCATTTTATTTGACGATATTCTCGCATTTTTTGGCAATCTTTTGCGATATTTTCGCGAAATTGCGTCATTTTATGCAGTATTTTGCTCATTTCGTAGGTTACCTAGCAACAAACATGGCCAATGCGTGTGAATTTTGCGTGTAAAGCTTATATTCCACGCATTTCGCGTCTAGTCATGCTCTCCGAATTCAGCATGACCAAGTAATATATTTTATAGTAGAAATACTCGCAAGCTGATTGGATAACAGCATCTGAGCATGCTCAAACGCGCAGTTTCGCAACATCTAGTCATGTTCATTTTCGAAAGCATGACTTGAGCCTTCGAGAATTCTTTTCGTACGCTTGATTGCACAACTGTGATTGCACGAATATTTTTATACAGCGAATGTTCGTTCAGTTGGTCAAGGTAAGTGATTTTACATTCTATTATTAAATTTACATAACAATGGCTTCAGCAAGCGTGACGCCTTCTACGGAAGCAGATACTATAATCGTTTGTTGAAGAAACTTTCTCTGTTCGGCAATCTGGCGAGCAAAATATAATTGTAAAGCAGCGGCCAATGCCAAATTTACAAGCAACTACTGGAGATACTGGAGAAGGGAATCAATCACAACAACTACAAAGAACATACGAAAATTAGTAAAATTGCAAAGTTTGGTTGCGGAAAATATAGCCTTGCAAAGTTTGCAAATTTTGTATACTTTTGTATTACGTGCGGAAATTCCTCACATTTCGGCTCAAATATGGTAGGAATTTCCGCACGTAATACAAAAGTATGCAAACTTTGTAAGGCTATATTTTCCGCATTTTACAACATTTCGCAACCAAACTTTGCAATTTTACTAATTTTAGTATGTTCTTTCCGGCAATATACTTTTTTTGCTTAGATAGAAAATTAGTCTATAATGCAAATTGTCTATTAAATTCAATGTTAACGTAATAGTATGCCATGTCTTATTTGTCTTTTGCTTATGGGAAGCTCTCTTTATTTTTTTTTCTCGTTGGCAATGATGATTGTCCAGTGCAGCATCTCAACTTTTTGATATTTTTTTGCCCTCAATCTGACTCTGAGCCTGCGAGTTTATAAGTTATAAAAACCTGTTTGTTTAAGTTGTCTCATTGTTTGTAATATACTGTACTTAGTTATCCTACTATGTTGAAATAAAAATGATGTATTTGCAACTGTGTTTCTTAGCTTGTTTTCCTGTTCTTTACGGACTTTACGCGGAATTATAATGAAATGTCATTAGTTCCATCGCGCAGAAAGCATGAAGTACCGTTTCAGAGACTCGAAATTGACCAAACTGGTTGTAAAAATATCAAATAGATCAGCCTCTGAAATGGTCATTTCCGACGTTCTAGAGGTTCTGCGGCTGTAACGTAGTCTATAGCATGACCAATAGTTTTCCGCTAGCTACGCCACTGGTGGTACTTTCGGAAACCAAATTGATGTTCAGAAAGTAGATTGTTTACTGTTAAATACTCGTAAAGTTGAGTATATAAAATATGTTCCATTACTTTACTTATGGCTGGTAAGATAGAAATTGGTCGATAATTTCCTGGTAAATTTCGCTTGCCATTCTTAAAAAGTGGAATTACTCTTGCAATCTTCCATTCATTTGGAAAAGTACATAGAGTAATTGCTTGATTAAAGATATAAGTCAGTGAGTCAGAAATAATTGATTTCATCCAAACCATGCAGTAGCTTTGTGGCCTGACTACTCAGATAATAAACGACAAACATGGTTCACAGTAACTGGTTTTTTAAATGTAGTAAATTCAAATTCAGTGTCCTTAAGGTAGTGCTTAAAATGGCACTCAGTATTATCAATATCTTCAGCTAGATTTGAACCAATATTTGAAAATAAATTATATTTTTCGCTGTTAGACAGCGACGCCCACTTGGGGTGCGACACGCTGGATTAAGCACATGCTAATTTTCAGTTGTTTACTCATTTACTGTCATATCACTGGCTAAGACAGAGTCAAGCATCGCAGTTTAGTTCGTAGTCATTCACGCTCGCAATTCAGCACAAACATTTCCAGCAATTTTAACAGAATCAGAATTTAGCATGAACGAAGATAATCCCAGACCTAGTGGTGAACAGAGTCAGACTAGTCCGCCCGAAGAGACGGCTTCTAATCCTCTAATGATGACCGACGTCTTCACCATGTTCATCTAGAGGACAAGTTGGAGCAACAACATCTGCAGTTAAATAGCAAATCCAAAACGGAAAAGCAGGTCGCGCTTCTGAAATTCGAAGGCAATCAGAAACAGTTCGAGCACAACGCCAACCTAGACGCGATCCTTGGAAAGATTAAAGCGAATATACACGACAGTCACGCTGTTCTGAAGTCGGTAGACGAAGGCCTAGAGATAATCAAGAAACGGCAGAAGCTCGTCCGTATCGGGGACAAAAGCGCCGATGGATGGAAAGTCGCGGACGAATATGTCTCCGACGAGCTCGCTTCTGATTCAGAAGATGAGAAGCGCCTAAAGAAACCACGAGACGGCTAGCCGCAAAAGGAAGAACGCGATGCCACAGCGAAGCTTTCCAGACAAGCGGTCTAAAGTCGCATTGACATCATCAGATACGCAGTTTTTTCGCGGTGAGTCTCCGATAATATATGATGCACATCCAGCGATTTGCTTTGTAACGTTCATGGGTGTGTGCTGAGTCTGCTTGCACATAACCCATTCTTGTTTGTTAGTTGTTTAAGTGTCTATAAGCGCTAAAATGTTTTACGTTCGTTTGAACGTAGTGAATTAGAACGTAATTATATTTTTCGCTGTTAGACAGTGACGCCCACTTGTGGCGCGACACGCTGGATTAAGCACATGCTAATTTTCAGTTGTTTACTGTCATATCACTGGCTAAGACAGAGTCAAGCTGTAGCATTTAAGGCATCGCAGTTTAGTTCGTAGTTATTCACGCTCGCAATTCAGCACAAACATTTCCAGCAATTTTAACAGAATCAGAATTCAGCATGAACGAAGATAATCCCATTGGTGCATTAACCCACCCACCCGCCCTAAACTATCAAGTGTTGGCTAACAAAGGAAGGAAATGAAGCCCTCGTTCACGGAAAAGGTATATTAGGCTCTAGGTATTTTTCAGGTCGAGTGTCGACTATTAGAATCGAATTCTAATTGTAACTGTATTGAAAGAGTGTATCTTCAATAGAGGAGGGTATTAAAATTAAAAAAGAAGCAGCAAGGATGAGGGGTTTTGGGCACTGGCCCGGAGTGAAACCAAAAAATAGAAGAAGAAAAAGAGAAAAATGAGCAGCAAGGATGAGGGGTTTTGGGCACTGGCCCGGAGTGAAACCAAGTTCAAAAAAAAAGAAAGAAAAATATCGGTGCAGTGTACAAGCACTGGATTACATACCTGGCTACCACCAGGAGATCGTTTCTCTTTTTTATCTTTTTAGATTGTTTTCGAAAGCAAGATTTGGGAATCTGTTCCAGCTCATATCAAACCTCGTATGGAAGAGTTCATTAGTGTGGTGTTAAAATCCAGAGCGGACTCCACTGCCAAGCGTTACATTGGTGACATTCGGGCGTTGTAAGATGGTGCAGGTCAAACAAAATCGAGGTTGTAATTCCATTTCCTGCAGCGATAGTTGCGATCTATCTGTTCCAGCTAACACAGCGGCAAGCGTCAGCAGCAATTCTCATGAGGATTCGTGCGGCGTTAAAGTGGTTTCATTCATTCGCCCCATCAGGTGCAGGTTCTAATCCATTAGACGATGCACTTTGTGTGAACATTGTAGAGAAGGCTAAAAGATCCAGGCATAGTCCTGTTGCTAAAAAGGTTCCACTCACTGCGGAGATCATTAAAAAGGTAATAGATGCGCATGCATATGAAGGGACATCTCTTAAAGACTTACGTATCGTTCCACTAGGTAAGTTGGGTTTTGCAGGATTCTTTCGATTCAACGAATTAAGTAATATTCAAGCAAAGCACTTAGAGTTTTTGGACACTCATGTCAATATTTTCATACCTCATAGTAAAACAGATGTATATGTATAGGTTATCATGCGATGGCGAGTACAATTAGGGATTAATAGTACGAGTGGTGTTTGGAAAGTTTGCCAAAATTGGACGAGCCGTCGGGGCGAGTCCAATTTGGCAACATTTTCAAACGTCACGAGTACTATTAATCCCTAATTGTACGAGCAACATCGCATGATCACTTGTTTATTATTAGCATGACAAAATTTCCGCCATTTTGTTTCTTTTGGAAAAATCATTAATTGTACTGCAGTACAATTAATGAAATAATTGTACTCCTCTCAACCAATCAGCATCCAGTAATTTTGTCATGCTAATAATAAAGAGAAGGTAATTACGTATATATAGCCAAAACACATTCTAAATACTGTCCAGTTGCTTTGTTAACTAGATATTTGATAGCAGCAAGAATCGATGGAGACAGCGTTTCGTCGATATTTCGGCCTCTCAGCAAAACGAAATCTGGATATTGAGGAAAGGTTCCCTCTCTTACTCAAGATGTAGGGAAATATTCAAAGAAACAATTGGCGCCTTAGGTTACGACACAACAAAGTTTGGTCTCCACAGCTTACGTTCAGGCGGAATAACTTCGTTCGCACAAAACTTTAGTGCTGGTACAGTTCCAGAGAGATTGTTAAAGTTGCACGGCAGATGGAAGACTGATTTAGCTAAGGACATATATGTTCAGGAGACGGTAGAAAAACGTTTGTCTGTAACTGAAAGCTTAGGTCTATGATATAGTATACATATCAAGTGCGTATTATTTGAATCATATAGTTATTAAATATTTGTTTGTGCTGAGTCTGCTTGCACATAACCCATACTTGTTTGTCAGTTGTTTAAGTGTCTATAAGCGGTAAAATGTTTTACGTTCGTTTGAACGTAGTGAATTAGAACGTAATCATTGAAACCCTCAGCAATATCTTCAGGGCTTGTTAATTTCATATCATTAATATTTATTGATTATCAATCCTTTTATATAACTAGTAATCCAAGGAACTTTTTTAGACTTTACTTTTTTGCTTTGAATAGGGGCATGTTTGTCTAGAACTTGTAATTATCTGCAAGAAAGTAGACATGCTCCCACGACTGGATTGTTAGATCTTGCAAAAACTTCTGTTCATTGAAATTTTTCATATTTCCAATTTCAACATGTTTTCTTTCTCTTTATGGGTGATGTTAATCTTTCTTATGGCATAAATCAGGCTGTGATCACTGATTCCAGTGTGGCTTCTTCAATTAATTGGGACAATTGATAAATTTCAAATAATGATTTTAATTTCTTTGTTGGATGGTCAAGATTTGGCTTAATAAGGTCATAGTTTAGATCACCCACTCACCCAGAATATAGATTTCCTTATTTTCATTATCAATATTTCGTAATAAGATTTCGTAATGGGTAAAGAAATCAGATGCTGCATTTGGTCTATACACTGTAACAACATTGTGTCTGAGGTAAAGAAAGGTGGAGTGGATAGTGAAATATCAAAATATGATGGAAAATATAATGGTCTGTGGAAGAACCTTCTGAACAGTCTCTACCTGGTGACCTTGGTGCGGGTGGCAGATGCGGTTAGCGCGCTGCCCCTTACCTCTTAGTTAAGCTGGCTATACAGCAGATCGAGGGCAGGGATTTACGTTGGTTGGGTAACGTACGTCCCTGTGCTTGATAAATTCATGTAAGTAGAGTTTGGTTGGTTCTCTCCTGTGCTTCGAGGGTTTTGTCCGGGTACTCCGGTTTCCTCCTTCACCAAAAAAAAACTAACCCTTAGGCTTTAGTTGTCGAGCACGTGTATCATGAGCCTTTGGCTCGGGTGAATTGGGCAACCACACCCTGTGTAGTTGACATTAAGTAAATCATCATCATCATCATCATCATCAAGATCAGATGGTATGAGATCGTGTCTGATTTGGTAGTTAATTGAACTACGCAGGTAAATGCAAACACCACCACCATTTATAGATCTATATTTTCTTATGATATCATATCCATTTATATTAATCGTACTATCAATAATTGTTGAATCAAGTCTAGTTTCACTGAAAGAAATAATATCTAATAATTTGTTTGACATAGTGAAATTAATTTCAAAGGCCATTAGTTAGGCGGTTAGATGTAAGAATTGTGCATTTTGTGCTAAAAGCACCATATTCGCAGGAAGTATAGACTTTGATATGACAATAAATTTTAGATATGGAGCCATTTGAAAAATTAATGCTGCTGGCCTAAAGTTTGGGTTCTTTTTCATTTTCCTCATTAAACTCCTATACTTGTAAAAACGTGAAATTCCAAGTTTATTTTAAACAATAATGACTTACATTATTGGAAAGCTTACAAAAAACTATATACAGGTCAATTAAGTAGTTACCTTCATTTTCCCAACCCATTTCGGGTTATTGCTGTTCCAAAATGGGAAAAATGCCACGAAATCGCGCGAAAAGCCTGGGTACTAGTCTGAAAATGCGTTTTTAACAGCTTGTAACTCACGAAGGATTTGAAAAATCATGGTAACCATTTAAATGTCTTATATATAACTTTTTGTACGCTTTCTAATGATGTAATCATTTTTGCTATAAGTGAACTTGAAATTTTATGTTTTTTGACAATATAGGAGTTTAATGAGGAAATTAAAAAGAACCCAAATTTAGGCCGGCAGCATTAATTTTTCAAATGGCTCCATATCGAAAATTTATTGTCATATCAAAATCTATACTTCCTGCGAATATGGTGCTTTTATCACAAAACGCACAATTCCAGCTAAATTTTGCACTTCAAAACCGCCTGACTATTTTGAATCCGCGCTGCTTTGGAAGACAATTTAAATTAGCTGAAAAATCGCCATTTACAGTATGCTAGTTTCATTTCTTGACAAATTATTAATTACTATCTCATCATTGATCAAACATAGGTTTGATATGTTGTCCAGTCCCTTGGGCGACTTCGTTGTCACCTGCCTGCCCGTAAACAATTGTCATTGTAATCATTTCTGTTTCCAGATTTGATTGACCTCAATTCAAGTAGGAACAGATTGTCTTCCCAATGACTTATCACCTTTAGAATTAAAGTGAAGATTTGATCTGTTTAACATGGGTTTATTAATGTTACTATTGTCAATAAATGTTATATGGTGCTTCTTGCACAACTCATGCACTGAATTATTAAAACTGGTGATACAAGCAGGTGGAATCCTATTATCATGCCTTATTGCCCTTATTGAGACGATCGTGTGCCTGAGCACGAGATGCCCACCAGCCTGCATAATTGTGCTGCTTGAAAACTACCTGAATATATAATTATTGAACAATTAATATGCATATTTTAAAATATGGCGGAAAGTCAAGAGAAAGTGTTTGACGAATCTAGTCAAATGTCTTGTAGTAGTACTGATCTGGGCAGTCAGGGCTGTCAGCTTAATATTGCAAGTTCAAAGAGTAAAAGCAAGTTATCTTTCTCGCAATTAAGAAGCAAAGCAAGAAAAGAAACTTCCATCGGAAAACACGTACGAAAGTCACTTCAATCATGTAGGGTTGGAAATAAATAATGAAGCGAAGCTTGAAGGATTATTAAAATGTGCCACAAGTAAGTCTCTATCAAATATATTACAAGGCCTGTATATATCCTGAGACAGTTGTTGTGTAAAAATGAAAGCAATGGCAAAGCTATCGGATTCTTGTCATTTGAAAATGCATATGGTTTTTATTGCGACTTTATGGAGAGCCATTCCGATGAGCTTAGGTTTCGGGGTCACCTCCTTCACGAAGACCATGGGTTATGCGTAATTGTAGCTGGGGTTCTAGGCAAACGTTATGTCGTATTACAGAGCGAAGACGTTAGTTTTGAAGACTTTTTGTTGAAATTGGGGACGATCGATGAAGAGAACATGAATGTGAGACATCGTTTTGCCCTTAATACTACCTCGTTAAACCCTTTAGATACAGAATATGATCATATGGCCCTGAAGGCTGTTATATTTGCTCTACATTCAAGATCTGAAACCTATAATCTTGGCATCAAACCTGACAGCACTGTTTTTGTCAGCTCAGATGAACGTCAAAGGCTTTAGACGCAGTGGCCAATATCGTGCAGGCTAGAACGAAAAAAAGATAAACAAGGTCAAGGCTAAAATAAAAACCATTGATTACAAGCTAGAAAAACAATCGACTTTGCTATCAGAAAAAAGAAAGGCCGATATTCAGGCTAAAAAGGACGCGCTAAAAGAGAGACTAAACAATCTGAAATCGCTGGCAGAAAATGACAGTGTCTCTGCACAAAAGAAAACACAACAAGCAAAGAAGAAAATAGCAAGAGATCTAATAGAGTCTAGGAGGGTAAAAAGGAGAAAATTGGGGGCAGGCGCTCCATCGATACTTGATTCTGAGGACGAAGAGTTCATTGCCAATGCAACGAGGCCACACTCTACACAAACCACAGAGTAAAGAAAATATATTTTTTGTCCCTCGCTAACTACTCACGCTTAAGGCGGGGGGGGGGAAATTATTCAAATCTGCCACTGTAGTCACCAATCGAGGTAAACCAAGAAATGTCAGATCTAGAGCTGCGAGATCTCACAAGGGCAAGTGGCTTTGGTGTACCAAAAAGCCGCCCAAATCGGAGGATCATGATGCTGAATGTACTCATCATCAGCGTGCACATGTTCATAATGCAAAGCTAACCATGTTTGCAGAGGACCAAGAACAACATAGTGTCTTGGTCAGTATGGATGATAAGGCATATTTGCGCCCAGGGACGGATGTGGGCGCCAGGAATACCAAAGCAGGTGTTGTATATGATGTTTCCAATCCTGAGTTGCCACAGCATGATTTTAACAACGCTAAAGTCAATCAAACGCCAGCCTCATTTCGTGTTATTAAACAACACGTCGAAAAAATTAATGAAAAAGATGAGTTAATTAGTGGTCAGGACCAAAGTGTTGTCATAGTAACGCCAAAATATTATGTCGGAAGTAGCGGAAGTGTGTGGGCATCAGATTATATGCGTCGCTGTCATGAAGTACCAACACTTTTTCAAGAAAATCCAAACACTACTGATTATAGTATTGAGTTTCAGAGACTTGCTATTCATTCGATCTCATGATGCTGTTTTTTACTTCACTGATCTTACGATGAAAGAAGATGTTGTTCGTGCTACGTCGCAACCTGACTGCAAACACTTTAATTATGAGACGGAAAAGCTTGCATGGTTTCAGAATCAAATTAATGAAATTATATAGGATTGGGAAGAATCAGCCCAAGCAAGCCCAAGCTATGAATCTGAACAGGTCTTGGCAGATGAACTGCTTGAAATCCTTAACAGTATAAAAGGAAATGTGGCTTCAACCTAGAAAGAAATTCTACTCCACACACAAAAGGGAAGGTTGTGGAATGTCACTGAAGAAATGTTAAGAGACTGTGAGCAGTATCTTGAAAAATTAGATTATTTGAACTACCCTGGTATATGCTGCAGCATTCTTAAGACTACAGATGCTGGTCCTGGAGTCGGTGTTACCAATACTGAGGTCCGATTTAGGGACATGGAGATAGCACGGATACACAGATCTGATCGTGTTAACCGGATTCATCGTGATCCAGGCGACTCTGCGCAAAATGAAGCAGAGAGAACCAATGCATCCATTGGAGAAGTCCTTGTGGATGGAACAGCATTGAAGTGGGAGTATTTCAAGCCTTTTGATGGCCTTACCGGTGAAGAGATCGACAAATTGTCTGCTGATGAAATAAAGCAAAGAGAGAACTTCTGTATGGAAAGAAATGCGTGGAAGGTCGCCCTAAATGTAGCTGCAATGGTTGATGATGAACCAGGCCCTGCTGGAGATTTGGTGAAATGCTATGTTACTCAACAAGGAAAAAGTCAGTTCTTTTTCAACCAACCATATCTAATGAAATGTACAGCTGCTCAAACAGAAACTGAAAAGACGGAGGTTCCAGGAAGCAACTATTTCAAGAAACATTCACGCATTTATGGACGCCCATTGTCTTGTGGGTGAGATGTTTCTTGAATATCTCAAAGGATCTTGCGTGAAATCTAATGGAAGTCTATGCGAATTTTGTAGTTCAAGCCAAAATATTTTTAGCCAAATTGAACGTGTTGCGAGGCCATTCCCAGATTATGAAAGCCCTGGGCTTCATTACTTTTCTCTTGACAAAACGCCGACGAACAACGAGTCACTGATGATTACTTACCAAGGACGCAGCTAAAGAAGGTATATGCATCAAGGAAATGCTCCTTAGAAGACCCGACAATCATTTCTAACTTCAGTAGAAAATATGTGGTATCTGAACAATGTGTCAAAAATTATCTTGAGCACTTGAAATTGCTTGAACTCAGGAAAGACAAGAGACAGAAAGAGAGAATCAGAATAGAGCTGCTAAAGCAAACATGAAATATCAAGATTATGATTGGAATGGCATTTTTATGATGGATGTCTAACAAAACAATATATCGCTGTGTTAGATAAATATCTGAATTACCACAAGCTGAAAGCTCTTCCAAACAAGAAAACGAAGCTGTGTGCGGTCCAGAAGCACATTACACACGCGTTGGTAACTAGCCACCTCATGATTGGCTAAACAAAATAAAATTGTTTTTTTAATGTATACGTCAGAAATTTAACTGCCATTTTGCAAACCATTTTTCGGGACATCGCAAAATGCAGAGAAAGAAGTCCCCAATAGTAAATAGCATTCCATCTGTCAACGCAATGTATGCGTATTAGTATGGTAGAGTGCGCGCCAAATTTAATACTGCCGCGAAGTATTTCGACCAGCCGAAGCGATTGGCAAATTGTAGTAGCTAGTATATATTTCGTCATTTCGATAACTTCTGTTGCCATATTTTTGTTCTGGCGTTCAGTCAAAGGAGCATGAGTAAAAAGTGGATGGAATCCAGCACGTAGCAGACGGTAAATAACATGATCAACCACATGTCTCTGGAACAATACAATGAAGACATAAGACAAGTACGGCGACGGTACAGTGATCAAAGAATCAGAGAAGCATATACATATTAGATATATAATCGCGCAAATTCGCATCAGTATCTCATGCAATAATACGATATTTGGAAGCATATACCCAATCTGAACCAATTATACTTAGTAAGCAACGCTCAGCCCGTACTATCGACATATAAATTCGCGCGTACCGTATATATCGCAGTTCCCTATAACAATTAGTCATTTCAATATAATAATGCTGTTGTAAAATTATAGAGAATTCTTTTAGTGGACGATGTAGTAATCTTTTGCTGGCAGATTAAGAAGATGTAGTCATCTTTGCTTAATCAGTTGAAGCTAGAAGGCCAATCATAATTATTGCACAGCAACTTAATTTTCAATGCGCAATGGTATAACTCATGAAATGAATAAAACGATGACTAGTTATTTGGAAATTGATATCCAATCTTATTTTCAGCCTTGGTATAGTCAGCATGAAATAATGCACATACCCACATGTAGATGATGTTGTAATGTTAGTGAGAATTATTTTAGTGGATACTCTTGTGTCAAAAAGATGTAGTCATCTTTTGCTGGCAGATTAAGAAGATGTAGTCATCCTTGCTTAATCAGTTAAATCTAAAAGGCCAATCATAATAATTGCACAGCAACTTATATTTCAATGCGCAATGATATAACTCTTGAAACGATACTGTGATTATGTTATTTGGAAATTTATATCCAAATCCAATATATGCAGGCTTTGTATAATATAGTCAGCATGACATAATGCTTATATTCGAGGCATAAAGTTATAAAAATGCTGTTGGGGCGGTCTAGGAATTTTCGTACGTTAGTCAAATATTTTTGGTTCCACTACCCCAGGGGGTGAGCATATTTTTTTGGTTAGGCAATAAAAATATAAAATGACTGTTTCGCCCCATATCATGGCTCATCAGCACTCTCCTCCGCAGAGGCTTGGCAATTATTTATATAACTTACAGTATTATCGTTATGGCCATTAGCTTTCGCCATATATAGCGGGTATGTGTAGGGATCATTGGTTCATTGGTAGGGATGCGTAGGGATGCGTGGGGGTAAAAGGGGCAAATATTAGACGCGCGCAGGGAAAGACGGGAAGAGAGAAAAAGAAAAGGGAAGCCTCTGCCATATAACGTGCGGTTCTGTGGTACATTTTGCGGTTCTGTGGTTATGGACGAAAACGATAAGAATATGGAAGAACTTGAACGTTCCCTTCATGATATGAGTCTCGAAGGTACGTGTACAAAATTTGGTGCCCATGGATGGCCAATTTAACAATTTTTTTGGCCTTGTGTTTTTGTCTATTTTATATGTCAGCCATGTTTGTCGATATACAAAGGCAATTGTTTCATTTACTTCGTCAATCATGTTTATAGATGATGGCGACGACGAACTTGGCTGCTATCCTATGATAAGCAATTCAGAGGAGGATCTTCCTGGGAATTATGCTCAAGAGTCTAGACAACATGAACCCGAAAGTCTCACATTTTCATCAGGGTGGGGTTTGTAACTTTATTTGCAGCAATGATTTAATTAATAATCTCTTGAATAAGACATAAATGGAATGGGAAAGAACGTTGGATTTATTAGATTTTATATCATGTTTATAGGTGACGACGATGAATTTAGCGGCTTTTCAATGAGCATAACAAGCACTCCAAAGAAAGAGCTACTTTCTGGGAAGCATACTCTTACACCAGAATCTAAGAAGGAAAATGCACCTATTTCCAAGCGACTTCAGACGTCTGAAATTTATACATTTGCAACAGGTAGGTTTTTAGCTTTTTTTTTTATTGTATATAAGATCTATGTTACAACAATGTTTATATTAAAAAATGGAAGTTTATTAAAAATGTCAATAGTATTTAAAGGCAAAAAAGTCTTCTACTTTTTTTGTTCTACAGAAATTAAAATTTTGATACATTCGAACTTTCTCAGTTTTGTCTCTAAGCACGTATTTACAGTTTTGCTCTATCTCTTTTGGTAATAGCGCATGCAAGGGATGGTTTGGTATTTTCATTCTATCCATGTATTTTTCGCATATAGTAATCCTTCTATCAGATAATTTTTCGATTCCAGCTAATTGTAGCGCTTCTGAATATGTTTCAGCAGATGGAAAAATAATTTTCAGTGCTCTTTTCTGGATTGATTCAATCTTGTCAGACAATTGTCCTGATATCGATTGCCACACTGGGACAGCATATTCTACTATTGGTCGAACTGTAGATAGGTAGACCTTCATGATACTTGACGGAGCGACACCAGCTCTACACAGGACTCGTAAGGAATAGAGTCTTTTACATGCTTTTTTATAAATATAGTCTATATGGGTATTCCAATTTAAGTCTTTGTCCAGATATACTCCTAATAATTTATAGCTTGGCACTCGTTCTATTTCTTTGTTTCCCATAATAATTGGTCTAAGAAGGATGTTATGATCATGCATAAGATTAATAAACATTTCCTTGCACTTTCCAGGGTTGAGTTTCATGTCGTGACTTTTAGCAAATTGATGAACATCCACTACCGTATGATTTAATATGCTAATAGAATTTCTTGGTATGATCTCTAAAGCCGAAGTGTCATCAACAAACTTAATTCTCAAGGGCCAGTCATTCAGCAAACAGTTTGTCATTACAGCGAATAAGGTTACTCCGAGCTTCGATCCCTGAGGTATTCCTCCTCTTAAAGTTTTCCAATCAGATGTAGTTTCTCCAATCTTTACAGCTTGTTGTCGGTTAGTCAAGAATGCTGCTATCCAACTAAGCAGCGCTGGAGAATTGTTTAACTTTTCCAACTCACGCAATAATATATTATGGTTGATCAAATCATATCCTTTTGAAAAGTCCGCAAAAACGATTCGAGCAGCTGTATTTCTACGATCTATCGCCTCGAAAATAGCCTGTAGTAAATAGAGCAGGGCATCAGTCGTTGAGTGTCCTTTTCGGGCATATTGCCTTTGGTCAATCTTGCCTTCTAGCTGTGGGGTTATTTTTGTCAATGTAAAACCTTCCATAATCTTTGCCAACGTGTACGTAAGCGATATTGGCCTAAGATCGCTCTCTATATCTTTCGAAGGATTAACTTTGGGAATGGGGTTGACAGTAGATGACTTAAGGAGTAATGGGATATTTCCATCTTTGGAATATATCTTGATTGTATATATCTTGTATAACCGGGGCAAGTTCAAATGCAAAATCCTTCAAAAGTTTATTTGGGATATTAGGCCTTAGTAGTATTTATTGAAGATAGCGCGTGGTAAACTTCATGTCGTGGGGGGTCTCTAGGCACCAACGGTTCAAAACCATCTGTCAGGCCAACAAATATGTTATTTATCCTGTTTGTCAGAGTTTTAGGGTCCGCATACTCTTCAAGGAATTTATGGTGCCACTCTTGCTGAGAATCCTTACCAGAAAACCTTTTAATTTCCCTCCACAATTAGTGGTGACCAACCTACAGAGACTTGTGGCGAAGGCAGGAGCAGCCTAGGGGGTCCGGGGCATGCTCTCCCAGAAACTTTTTGAAATCTGAGTACCCTGAAAAAAGCTTAATCATCTATGATCTATTGTAAATATCTTAGCAAATTTGAAGTCTGTACGATGTAGCAATGAAATAACTGGAGTTTTGTTTGTTTAAAAATATTTTTACCCATCCATTTTCAAAAATGCCTGTCCAAAAGACGGGTGAACGGGCCTCTGCCTAAGCCCCTGCCAACATACAGTATTGATATATATTTAATAATTAATATATCCACTTTGTTTGTTGACCCTATAGCATGAATTAATTTATATATGTTGATATATTGTTTATGTTAGTTTGCTTTACAGGGGTGAATTTGCTTGGGTCGGTCATTAGCCTTGGGTAAAGAGGAAGGTGGGGGGGGAGTGCTAGTTTCTGTATCAAATCCCAAATGAAATTATTTGTACATAAAGTCAATTTGATAAAATATGATGGTAAAATAGGGTCCCCTGTTGCATGCAAAAGTTATTTTATGTTTTCCATTACCTAGACCAAAACATAAAAACCTCCATATTGTGATGTTTTGATGTTGTACCTAAGTTTTTATAACATTAAAAACATCGCTCAATGGGGACAGTGTTTAATTATTTGGCAGGGCAATTATCAAAAACATAACTAAAAAATGGGCCTTTGAGGGTCTCTTTAACCATATAGGCAACCATGTTTTTCCCTGACTCTGTCGATGGTCACATCCTCTTCTATGACCTCCGGGATCAGCACACACCCTACCAGATCAGAATGGATTCTGAGCTTTTAGTAATTGCATTATCTTTTCATTTTTGTTAGGTGAAGATTCGGATTTGTTGTGTCAGTCAAAGCCAAGCAGCTTATTTTATAAAACAAGAAGAGAAAACTATTTCAAAATCTTACAAGAGCATTTTGAAGAAAAGGAATGTTCTAATGTTGAACAGGATGCCATTTTGGAAGTATTACACTTAAGTAGTTTCCATAAAGCACAAGCTACAAATGCTGTCAAACAAGCTTTTCCTGGATCTTCAGTTGTCAGGAAAGGATCTAGAAGTGGTCGGGTCACATTTTATAAAAATATTGGTTACATATCGTCATTGGGATCTGGAAGGGAATCATTATTTTTATCCACAACCACGACTTCGTTGCCATCTGCAAGTGACCCTGTATTGCCAAACCTTAACGAAAGTGCTGAAATTTCAAACTTGAGGAAATTGATCAGTGATGCATCAAGTGAACTTGGTACTATAAGCAAAAAACTTGATGATCATATGTCTGGAGAGAAGATACAAAAGGATTTTGTGAAGATCCTACTACGTATGCAACAGGAGCTTCAAACAAGAATCCAAGAGTTGCAGGATAGTCTTACCAGGCTCCTTCAGAAAGAAGTTAGTCGTCTTGTTCAACAACAAGCACATTGTGAAGCTCTCTGTGCCCAAGAAACCGAGAAACTGAATGAAGAATTGGGAACGTTCATTAAGTACTTAAACATTAACATGGAATGCACAAGTTTGTCAGAAGGAGATTTCATTGGCATATTTTCATCACTTGCAAGCAATGTCCGAGATAATTGCCCCCTTCTTTACAATGTTTTGAATACCATTCTGCTACATAAAAGTGGTGGAAGAGACGTTGCAGAGATCCGAATTAAGAGTGCAGTACATTCCCTTGCAATTTTGGTTAGTTTAAAGAGTCAGAAAATCCAGGTAGTCGTTTTTGGCATGCTCAATCACCTTGGTTTAACTGTAAGCTGGGAAAAGGCCATTAACTTTTTTGACAAAAGAAGTAAGAAGCAGGAAGAACAAATGACTCAGCTTACACCAGCAGATGTCCCGGTGATACTGTTGATGGATAATATCAACATCTACAGTGGCAAAAGAAAGTACTTGCGGCTGTTCAAATCCATGGGGCAAACGATGTGGAATTTTACTGCGCAAGCATTGCTTATTCCTAATGTTGATGGTATGAAGGACATTCTCGAAGATGAAGAAGCATGTATTTGCCCTCAGAATGCAACTGCTGAAATGAAGCCGGAAGATATCTTTTTGGAAAATAATGAAGACAAATTAAAATTATTCACAGCAGCTGTTGACAGGTACTTACTGGATATTATTGATTGTGTCACCAAGATTCCCTATACTGTAAAGCAACTGAAGGAAATGAGTGAAGAGCAGTTTAACCATCACTTAAAAACTGGTACCTTGCAAAGCACATCTGCTTTGAAGTATACAATTAATGTACCAAAAGAAGAAGATATGCTATCAGCCAGTGTTCATAGTGTGAAGAGCAATGTACATATCCTACCTTTGTCTTTGGAAGATTTGGTACAATGAGTATTTTAGACAAGTTAACAGAACAATTTAACTTGCCAAATGAGAAGAAAGATGCGCAGTATGTACCATTTGACTCAATTACTGGTAACTTTGATGTCATTTCTGCAAGATCACATTTCGAACTGCTACTTAGTCAGAAGGTACATGCAAACAACATCCAAGAAACTGTGAGTCAAATCCGGTCAAGAGAAAAGACGTTTGATGAAGTTTCAGAAGATGACAGGGATGATGAAAATACTATTCATGGTCATGAAGATGAACAAGGTGGTTGTGCATCACATTGTACAGAATCAACTACGCTTGAGAACGAGAAACGGCGTTTTGAAGCGGAGGATAAGCTTTTTTGGGAGGCATATAATTCATTGGTGCAAAAACTTATGAACGTAACTGCAACAAATAGTGAGGAATCATACATGACCACAGTTAACAACGAGATGAACAGAACCACAGCCTTAGCGAAAGATCATCTAAAACGGGAACTGTTACATGTTGCCGTTGAACGAAACCGCAATGACTTTGTGAAGTTTTTGGTTGACTTGGGCCTCAATGTGAACGATAGAGAGGGATGTGGCTTGACTCCTCTAAGTATCGCAGTTCTTCAAAATAATAAATAATTATGCAGCTTTTTGGTTGAATCTGGTTCACAACATTCAGGTCCTTTGTTTACAAGTATCTCTTCACCACTTGTGATGGCCAAAGCGATGCAACTGACTGACATTCACCATCTCTTTGAAGAGGACAGTGCACTTTTGGACGAGGAAAATTCACTAATCCAAGAACTGGATGGAACATTTTGCAAGAAATCGACAACAGATACAACTAGTACAACATTGGAGCACAAACGCAACAGGACTTGCCCAGGATTTGTAACACCGGTCGTTGTAGATGTTGGGACCTGTAAAACAAACAATGCTGCCATGTTTCGCTCAGCATCCCATCGATGGGTCGGTATTTGCCCTGGTGATCTGCACAACAAAGGCTATTTTTGTGAGGCTGTTTTCAAAGTACACGGCTCATCTGGTTTCCATTGTCTTTTGGTTGACATAATGAAACGTAAACGACTGACCAAAGAGGTATTCAAGAAGAAGAAGTTCCAAGACAGCAACCTGGTAAAGTTGAGAGAAGCCATCCGTGATGCATGTAAAGCTTATGGTATAGCAGCTGCTTTGGAATTTACTGGAAGTGATAAGTTTCCCACAAACGAAGAGTTCAATCAAGCCAGTGATGTTGACCAGCTTCTTTTGGCCAAATTTAAAGAGTGGCTTACAGCAGCAGCAGACGTTGACGTAGCTTTCAAGCACAGGGCAACCGCGTTCCTTTTCTATGGTCGTCTTCAATAGTTGTACGATGCCGCCACAGCTTTTGGAGATGGAATTGCACGTGAAGTAGTGTATCAAGCCCAGGCCCAATATATGCACAACTTGGTTTTAGGAACTATTACACTGAAGTATTCCGTCACGTAGTTAATTTTCTTTGTAAGTGGCCAAAGGCGACCCGTGTTCTGTTACAAAGAAACTGCTGCGTCAACCTTCTTGGTAAGAAAGGCCATGGTATTGAGCTGGATGCCTACGTAGAAGCTGAAGTTGTACAGCCTTCAAAGAAATATGTATCTGGACACACAACAGTAAACATGTGCGAGCGACTGGTGGCTAATCTCGACATGATGAAGTATCTGAGAAGGGCATACATGTGTAAAGAAGGCTTTGGTGTCCAACCCACATCCAGGCATTCAGTGCAGTCACCAATTCCCAACCAACTTAAAGGTGCTTGGTTCTGTCTGCAGAAAGAATTTTTTGAGACGAAGAATCGTCAATAAGTGGATGCTATCCCCTTGAAAATAATAGATGTGCTTCTGGAAAGATTCTGAAAAACCTCATGAATGTGAAGCAGAAGGAGAGCAAAAGATAAAGGATAACTTCAAAGCAAAGCTGTACGATTGTTTTCCTGATTTGAGGTATAGGTGCCCTTTAAGGGACCTTGAACACTTTATTCGATGGTCCTGTCGTCGTACTGCCTTATTAAATAAATAAAAAACATTAATTAATATATTCTATGGTCCTGTCATCGTGATTTGGAACATACTATACTTTGAACATATGGTCCTGTCGTCGTGCTGCCTTATTAATAAATAAAAAACATTAATTAATATATTTGATGGTCCTGTCATCGTGCTGCCTTTGAAACATACTATAATTTGAACAGTATTATTCGATAGTCCTGTTGTCGTGCTGCCTTATTAAAAATGAAAAAACATTAATATATTCGATGGTCCTGTCATCGTGATTTGGAACATACTATACTTTGAACAATATTAAATATGCTTTGAACATTATTATTCGATGGTCCTGTCATCGTGCTGCCTTTGAAAGATACTTTACGTTGTACATTTAAGTTTATGGTCGTGTCATCGTTTCGCTGTTTCAAGACAGTTAACTATTTATACTGGATGGTTGTGATCCTCGTGGCGTGGTTCGTATTTCGTTTAAAGTATTCTAACTTAACTTATTCCTTTGGCGTGGGAAAGGCGGCGCGTAATCAGTTTTTCCTGTCTTTGCAAAGGAAAAAATGATCATGGAGCATGGTATAGTGTGTATAAGTATATACTGTTAATTCACTGGCATAAACTAGCTACTGTATGGTGGTCGTCGCTGAAATAACGTAAGTTTTAGTCAAATTTTGTTATAATTTTAACCTTAAAAGTAACGTGATTATGTCGTTTTAGCGCTATAGAAATCCGACGTTTTGGCGTTTTTGTGAAAATATGTTGTTTTTCGACGCAAAAATTTGATTAAAAATTTCGCTCGAACGCAGGCAATCGCATATCCGAGGTCCTAGATTGCAAAATTTCCCGGGAGGAGGTTTGGAACTTCCGAACCCACATACAAAAACAAAATATTGTGCATGAGTCAACCATTTTGGCCGGATCCTCCCCTGTTGGACAGTTGTCCATGGCAGTGAAAGCACATGTGTCCTGAAATGTAGGGTTTGTTAGAATAATATTTTGTATAAAATAAGGTTGGCTTATTGGAGCACGATTTTTTGTGCTCCAAAACATTTTCTCTTCAGGCCAATCAACACTCCTCAGCCATAAATAATGACTCATTTCTTAGCATTTTACTCTGAGTAAACCAGATAGTTATTCAAAGAAAAATAGGAAGCCTCGGGTAATAAAAGGTTAAATACAATGATACAGTATGTTCAATTTTCTATTGTATAGTGCTTGAATGAAATGAACAGTTATAGATGAAACGCTACAGATTGAACAGTTGGCCAACATTTTGCTTTGTCTACTTGTGACTTCATCAGAGCAATATGCCAACATCTTGTTGGCTAATGTGTTAACAAGTGATTGTCTCTTTGCCAGTCTTTCTTGATATCTCTTCAATTTAATTGATTTATTGAAATTAACTTAATACGCGTAAGATATTGTACGTGGTTTGTCGTTGTTCAGTTGTTAGTTTATCATTTCAAAAGGCACACAGCAAATTTCTCTGATGAAGTGAATAGGTCTAAAACAAAACAATGACTAGAAGATAAATTTATGCTTTTCCACAATATCTCCAATAAAGTCACCATGAAAATATTCACGGAATTTATATGATTGAGGAAAATAGCAGTGGCGAAACTAGCCATGGCAACTGGTCACGCTATGCATATAAAGGTTCACTAAGATAGTCTAAAGGCAATACATTTCTATATAGCATGACCCGTTGCTATGTCTAGCATCGCAACTGGAAAATATTTTTAAAAAATACTGTACATTTATTATTAAGTAAATCCGTAACATTACCAAATGTAAGGTAAGTTAATGAAACTCTCTCTTCCACATCTCGTACGTTTTCCACAAGAAACCCTTTAAAAATCAAAATGCTGCACAAATTGTGTAAGGACCGAAACATTCTTAAAATTAGTTTTTCCTTTTCCATATTGTGGAACTCTGTTGAAGCCCATATTCATTATGCCCTTTGCCTTTGAGCCCATGCATGTCTGGACCAGCTAGGTGACTTTGATCCTGGACTGGATGGTAGTCAGGCTGGTAAGACAATCCATCACGTTCCTGGCTTCTTGACTGTAATCCTTTGCTTCATGGATGATACCTTTCTGACACACATCACACAAAGTACAAGGGTCGCCTTAATCTTCTTCAAAGTATTTGGTAATGCTTCTTTATCTGCATACTACAGTCTCCATACAAAAATGTTTGTTTTCTTTCACTTGCCCAGACGAAACTTTAGATATGTTGCGAAGATGAAACATCCTGTCGCCAAACCTGAACATAAGAATGCAAGAGCATTTTCCACCATCACGCCCACCCCTTCCTGATTCCTGGGCATAGTCTTCCAGTGATGAAGGAAATGTAAGGTGGATTACAAGCCTGACATCACTCTTATCGATGCCCATCCCAAATGCATTTGTGGAACACATCACTTTGGCCTTGCCATCTAACCACATTGAAGCATTTTGCATTCTCTCTCCAATTTCCACTCCTGCATGATAAAATGTGGCTGAGATACCATGCTCCTTTAAAACAAATGCCATTTCAACTGTATCAGCTTGAGTTGCACAGTATACCAAACCACATTCATCAGCATGATTTCCTTCAATAACTTTACACACTTGCTGCTTTGTTTTATTTTATTTTTTTTCAATTACTACATACTGCAGGTTATCTCTTCTGCTTGGCATTTTGACAGTTTGAGGGTTTGTCATCTGCAGTATAGACTTAATTGCATCTAGGGTCTGGCTTGTTGCTGTACCGGTAAGAGCAGCAATTGGAACGTCAAGTTTACGCAACATTCCCAACTGTTGATATGCTGGTCTAAATTCTTTCCCCCAAGTGTCGACACAGTGTGCTTCATCAATAACAAAGAAGCTTAACTTCTTGTCATTGTTGAGTTTTGCCAAACAACTTTGAAATTGTTTGGTCACAACTGCCTCTGGGCTCACAAACACAAACTGGTATTGGCAATTTGGTTGTTTCAAATTGTGCAAAATGTTTTGTCTTTCACAGTCACTAAGTAAATCATCATACATCATCATTATACCATACCCTTGCAATCTTGCGACTTGGTCATACATAAGCATAAGTGGTGACACAACAATGGCTATACCAGGAGTCATAATATATGGCAGTACATATGTCACTGTTTTTCCACCTCCAGTTGGTATCAGAACAATGGTATCTTGTCCAGACAACAAATGTGCTATTGCATCTTCTTGGCCAGGTCTGAATTCCTTGTACCCAAATACATATTGAAGGACCTGCAAAGGTGAGGTGCTCCTTCCATAAATTGGTCGATTCTCTGCCTGATCAACTGACATACTTAGCAATGGCGTAACTCTGGCTTGGGAATAACAGTTGCTAAGTAAAATATTACAATTATTAAAGTGGTGTATTATAATAGTGAATTTTTATTTATATTAGGGTAGGGTTCTCCTTATCAGGCGGTAACCGGTAAAATTTACCGTTTCCACGACTACGGATTACCGGCTGGAGAATCCTAGAGTTTGTGTAAAGGCATTTTGTTGTAAACACAGTTTGGTGTAAAACAGTGGTGTGTTTTATAATTGATATGATGTTTTATTGTTATAATCTTTAGAATTCTATAAAAGCTTAAATCTTTCCTCAAAATGCAGGAAATGGCATTTCAGATACTTCTGATTTCAAAATGTTCTGGGGGATCATGCCTCCGGACCCCCCTAGAGGTTTGTTGCGCCTCCGGCGCCACAGGACACTTACCTGTTCAGACACCTCTTTTACCTGCCCCACACACAACTGTGGAGAACCCTGTATTAGGGGGGGACATACCCTACTCAAGTCTTGTCTTGTTACGTGCACGAATATATTTCTCTTTGATCTTGACCTGAATCACAAACCTTTCCCTAGCCCTATTGGCCTAACCATTTTGTGACCATACCATAACAATATAACCCAAATATCTTTGTCTTTTGAATCTCTGGGATTTGTTACATGCCAAGATTACATTAAAGGTTATGCTATAAACATAGTTTGTCACACCATTTACACATGAGAGACTTCTTAAACTAGTATATTGAGTATTCTAGTAGAATACTATTCTAGTAATATAGTATTGAATTCTAGTGTAAATAATTAGTATATTGGAAAATTCACACAGTCCCAGTGAATTATACACTTTAAGAAAAAGTTGCTAATGCCTGGGGTTACCAAGGAGGGCAATGATAGAATTGATTGACACATAAATGCAGTATATTCCTCAGATTATTGCTGTAAAAATTATGAAGTAAATCTCAATTACAAATTCATTAAATTCCTCAGTCCTTCACAAGAGTTGAGATCATTACAAAGAAAACTAATTCTACTATTAAATAATATTAAACAATTAAAATAATATACTCACTCTTTTTGGTGGGACAAAGCATTCAGCATAAATTTTTTCTCCTGTGCTCCACAATTTAAAACATTGGCCAGGGTAATCGTTCAAATTGATAGTTTTTGTAACTCCAACACAACAAGGAATACCTCCCAAGCTCTTTAGCAGTCCACGATGATGAAGCATCAACCCGTATAGTTTGGCTTCTTCACGGCGACTTTTGGCTGCAATTTTGAGGCTTTCAATTGAAGAGCATGTAACAACATATTCTTCATAAGGACTATCGCTGCTTCTATTCTACAAAACAACAATGAGAGCGTTGTTACTCGAGCCAACGGCGACGAAGGAAAATCATCTTAATATATAGTTACATGCTTTAATCATCTTCACTGTTTCTTGACCGTGAAGATCACGAAAAACCATTTTGCAATCTAGTTGCATTTAGTCATGACGATGTTTCACTTTAAAATGCTGTTTCAAACCTGCATCTTCCAAAAAGAACTTAACTTCCCCTTTACTCTTAAAGCACTCCGCACATGTCACTTTGCCGTTTACTTTAGCTTCTTGACATGGTCTGTTTGTCAAAAAAAACACTCTTTATCGTCTTATTTGCATTTTCCAGCGCCTCGGCCATCTTTATCAATATTCATGACTCGTACCAGGCTTCCTCGGAAATTTGACGCCATATTGAAAACATTATATGGCAGAGGCTTCCTCAATTTCCTCCTTCCCTTCACCCTTTGCGCGCTTCCACACTCCTTTAAAACTTCGTGTAAGATTAACAAAAATGGCCATAACTATAATACTATAAATTATATAAATATACCCGCTATATATGGCAAAAGCTAAAATACCCTAGAAGCCTCTGCGGAGGAGAGTGACTCATCAGCATGCCTAGGGAACACAATTTGCCATATATTATGCTTCTAGATAACGTATTTACAAACAGCGTAACACCAAACCATGCGGTCAAAATTTCGACATAACAATTTGTGTTAATACTCTTGTGTAGTATTAATATTTGGTTCGGTCGATAAAAATACATCAGCAATACCTTGGCTGATACAAATATTACAACAAATGCCAATATAACGACTATATAATAATATAAATGACCTTTTGACCAACCGCAAATATATGCTAATTCAGCCAAGCGGCTTTTACCGGCGTGAAATAGACACACTTTGAACTTAGTGATACTCAGTAATAGTCGTTAGTATCAGACTATAAACTAATATAAATAGAATCTCTTTTAATACCTTATCGCTGTACGCTTCTTATTTTCTTGACGAGCAACTCTGGGTATGAAAATTTCTGCCCCAAAATCTCTCGACAGACTGATATCGGTGTCATTGATAGCATCTAAAAGCTCTTGGACAGATCTTGTATCCAAAGCGTGCATTTGCTTGAACAGATCTGTGTTCACCTTTACCAGGGACTTTAGATCGTCACTTTGAAACGCAGACTGAACAGTTTCATCAATTGACATTTTCGACTTGTATAAAACAATCTACAGTATACTCGATACTCAAACCAATTTGAACCTTTGCGGTCAAGTAGCAAAGTCAAGATGAGTCAAACATTTCTTTAACCAGCCAATCAGGAAGCTCGAATATTGCCCATATGAGTCAGACCCCCACAAACATTAGTCAAAATGCAAATGGACCAATCAAATGCCTAGAATCCACCTCAGATTAGTCAAAACTCACGGAGTATTTTTGAATATTAAGTACTTCACTGTCGGCTGCTGCTGCATGAAATATTACAACTGGACTATGTACGTATTTTTATATCTGCGCAATTTTTACCTTAGTCGCTTGACTAGTTTGACTACCCCTAGATCCGCCCTCACTAATATTAATGAGAATTCTTTTAGCGGATTCTCCTGTGTCAGAAAGATGTAATCATCTTTTGCTGGCAGATTAAGAAGATGTAGTCATCTTTGCTTAATCAGTTGAAGCTAAAAGGCCATTCATAATTATTGCACAGAAACTTATATTTCAATGCGCAATGGTATAACTCTTGAAATAATAAGTTATTTGGAAATTTATATTGATAACATAATATTCTACGATTTCTGAGCTAATTAATACTCGGCATTGAAGAAGAATTGGCCAAACCGAAATATGTGAAAAGTGATTACAAGTTATTCGTCAGCTATTTCAAGCCTACACCCTACCTTTGCAAACAGTTCCATTTCCTGTATATCCTGCATTACAAGCACACGTGTATGATCCAATGGTATTGGTGCATGTGGCTTGAGGATGGCATCTGTGAGTTCCCAACGTACATTCATCATCGTCTAACGTTTAGCGTTCAAAAGAAGATAATATTAAATTTTAAAACCCTGCATATAAATAGACAATCATGCATGTGTACAAATTAATGTATACATTGAAAATGATGGTGGTAGGTTTTACATTCTCGAGGCAAATGATGCAAGAATCAACTTCATATATAAACATGCATAATAAAGACTCTTACTGGCATGGATTTGAATATTTATCGGATCCTATATGCTGGAACTACAATCTTTTCCCAAAACTATGATATATATACCATAATTCTAAGCCATTTCGTAGGCAAAGCGCCCCCCGTACCGGATTTAAATTGGTGCAGAAAATTTGTATCATATACGGTATAATTTTGGTAAAAACTAGATTGTCCGAAGATAAATTGTGAAAGATTGTAGAACAAAAATGAATTTACCATTATCATCGTCTGTGAATACTTGTACAGGATTGAAGTTTCGCCATCAAAATTTAAATATCAAAATATCGTACTAAAGATTACTCGGCATGCAATAGATTTTAAGTTCATTCAATTAAGGCATCCCATCCCCATCATCTGATAACAGTTGTATGTCTCCAGCTCAATAACAAGTACATACTATAATGATACACTGGTATAGGACTACGATGACTGAGGTCCGTGACCTTGACATTTTGCACAGGGGACATAAGCCCCACCCCCATAAAAGGATTAAATTGCATGTTTGTAATCATCAACTACGCGCAGCAAAGTTAGAATGCTTATGGTAGAAAGAAGTATAAAGTCCTTCTTTTCCTTGGCCGAACAGAAATATATGAAAAGTGATTACAAGTTCTTCGTTAGCTATTCGAATCCTACACCCTACCTTTGCAAACGGTTCCATTTCCTGTAGATCCTGCATTACAAGCACAGGTGTATGATCCAATTGTATTGGTGCATGTGGCTTGAGGATGGCATCTGTGAGTTCCCAACGTACATTCATCACCGTCTAACGTTGTAGGTTTCAAAATAGAATAATATTTACTATTCTGCATACATATATATTATTATTATACATTCAAACTCTATTCTCGTTTCTGATTGGTCATAAAGCCCCGGATAATTCTCAGTATCCGATAGTTCTCATGTTACTTCTGCTGGTGACGTCATCAGCGTGGAATAATAGTTTTTTGGATCGAACTTCGATCCAAAAAAAAACTGAACGGAGTAAAGTTAGTCGTTCTTTGTATGTGACATCTGTGTGGAACGGAAGGTTCAGAATAACTTTAGTCGCGCGGCGTTGTACTTTTTCAACACGTCTCATTAAATATATAGATTGAGGTGACCACAATTGTGTAGCGTACCCGAGATGTGGTTGAGCCCAATCCCCCTGCGCGCTTCGGCAGATAACATTGACCTCGGTCTGAATAATTCTTGATATCATGCCGCGTCAGCCTCTCCAATAATTATTTGTTGTCATGCATATGTGCAAAATAATCTATATACTGAAAATGATCGTGGTTTTGGTAGGTTTGACCTTGGTAAACCCGAGAGAAATGATGCAACAATCAACTTCGTGAGCGTGCATGATAAAAAATCTTACTGGCCTGAATTTGAATATTTATCGGATCCTATATGCTGTTACTACAATCTTTTCCCAAAACTATGAGATATATACCACACTTCTAAGCCATTTCCGAGGCCAAGCGCCCCCGTGGGCCGTGCCGGGTAAAAATAAGTGAACATTGGTATAATTTGTATGATATTTAAATTAACTATTAATTTATGACGTACACATTTCACAGATATATGGCCTTGTGTAATGGCATGGATGGTCATTCCAGCGTCCGTTGTTCAATATTTCAACGCAGTTTTCATTTCCGCTCCAATTATTAGGTTCGCTTGTGGCATTTTCCCAATTGTAATACACTGATTGCTTGCCATCAGGATAACACCATGTGCCTTTGCATCTCATCAAGCCAATCCACATATTTTGATTCTTTCCCTTTCTGTATCTTTGAAGAAGAAAATTGTTGAGAGCGCCTCCAGTAATTCTGGCAAGCTGTCCACCCTTGACCTTTTTACATTCAATAATTGCATTCTGCCAGCTTGTGGGATTCGAATTCATGGTGTAACAAATGGAACCAAAACTTTTCCACGACGCCGACGGACATCCTGCTGCAAAATAGAAAGTTTTACATTTATGTCGGCTTCTTTACCGTAACGACAAATCCGGGGGTAAGGGGATTAGAAAGATAGTTGGATATAATGTTGACCAAAATACATGCATCCTGTAATATAAGTAAAATATATTTCGTGATCTACCCTAGGCTGTGTATAGACTTTGAAATTTTGCCCGATTGCTTGTTCCTGCATGAATTAAATTTCCAGTTTTGGGGATTTAATTTATGCATGTTTGGCATTTTGTCCTAATCTGGAGTGATTTTACTCATCTTTTGGTATGTTATTCATATTATCATTATTATTATTATTATTATTATTAAAACTTTATTTAGAGAAGGTTAATTTACAATGAAATATGCCAGTTTAGCTTTTGCTAATCTTCCACTGGTCCTTCTAAAATTAACTATATATAACTAAATATCTTTACATGTATGAAGTACAATTTACGAAAATATTACACCGTTTATGCATTATTCTACTCTTTTTGGCCTTATTATTGTCCAAGCATTCGATTTTTTATGTTTATTTGAGTTCATGCTGTTAAATATTATCGTGGTCAAAGCAAATTTGGACAAAAAAGTGAAATTTTGCTTAAAGCCCTTCAACATTAACAATTTATATATTTTTTGAAACGCGTTGAATATGTTTGAATGGACTTCCTAGAGAGTTTGGGTTTTTGTCGAGGGTCAGAGGTCGAGGGTCGAGGGTCAGAGGTCGAGGGTCGAGGGTCGAGGGTGGAAGGTCGAGGTCGAGGGTCAAATGTCGAGGTCAAGGGTCGAATGTCGAGGTCGAGGGTCGAAAGTCGAGGGTCGAAAGTCGAGGTCGAAAAATTGATTTCATTGGTACTGTTGAATTTGAGTAGAATGCTGAATGGTGTAAAAACTTTTAAAAACTATACTTTTGTCAATTTACAGAACTTCTTTTGGTAAATATTAACACGAAATATTGATTAGTAAGTTAAATTAATGATACTAAATTTAGATTTTATAATTGTTGTTAAATTGACAAGGCCGCGGTCATAACTATTTTTGAACTATTTTCATAACTATTTTCATAACTATTTTCATAACTATTTTTAGTTACAAACTCATCACACTCTAGCGATTCAAAATATATATAAATTGTTAGTGTTTAAGTATAATTTCACTTTTTTGTCCAAATTTGTTTTGACCACGATAATATATAATAGCATGAACTCAACTAACTCAAATAAACATAAAAAATCAAATATATTTCGAATGCTTGGACAATAATAAAAATTAGAATAGAATAGAATTAGAATAGATTTTTAATCAAATTACCTTGCAGCCTTACGGCTAAATTACGTAATTATTTACAATAAAATTTAATAGATGAATATTACAAATAAAATGTGATGAATCTAAAAATTTAAATGTAGTACCTATTTTACAAATCAACTATAATTAAACTTATTGCACATTTATTTATTTATTAGGTTTTCCACGTAATTTATATATGATACATAACATTTAACAAATCTAAGAGAACAAGTACAGTACTATATGTAGCTGGTTGCCCGCAACAGCAAAGCCAATTACAGCGGTCCCGTTAAGTCTAGTAGTCATGAAATTCGATTAGATGCAGCAGGTGATAGCGTTCGAGAGTGAGCGCGGAATGTTACATTTTGGGCAAATAGATTTCCATGTCCTTTGGTCATCTCCTTCAAACAATGTATCTAGTGCCGTTAGATAATAGTTTTCCGGAAGGTATTTGAAGTGGTTTAAGGAGGTATCTTGATTGCGCATTTCTGAAGGCAATACGTTCCAAGTTCTGCACGTGCGCTGAGAAAAGGAACGTTGGTAACCGAGTGTTCTGCACTTACTAGGACGGAAGCATAGTAAATTTGGATTGGGATTGCTTCGTGTTGTTATTTTTGGGATATATCGTGTAGGTTTTATTTCTGGATCAATCTCGATTTGGTTACGTACTATCTTGAAGAAGAGAACTAGGTCAAGATATTCGTGCGAATAGGTTATAGGAAGTAAACGGAGTGAAGTTAGCCGTTCTTTGTATGTGACGTCAGTTTGGAACGGAAGGTTCAGAATAACTTTAGTCGCGCGGCGTTGTACTTTTTCAACACGTCTCATTAAATCTATAGATTGAGGTGACCACAATTGTGTAGCGTACCCGAGATGTGGTCGAACGATAGCCAAATATAAGGTACGTCGGACATCAACATCTGAGATTTCACCTACAGATCGGCGTACACACCCAAGCATCTTGTTGGCGATAGTGACTTGTGCGGTGACCTGAGTTGACCAAGATAGAGTGTTAGTTATGTATACACCAAGATCTCGTTCGTCTTCAATATTTTCCATTTTCTTACTATTAAGTGTGTATTGGTGGTCTATGGGATTTCTTTTACGGGTTATAATTTGGTGCTTTGTTTTGGATTCATTAAAATTTAAACCAGAAGATAATGACCAATTTGTGAGATTGTTTAAATCTTCTTGTAGCATCTGCGAAGCAAGCAACTGAGGACGATAAAACGGATTCGTGAATGTCATTTACGTAGAGTAAAAAAAGGACAGGACCGATAATAGATCCTTGTTGTACTCCCGAGGTAACTGGAAGAGTAGAGGATGTTGCTCCCGGAATAGTAACTTGCTGCTTTCGCCCGTATAAATAAGAATGACACCAACGATGCAGGTTTCTGCGGATATTAATATCTCGTAGCTTATCTAGTAATACATCATGTTGGACTGATTGAGCAATATGTTCTAAAACCTGATCCAATTGTGTCGTACAAGACCTTCCCGGAATGAATCCATGTTGGTTTGAGCTGATATACTGCATCAAATGATTCCTTATCTTTATTAGGACACAGCGTTCGAAAACTTTAGAGATATTTGGGAGAGTGAGATAGGCCGGTAATTTTCAACACATTTTCGGTTTCCTTTTTTAAATACTGGAATAATATTGCTAATTTTCCACTCATCTGGAAAAACGCCGGATTGTAACGACATTTTAAAGAGCAGACTTAGACATGGTGAGATTTGTTCAGCAGTTTCTTTTAAAATCCTATTTGGAATGCCATCAGAACCGGTAGCTTTATTCACGTCAAGTGATTTCAATAGTAGATATTTTTCTTCTACAGAAATTTCAATGTCAGTTAGGGATTGTGTATCTGATAACGATTCCTGACTTTCGTACTCATGAACAAAGCCTTCTTTGTGAAATTCGGAGGAGAAATAATTGTTAAATATCTCAGCTACCGAGCTTGGATCTTTTGCAAATGTTTTACTGTTATCATTGTTTCCGGTTTTTATTGAAACAGAATTTGGCAAGCCAGTTTTTTTAGAAGAAAACTTGAAAACAGACCAGAAACGTTTTGGATTGACTTTTAAACTGGCTGATAGGGATTCAGAGAAATTTTTGCGGGCTTTAGTTATTAAACTTTTAACGCAAGTTCGTAGTTCTTTATACTTTCTTTGAAGGTATTCATTTGGATTATTTTTAAAATTTTTACGGGTTGACTCTTTCTTGTGCAAATTATGTTAAATTTCACAAGTAAACCACGGTGGAGTGTTTTTCTTTTTAGTTGCTTGATTGGGACGAAATGAGAGACAAGCATGTTAAAATTGTTTTGCCAGTTTTCATTAGCGTTCATAGTTGGATTAATTGCTGATAATAGGTTTTCTGCTGTAATAGCATTACGAAGACCATTAAAATCAGCTCGTCGGTAGTCATATACAGAAGGACATATAGATGTAGTAGTCATATACATGCCAAGGATAAAATAGTTTTTTGCTCATTAGTATGAGTTACAGGAATGTTAAATTTCTTTTCTTGTCTTAAATTGTAACTTGAGTCGTGCCTTGCTGGTAACAGGTTATGAATTTTATGGTTTCGATTAGACATTATTACAGACTGGAACAGTTTATCGCACAAATGTTCATGGTGTTCTTCCATAGGTTTGATACCTAGACTTTTGAGTGCATCAAAGTAATCTATGTCTCGCATTATGATGGACATTGCTCTTTTCTCTAAACGTACAAACTCATTTTTCAGGTATTGTGGCAGGGAATGGTAAAATACTGGTATTGCATAATCAGTGACTGATCTGACACATGATATATAAAACGTAGTTAAGTCATCGCGTCGTACCTTTGCGCGTTTTAATTGTGTAAGAAAATACAATCTCTTGCTAACTTTCTTAACCACTTCGTCTATATGATCGTTCCAGGTTAATTTATTATTGATAGTAAGTCCCAAAAGTCTGAAACTCGTAACGACTTCTATTTCTTTTCCATCAACAACTATTGGATCAAAAGCAGCTGACTCTGTGTTAAACGAGATTCTAAGTTCTTTACATTCGACCAGAAAATCGCGTCGTCTGCTATGTTTTGAGCATTGCCAGTACAGTTTTTCGAAATTATATCTGATGTTGTCGAATCATCGACATATTTCCGTAGGTCTGCTTGAGTAATATCTAAATCGTTTATTAGTAGGATAAATAACCAGGGTCTTAACTTCGTCCCTTGAGGTACACCGGATGAAATTGATCCCCACTCTGAGTAACAAGTGTCAGCTAATTTGATCCTTTGATATCTATTTGTGAGGAAATCGATTATCCAATTAATAACACTACAAGGTATATTCAATTCCGATAACTTAGTAGTCAGTCAAAATTGAATGATATAAAAAGTCGAAAGCTTTACGGTAATCGAAAAGTATTGTTCTTACACAGAGCCATTTCCGTCTGTGCCTATGGCCCAGTGATGCAGCATGCTGATTAAAGCCATTGTGGTAGAAGATTTTGGAATTGCGCCATACTGATTAGAGTCAATAGACCTAAAACCTTATAGAAATAGTGGCGCAATGCATGATGGTAGTTGGGTATTTTTTTCATTCTTGTTGAAATGGCGGGCACGAGGCGACGATTCTACGGAGTGCGAGAATTCGCCGATTTTCACTTGTTTTCGTATTGAAAATTACAACTTAAACAACGTAATTTTGACGAGGTTTGTTTTATCGATATTTGTAAAAAATATGAGCGAAATCGCTTCGTTTATTGCCGAGAAAACGCACTCCATATCGATCGAAGGAGTGAGCAAATTTCGGCCAAAACATTCTCTTCGCAACGTCTCTCGTCCTGTTATGAGGTGAGTGCGCTTATTTATGATCGCTTAGCAAATTATTTTAGTCTGTGGCTATTTTAAGGAGTTTTTTCTACCTCGATTTCGTATAAGTTGTACTTTTAAACATTTGATCTTGTTGTTTCGAGATGTTGAATTTGATACTCTGTGATCGGGTTTTCTCAAAATCATAATGGCCGACCACTGCCACACCGGCCTTTAAACTTGGCCAGTTTTGGCGGGAAAATGCCCCGTTTGACTTCTGGTCTCTTTAAAATACACTAAAGTTATATTTGCTGGATATATTACTGTTGTTTTTGGTTCTGTTTATCCTTCGTGGCTGCTTTGGTTTTTGTCTTCCTAAAGCTAGTAAGGTACTAAACAAATAATATTAATATTAGGCAATTTTTAGCTTGTGCTAGCATTAAATTTCATATCTAAAATTTGCAATAATTAAATTTAATAATATATAGGACGATAGTCAGTATACAAATTGTTTTTAGTTAGTTTTTAATAAATAAAATTTAAGTAAATTTAGGTAAATTTTAAAATATAGAATAGACAAGGTATTGTATATAATATAGTTAAATTTTTAATATTAGTCATTTAAACCAGTAACTAATGGAAGACAAACCTTGCACCTCAACGGATGCAGACCAATGCACAGAGCCAGTAGAGATTAAAAGATGGACCAAAGATTTACGGTCACTTCCAGTGGCGTAGCCAGCCCGCCGATTTGGTCCCGCTATGCAAATTTCAAATCATTATCATTATTCATTTCTTTAGAAATTGATTGTTTTCACCGTCAATGAACACGAACAAATTTGCATAGCGGGACTAAATAGCACTTTTACGGTACTGGAGTTGTGACGCAAAAGAAGAGCTGGAATGTAGGCCTGTGCAATTAACCTTTCTAGGCCTGTGCAATTAACCTTTGTAAAAATTACTAGCCCATTACGAATATATTTTCGATTTTATCCTTTGAGAACTAATAGACTGCCTTGGCAACAAACGTCATTGAGAAGGGGTGCAATTTTATGCATGGAATATAAAGCCTTGTTGTTTTATAGGGTCGTTCCTAAAATATTCACACGATCCTTAGGAAAAAATTACTTTGTTCAGAGAGCAAGGGAGAAGTGTGGATATAAGTTTGTCCGAAGGGTTAAAAGACTTGAAGAGGCCACTGAGATTTTAATTAAACTGCTGGAAATGCCGAATGTTTGAAGAGGAGGGGAATAATTTTCGGATTTGTTGTCTCGGGGTATGCATGGATCTACTCTTACAAGGAACGTTACATGTGTAAGTGGAAAGATTTATGGATGAATTGATTGCTATCGAGGTACGAAAGCGTAATTTATGCAATGTTAAACCTTAAACAGGGTAACCCTTCTTTTTATGCCTTACGGGGTAGTTCCTTATTTTTTCTATTTAATTATAGTAATTTGAACAAACACTAAATGAACTTCAATACCGAAGAAAAAAGAAAATCTATAGCTACCGATGATGTGCCTAAATGTATCTTGACTTTCCAAAACTAGCTAACTTTCGGGTGATCTAATTGAATTCACACTGAATTTCTGATTGAAAAGAGTGTATTTTCGTCCTTTTACTTCATAAATGGTTAGATACTCCGAAAAGATTATATATCTCATCTTCTCCTAACCCTTGTTTGGCATGGCGCAGCGTTAGTTTGGCTTCGCAGGTATATATATGCTGGCCTTATCGGTTACAATATCCGTGTGCATTTTTAGACTCGTTTTGTTGAGGCGCCACACAAAATAGCACTTTTACGGTACCGGAGTTAATAATAATAATAATTTATTACTTATATAGCGCAAATTAACATGCAGTGTTATGATCAAATGCGCTGTACAGACTACTAAAACTATCAATATAAGATAATAAATAAGAAATTAGAATATTTACAAATTTAAAAGCTTCCCTAAAATAGTGTGTTTTGAAAAGTGACTTAAAAATACTAAAGTTCTCTTGATTTCTTATTCAAACAGGAAGACTGTTCCATACTGTTGCTGAGGCATTAGAAAATGCCCTATCTCCTGTCTTTTTCGACTGCGGGTATTATCCTGTAATATAAACTTTCCCGTATTTGATCTCAGATTGTAACGAGATGTCTTCCTGATTGTCACTAAACTAAAAGAATTTTATATATATATGGCGCCTCTTTTCTGGTGATTGTACATTGAGTGCTATATGTACAACCACGTATGGTCCTTAGATATTTATATAAGCTGATCTTATCGAGCCATATATCAACGAAGTATTAATGTATATATTTAAATCGTGATATATACTGAATCACTTTAGCTGAGATTGTATATACATGCATGTGGAAAGAAATAGACCAACTTGCCTATAGCGAAAATTTTCTTCAGCGAATGACAACATTGACTTTCTATCATACAGGGATTGCATACACGTAATATATTGTTTACAATAGATTGTGAGCAATTCAAATTGTGTATATGTCGTGTATATCCAGCCTTGTATACATGTAATGAAATAAATTTTGAGGAAACAAAATTTGGCCTTCCGTTGCAGTTTCATAAAATACGTCGGGGGCGGCACCACCAGGTATTTTTCATTATTTTGGTAAGTGAATTTCCCAGCATACCTTTCCCTGTGGGGTTCCGAAATATTGCCAACAAATTGATTTCTTTTATGAATATAAACACGATGAGATGTATTTGGTGACGCCCACAGCACAGAATACGGAGACGAACCAGAAAGGACACTCCTTTGATGTCAGGCGGTCGCGCCGACAGTTGCCTCATACACCCGCGAGCGAGGAGTTTGGGTTTTGGTCGAGGGTCGAGGGTCAGAGGTCGAGGGTGGAAGGTCGAGGTCGAGGGTGGAAAGTCGAGGTCGAGGGTCGAAAGTCGAGGTCGAAAGTCGAGGGTCGAATGTCGAGGTCGAGGGTCGAAAGTCGAGGTCGAAAAATTGATTTCATTGGTACTGTTGAATTTGAGTAGAATGCTGAATGGTGTAAAAACGTTTAAAAACTATACTTTTGTCAATTTACAGAACTTCTTTTCGTAAATATTAACACGAAATATTGATAAGTTAAATGAATGATAATAAATTTACATTTTATAATTGTTGTTAAATTGACAATGCCGCGGTCATAACTATTTTTGAACTATTTTCATAACTATTTTTAGTTATGACCGCGGCCGTGTCAATTTAACAACAATTATAAAATCTAAATTTAGTATCATTAATTTAACTTACTAATCAATATTTCGTGTTAATATTTACGAAAAGAAGTTCTGTAAATTGACAAAAGTATAGTTTTTAAAAGTTTTTACACCATTCAGCATTCTACTCAAATTCTACTCGACTTTCGACCCTCGACCTCGACATTCGACCCTCGACCTCGACTTTCGACCTCGACTTTCGACCTCGACTTTCGACCTCGACCCTCGACCTCTAACCCTCGACAAAAACCCAACTCGTTTGTTCGTGGCCGAATGGTTATATAGGGCGTGCGCCTACGACTTCATTTGATTCGGATATTGACGGTTCAAGCTCGATCGAAACACTTTTTCCTAAAACTTTCTGAAATAATTTTTAGACATTAGAGTTGGGGTTGGGATGGGTATATTTCATAAAAATCCGGAGATAAAAATCTAAATTCGTAACAAAAAATACGCCGGACATTTAGTTGTTGACAAAATAATAGGCATCGCAATATAAATATGACCAGAGCATGCTTAAGTTCCGGTCTAAAGTTCCGGTCGACGTGCTTATTAGTTTAAGATTCCGAACGAACAAACGAACGAACTCACACCGAGAAAATAAAGCGGTGCCAACTTTGCAGGGGCACCGCAATAATAGCGAAATTCGATAGCGTGTATCAGGTGTCATGCCAAGGTCAAGATGGTCGACCTTTTGGGTATATAATAATAAATAGCAAAGACTCAATACTTAAAATTATTCTGGTTACAAAATCTTAAAATTTTGCGCAAATTATTCCTTCGAACAAAAGCATTTGGACTCAGCATTGAAACCGATTCACAATCGCCATCATTTCAAAACGCAAATTAACCTGCGTTTAGTGAAGTGCGTTAATTAAATTATCCGAAAAATGAAAACGCAAATATGCGAAATTGTCGAGATACTGCTTACAGTAGTATTAACATTTTTGCACACTAAAAATATCGCAAAACGTAAAGTATTTATATTGCCGTCGAAACATGCAATGTTATAGCATCTGTGTCCTCAAACTACATCCCAGTAGACGTATGTACGCTATAGCGTACCTATTTTCATTTTACACTGAAGATGGCATGAGAAAGACCGATCGAAGCATGTTTATTAGTAGTCACAGAGTAGAGATCATACAGAGGTGTAACGGGTGTACCCACTTATGCTTCAGACGCTTGCCGAGCATGCGCAGTTAAAGTGCACGATTCAGATGGCGGCTCGCTTTTAACGGCAGTTTACCTTTTAGCAGTACGTAAAAATGCGAAAGACGTAAGATTGTGAAACTTTAAAGAGACGAAAATGTTGGGAACTTGGGGAATGTTGGGAACTTGGGGAATGTTGGGAACTTGGAATGGGGGAAACTTGCCGAGCATGCACAGTTGCTCATTTTTTGCCCGGCCGCCTGAAATCAGGTGGGCACACGAAAACGTAAGTCTCCCAAGTGTTTACAACGGTCCGTTCCACCTCTGTATGATCTCTACTCTGTGTTAGTAGTCTACGCGTAGACCCCCAGCAGAAACCCGTTTCCTGAGGGTCTATGAATCAACGAAGAAAAGCTTTCCCTGGTACGTCACATCCGTTTCAGGTTTTGAGTAAATTAACTTCTATTTATTCAAATTTATGTGCTGCGCGCAGCTGCGCGTCTGCTCTCTCCTTCGCAGAGGCTTTGGAATCCAAAGTTTAATACGTGCGCTAGATGGTAATAAGTAAAATGCGCTAAACGGTAATATAATGAAGAAACCGCTGCCGTTCGGAGCGTGGGCGGAGGGGAGACCCCTTTACTACGTATACGGTATGCAAAGTATTTTCTGTCTAGTATTTCAAAGCAGGTACTATACGAATGATCAGTGATCAATGGGGAAATTATCATCGTTCGACTTAACGTGTCTTTAATCAACGATATTTTTGTAATTCAAACCCCAATAATTGGGAAAGCAAGAATAAATAGCGTTTCAAAACAACTGCTCCATGAAATTGATATGTCTAGCTATTTAAATGTGTTACTATCCAGTAGTCATGCATACATTCATCAAGTTCATTTTAATAATTTGTTTTAAACTCTATGTAGAGACTAGTGAGATGGTTGCAGATGTTGAACGCTCTTCAGAGTTTAAACAGTGAGACCACATAGAAGTGATAGAACTCAATTTGGAATTACTATTGACACTATGCTTACAGAATGTGCTTTAACTGTGTTTACAGTCATATGGATTATGGAGTATTACTGACAGTGAACAAGACATTTAAAATCAGAAAGTTGAGAAAGGACTGTTGAAGGTTTACTGGTACAATTGCAAAGAAACTTTATCGTATGCAAATATGGTTGTTACATTCATTTGGTTGGCAGTATTTAATTTGATTTGCTTAAGGTGGCTCGATATAGTAATCACAAAAACCTTATTCAAGAATCGCGAAAACAAAACTTCATACTCTATGAACAAATCCGTGTGACCATTTGTGCGCGTGGGAATATTAACGAAAGAACTTACAAAATGATCTGACGTAAGCAGTTGCTCGCACCATCTCGCGTCATTGTGCGTGTTATATACTGTTTCATGTAAATTGCTGACGTCATTAAAAAATGCCCTATATCTCATTATTTTGTCCGGTGACCTATGTTAAAATTTTGCATGCTGTATTGCACCGCAAAAATCTTCATTGTGCCAAAAATAAAAATATTCTGTACCGCCAAAAAAATTTTATCGAAGAAAACGACATTTTTCCCTTTTTCAAAAAAATGGCATTACAGAATTTTTTTATACTTTGCTTATTGTTAGTCTGTCTTGCAAGTAAAATAATAATGCACGAAAAAAAATTGGGGGTCACCGTGCTTCTTTTCCAACTACACGAGATAGAAATTTGAAAGTAGAAACATCAAAATATATGAAAACTCTGATACCTGATGAATAAAACCTAAAAATATGGAGTTTAATAATTTCAAATTGTTGATCACCTGAATTTTTGAAAACTGTATCGAGCTACCTTAAGACTACTCCCGATAGACTCTGGTCTAGTTCAAACATTTAACTTTTCATGTGCCTGGCCTAATGTGAGTTGGACATATTGTTTGAGTTCATTCTTATTAGGTTTGTGTTTTAATATACTACCTTCGTTAGGTCATCTTAAAACATTTAGTTATATAAATTGTTATATAAATATTTCGGATCGCTCTTTTCCAGGTCTTATAAGTAAATGCATTCACTTTATTTTACTAAATGTATTTTGCATAAAGAGACTTAAGCCGGCCAATACAACTGGATATTTAGTAACATTCTCTATAAATTTAGTTTCCTCTCTAATAAGACCCATAAACAAGCCACAAGCCCATGCTTTAATTTTATAAAAATAAGTTCTCCACCCCTTTTTTACACCTGCCTTATTACAAGTTTTCTTAGTTTATATTAATTTAGAATCCCTCTCCTAAACATGCCCAAAAAGAAATCTAGATATCCTGCAATGATGTAAATAGAACTAAAAGTTTGTTGATAATTACAAATTCACTTAATTTATGGGACTTGTCAGAAATTACCAGGGGGGGAGGTGGGGGGTGGAGAAAGGGGGAGGGTCTTAATATTTTCAGCCCTTCAAAAGGGTGGGTCATCAAAAACTGAACCATTGAAAAGGGAGGGTCATAAAAATTTAAGCCATAATTTTGCGCAGCCGGAATGGGGAGGGGTCATGAATTTTTTTGGCCACGGCCAAGGGGAGGGTCACGATATTTCATGCTCGTCCTCGCTGGGGGTCACAGTTTTTCAACTTATTTTTTCAAGTCTCCACCCCCCTCCCCCCTGGTAATTTCTGACAAGTCCCTAAAACCATCCTATTTTTAAAAAAAATTTCTTACCTTTCGGCATCCAAGGGAAATCGAAAAAAGCTTAGGGATTTGTCCTGTAATTTATTGTTGGAGCAGTTGACTGCAGAACACCAATGAGAGCCTGTTATTTTACCTTTCTTCATCATAAGAATAACAACCTTAATACATTATAATAATTTCTTTTATGAAAACACACTTATTGATCAGTTACAAGAGAGTACTACTTTCAATTGCTTCGAATGAAAATGAAAACAATTTTATTTGTATATTTTACATATGTACTTTACTCTTATTTACACATTTCTTACAATTGCTATTTTAGGCACAACTAGATAACTTCTATGTTTAGAATACACAGGCATAGCAATAAATAACTTCCAATGTTGTAATGCACTATTTTAAAACCAGATGACTTGTCATCCTTTTAACTTCAAAATTGTTTTGTAAAAAGGTTCAATAACTTTTTTGTGTGCCTATGACCACATGTTGGGGTTCTAACAAATGCCGAAATTGTGAGCCTTCTGGGGGGGGGAGAGGTTGGGGGTGCATACCCAGAAAAAGTTTGAAATCTGAAGCTATCAGAGCCAATTGGAATCAAATTTACTAATTGTGGTTTGAAACTTTTCTTACAAATTATTTCAAAAAACAGAAAAGCCCAGCAAACAATTGTCTAAAGCAAGGCCTTTTGAAAAGAGTATTATTGTGAGACTCGACTCATCCCTTTATGGCATTATACAGTCAGAGCCTGAAATAATTTCAAAATTTGTCCGGACAAAATATCCGACCAAAATGATATTTGATTGGACATTTCGGAATTTGGTCAGATATTTTGTTCGATTTGGAGTTTGACTTTTTAACCATGCAAATTCATTGCTTTGTTTTGTCTGGAGAAACTGTCCAACCAGTTGAGCATTTGGTCGGACAGACTGCAATAAAAATGAACTGCAATAAAAATGATCAATAATAAAGACTAAAAATATTTCTGAATAACTAGGAGTTTTGACTTTTCTTTGAACTTTCCATATTGCTGTTCTCAAGAGATTTTAGCTTTATACAGTAACTTCAGATTTGAAAAACAAAATGTGCCTTCAGGAATTTGAAATGTGCCTAAGACCGTCAGTGCCAGTGGTCCAGACTTTATCGACCCCTGGATGGAGTAATGAAAAAGTGGAGGGGTGGTTCATTGCCACTAAATGTTTTAAGATGACCTAACGAAGGTAGTATATTAAAACACAAACATTAGGCCAGGCACATGAAAAGTTAAATGTTTGAACTAGACCAGAGTCTATCGGGAGTAGTCTTAAGCAAATCAAATTAAATACTGCCAACCAAATGAATGTAACAACCATATTTGCATACGATAAAGTTTCTTTGCAATTGTACCAGTAAACCTTCAACAGTCCTTTCTCAACTTTCTGATTTTAAATGTCTTGTTCACTGTCAGTAATACTCCATAATCCATATGACTGTAAAGTTAATGTACCACAGTTAAAGCACATTCTGTAAGCATAGTGTCAATAGTAATTCCAAATTGAGTTATATCACTTCTATGTGGTCTCACTGTTTAAACTCTGAAGAGCGTTCAACATCTGCAACCATCTCACTAGTCCCTACATAGAGTTTAAAACAAATTATTAAAATGAACTTGATGAATGTATGCATGACTACTGGATAGTAACACATTTAAATAGCTAGACATATCAATTTCATGGAGCAGTTGTTTTGAAACGCTATTTATTCTTGCTTTCCCAATTATTGGAGTTTGAATTACAAAAATATCGTTGATTAAAGACACGTTGAGTCGAACAATGATAATTTCGCCATTGATCACTGATCATTCGTATAGTACCTGCTTTGAAATACTAGACAGAAAATACTTTGCATACCGTATACGTAGTAAAAATGATCAATAACCCGTCCAGGGAATAATTTGGGCAAATTAAAACAAAGAAAAATTTCAACCTGCGAGAGAGTCTATGTGGGATTGTAAGACAGTTTGTAGTAAAACATTTGTATGAGCTCTCATACTCCCGAACAAATCGCAGCTATTAAAATTGTACCAGAAAAAAATATTTTTACGTTACCAGGCTTGACAAAGAAAAAGTCGCTTACCTTTTCTTCAAAATATTCATAAAACCGACGAAAATAGCCCACTTACATTCCAAAAGGAGCAGTTTTATTAATCATAGTGCGGTTTTCGCCATATTGTTTATAGTAAAATTCTCTGACTTTACTACCCAAGAACATGGCCGACGCTCGCTCGCGGGTGTATGAGGCAACTGTCGGCGCGACCGCCTAACATCAAAAGAGTGTCCTTTCTGGTTCGTCTCCGTATTCTGTGCCGCTGCCGTTGGAATGAAATCGACTTGTCTTCGACTGAAATTGGACGCGGTTACATAAATTAAAGTTAATTTACTCAAAACCTGAAACGGATGTGACGTAGGCCGGGAAAGCTTTTCTTCGTTGTTGTGTAGACCCCCACGAGAAATAAAGTGAGGGTATACACCGTAGGCTAGTTTATTAGACGCTGGGGCAATGTGCTCTGGCGACTATAGGATTGTTCTTTGGTGTTTCTCCAATCTCTAGTTTTCGTTTGTAACCCGGCCATAGATCTTGGGCACTAGTTTTTATATCACAAACTATAACACAAATCTGATATTTGTAAAGAGTAAAATTAGCAGAACGATATAAACTATACAATATTTCAACTTTTATATAATATTTTCAACGCTTAAAGTTGAAGGGAATAATAGTTGAAATCAACAAGCCCTGAAATATGAACAGGTGATATCCTTGGTCAAATAGTGAAACCAAGTGACGCATATTAGTAGCGTATGTATACAAATTGGATTGACATTATGCAGTTAGCCTTAGGACACTAGTAGAATATTTCAAAGGTTTTAAAACGAGCTACATGTGAGTTTCGCCTGTGCAGGATTTTGAGAATAAACGGCGGTTGTGCAAAATGTGAGGTATAGTTATGTTGGTTTGTACCTGTATATGTGGGCGGTGGGCCGTGTATATTTAGCGTTGTATTACCGGGTGAGACACTAACGCATATTATAGTCTTCCTAAATTTCTTTCATTAAATCCCCATCCGCAAGGTTTCTATGCATAAAGAGCCTTTGTAATAAGCGTTTATATACAGCAGCTTTTAGCTTAATCATCTTCTATTTTATCAATCAGAAATCAAACAAATTTGGGTTAATATCGCAATGTTATCCCCACTCCTCCGAGATTTGTTGTTCATACCAAAACAACGGCAAAATGTCAGTCAAACTCACGCATTTGTATTTTTATCAGTTTGCTTGTAAATATAGGATCAGAGTCGACACTGCATGGTTCGTCTTTTAAAGGATTTAGATTGTGAAATATTGTTTATTGATGAGCACTTATTCTACTTTAGCCGAAAATATGTGCATTGATGTATCTAATGCATCACGGCACTGTTAAGTGTTGGCAAAATAACAAGACCACTGGATTATATCGCTGCAGTTCGATCCTGTCTTTTGTACCCTCTTCTTTATATACATTATCTTCTGAATATAGTCTCATTCTATAAACCTGTATTCGAGTTGCTGTATACTGAACTTTCTATGTCATAGACTGTTATAGTAGATAGACAAATTTTATTGATCGATAATTACTTAATTTCAATAGCTCCAGCGACATTACGCTCAACAGAGCGTCTTGTTTCCAATTAAACTTGGGTCGTTTTCATATTTTTAAGTCTAGTTCTGGCACGATCATTTCTGTAAATAATGACAACTCCTTATGTCGCGCGATTACACGTATTCAGAGCCTACCTGTTGCACTGACGTTGCAGGCCGTATATGATATGAAGACGAGAACCAGTAGGAGGCGTTTTATTACAGCCATTTTTTGTGCGTTACGATCCTCTTTCTTGATGTTTCCTTGAGAGGTAACCAAAACGCGAAAACACCGTAGCAATGACAAATTATACTTATATTATATGATTGATGATAGTATGGCGAAAAACACTGAATTATTTGCAGAGAGCGTTCACCTTCGACTGGTATTACTTTGTATACTGTGATTTGTACTTGAATCATTCAACTTTATATAAGAATGTTGTTTATCACAATTTATTATATACACAAGCTCTGGAGATTTGAGGTATTCTGCAATCTGATTGGTTCTCTACTAGCAGGATATTAGCTCATATCCTGCTAGTAGAGAAAAGTAGAGGAAATTCAAGTTTTACTTGAAAAAAGTACGCCAAAATGTTCTGTTCATATCCAGAGCTTGTGTATATAATAAAACAGTTATTCTACTCACTCTCGTCGTATATGACTAATAGCCGACTCGGCGCTATCGCGCCTCGTCGACTATCAGCTCATATACGACTCGTAGAATAACTGTTAAATAACACACCCGCATGTTTCATCAAGTAGTATTGAGTGGGTTTGCCCACGTATACAAAGAGTTCACAGTCATTGACCCTTTAAAATAATGTTGTGTCATGTAATGTAAGCGGATAAATGTTGTCGGTATTGTTCCAGTCACGTCCACGATATATTATGTCTGCAGGTCGGGTATCTGTGGTTAATTAGAAAACTTAGCCATTTTTCTGTAATTGGTTTTTCTGGTATTTAGCGAAGCTTTCGAACCGTTTTTCAAAAATTAAAACTACTATTGTGCACTATGCATTGTACTTCGCTCTTCACGTAAAGCCCGCTTTTGATGGCGAAAGTTTATAATTTTGCCAATCGCTTTTGTAAAACGTTTGTTAAAGGCTAATTCCCAATGAGCCTGGGTGATTGTCAGAGGCCAGTTGTGTAAAGAAGTAGTTAACGTAAACTATAGTTAGTGCGAATGTTAAACCATCAGAATAGCGTATTTTAGATCGGACTACTATTTAACTGCAAAACGGTAGTTAAGAATAGTTAAGAGTTTTATACAACCGGCCCCGGCAGCGCTTACGAATGTTTGGTTGTTATCATAGACAGCCAAGCAACTATACCGATATCCTCTAAATGTAAAATATATCTTTATCAATTAAAGGTTTAAAATATATATCTGAATGTTGTTGTTTGCAAGTGCTGTCGATTTTGACATCCATGATTGAGATGAGATCGGAAACATTTTGATGCGGATTTACAATACACCTCCACACGTGTCCGTATTAATTCGTTGCGTTTTCGATTGTCCACACGTGTCCGGATTCGTTAATTGCGTTTTCGATCGTCCACACGTATCTGCAAAACGATACGAAAACGCTACAGTCGCTTACAGAGCATACGCTATCAGTCGAATGCAATGAGCCCGAAATGTGATTGTTAGTGTTATTGTTTTTCTGTGATCTTTTTGTATCTGTAATCTTGAATTAGCAGCATGTGTGGCAGACTGTTTGTTGATAATATAGGCCTCAACTAAACTTGTCCAAAATCTTTATCACCTGGGGAGGGGGTGGGGAGGTGAGAGGTAGTCACATTATATATTTGCAAGCACGTTTCATATAGGTAATATTGGCAGGGTTCCCTTTGTAGCCCACGCTGATATGCAGAGGTGTGTCGTAAACGGAAGAGGACAAATGTTTATGAGATTCATGAGAGAGAAAGATGGAATTTCCCATTTTTACCATTTTACGAATGAAAATATTCATCATTTTTTTTTATATATGACACCATAATAAATCAATGACAATGTTATTGAATAATTTCCTGAGTTAAATGCAAAACAACTGATATACCTGAGTTGAATGCGTAATGTTCAAAATTAATGCAAAAATCCAACATGAATCAACTCCCACAAAATGTTTTAATGAAGTCAGCATAATTAATAAAATAATTTCTTACGCTAACTCAACATTAGCGTAAGAAATATATATATATACAGCTAATTCAAAAAAGGTTGTCCATTGCAAACCTTAAACTCTAAAACCTTAAATTCTAAGCGCGAAAAGCACTATGGGACTCCGAGTCGCGACAAGGTTTGTGGGTGAACGAACTGTAAAAATATTACAACAGAGAAGAGTATATTATTACTGCAGTTAATGTCTATAAGACTATATTATAAAACAATTATACCATTCGCTCTCGTCGTATATGGCTGATAGCCGACTCGGTGCTAAGCACCTCGTCGGCTATCGGCTCATATACGACGAGAGCGAATGGTATAATTGTTACATATATATAACATAACATAACATAGCATAACATAGCATAGCGTAGGGTAGCGTAGCGTAGCATAACATAATAGTTGTAGTATAGCTACCGTTCGACCCTCACTTTATATATGTTTGAATATTTAATGATGCGCCCTCTTGTTATCCTTGTGTTGATGGTGGTGTGAGAAAGCCAGGTTTGGGAGTAGTAGGCACAGGTTGTGTCATCTCGATAGATCTGGGAGTGGTTGGTTGTTTTAACTTTATAGGTTCAGGCGCGGTTGGTGGTTCAACGATATCTGGGGTTTCAACAATTGCAGGATGGTGGACCGGAATATCCATCTTGTTTTTAAAAGTTAGAAATCGATTTAGTTGGTCAGAATACAGCTTGCTTTTTTCAACCGCGGTAAGCTGTGGTGCTTCAATGATCTCTAGCATTCGCTGCTCGGTGTTATACAGTGCATTTACAAGGGGTGGTTGACGATAGAACTGTTTCCGTACATATTCGACTAAGGCCTCGCCTGGCAATACATTTGTTTTGAGTCGTTGTTGATCATCCGTTGTAGGTTTTAAATCCAACATCAAATACCCGTGAGGAGGGCTCGTAGCTTCTTCATAACTCCTCATAAATTCTCGCACTCTGCCAGGATGAATTTGTCTTGCAAGCGAGACATAGAGATTTGTTACCTATCTCTTGGTGACTTAAACAACACGATATAATGTGCGTTGAGACTAATATTTCTCATTTTTTTGCCCTGATGAAATATATTTTGGACAAGGTAGATGACGGACAAATTTCTGTGATGACTGCCTTTCGTGAAAAGATCAGCTATACGTTTGTCCTTGCCAGATTGTGCCATAAGATCATCCAGTACGATCAAATTGCGTTGTGACACATCTAGGTAACCTGCTTTGTCGATATCTTCAGGTATTCCTTCATTGAATTCTATTCCAGGCATTTTTCTCATCATATCAAATAGGATGGCTGCCATTGACCATAACACCAGATGATACGCTGTGGAGGTGGTTTTCTGGGCATTCTTCAATACTGTTTTCACCCATACAGTCTTGCCACTTTGTGTACGTCCTGCTACGATACACGTAAAGGGGTGTTGCAGAACTGTGGTAGATTTGTCAAGGATGGTATTCGGTTTTCGTCCATTCATACGCCCATCATGAAAGGTTCTTTTTTGACGTGCACGATTACTTGATGCTGAGAATGACTGTCCACACACCTCACAAGCGGATAAGACATGTTTACCCTACTATCAATTCACGTCAAATAAATTGATTCGTAACGTATCTCACTCTTTATCTGATTGCTTACGTTCAAATAGTCAATGATTGAATCTTAGGATTCAATGATTAAATCTTATAATTCGATCATTCAATCTTAATTAGGATTCAATGATTCAATCTTAGGATTCAATGATTCAATCTTAGGATTCAATTCGCTAATTCTATCCTTATCCTTCTCTCTAATACTATCACCACATCTAGCTCTAAGAACAATTTAAAGTAACTAATGCATTAGAGTTAGAGAGAAGGATAGGGATAGAATTAGAGAAAGGGCTAGAGAGAGAGAGAGAGAGAGAGAGAGAGAGAGAGAGAGAGAGAGAGAGAGAGAGAGAGAGAGAGAGAGAGAGAGAGAGAGAGAGAGAGAGAGAGAGCGTTAGAGCGATTGAATCATTGAATCCTAAGAGTGAATCATTGAATCCTAGGATTGAATCATTGCTTCCTAATAGTGAACCATTGCATCCTAAGAGTGAATCATTGAATCCTACGATTGAATAATTGAATCTTAAGATTGAATCATTGAATCCTAAGAGTGAATCATTGAATCCTAAGATTGTATCATTGAATCCTAAGAGTGAATCATTGAATCCTAAGATTGAATCATTGTTTCCTAAGAGTGAATCATTGAATCCTAAGAGTGAATCATTGAATCCTAAGAGTGAATCATTGAATCCTAAGAGTGAATCATTGAATCCTAAGATTGAATCATTGAATCCTAAGAGTGAATCATTGAATCCTAAGATTGAATAATTGAATCTTAAGATTGAATCATTGAATCCTAAGAGTGAATCATTGAATCCTAAGATTGAATCATTGAATCCTAAAATTGAATCATTGAATCCTAAGATTGAATCATTGAATATTTGAACGTAAGCAATCAGATAAATAGTGAGATACGTTACGAATCAATTTATTTATCGTTTAATGATAGTAGGGTAAACAAGGCTTATCCTTGTGAGGTGTGTGGAAAGTCATTCTCAACATGAAGTAATCGTGCACGTCACAAAAAACCTTTCATGATGGGCGTATGAATGGACGAAAACTGAATACCATCCTTGACAAATCTACCACAGTTCTGCAACACCCCTTTACGTGTATCGTAGCAGGATGTACACAAAGTGGCAAGACTGTATGGGTGAAAACTCTATTGGAGAAGTCCACCTCCTCAGCGTTTCATCTGGTGTTATGCCCAATGGCAACCATCCTATTTCGATATAATGAGAACAATGCCTGGAATAGAATTCAATGAAGGCATACCTGAAGATATCGACAAAGCAGGTTACCTAGATGTGTCACAACGCAATTTGATCGTACTTGGTGATCTTATGGCACAATAGGGCAAGGACAAACGTATAACTGATCTTTTCACAAATGGGAGTCATCACAGAAATTTTTCCGTCATCTACATTGTCCAACATATATTTCATCAGGGCAAAGAAATGAGAAATATTAGTCTCAACGCCCATTATATCGTGTTGTTTAAGTCACCAAGAGATAGGCAATAAATCTCTATGCTTGCAAGACAAGTTCATCCTGGCAGAGTGCGAGAGTTTATGAGGAGTTATGAAGAAGCTACGATCCCTCCTCTTGGGTATTTGATGTTGGATTTAAAACCTACAACGGGTGATCAACAACGACTCAAAACAAATGTATTGCCAGACGAACCTGAGGCCTTAGTCGAATATGTATGGCAACAATCCTATCGTCAACCACCCCTTGTAAATGCAATGTATAACACCGAGCAGCGAATGCTAGAGATCATTGAAGCACCACAGCTTACCGCGGTTGAAAAAAGCAAGCTGTATTCTGACCAACTAAATCGATTTCTAACTTTTAAAAACAAGATGGATATTCCGGTCCACCATCCTGCAATTGTTGAAACCCCAGATATCGTTGAACCACCAACCGCGCCTGAACCTATAGAGATAACACAACCAACAACTCCTAGATCGATCGAGATAACACAACCTGTGCCTCCTACTCCTAAACCTGGCTTTCTCACACCACCACCAACACAAGCAGAACGGCCCAAACTCAAACGCAACTATTTCCACAATTGGAAAGACTCGGCTGATTGGAAAGAAAGTGATCTGGCTATGATGACACACAAGGAAAGAGAGCGATATGCACGATTCTTATTGAAAGACAGACCAAAATATATTCCTATGAAAGCTGAGGATATTGCAAGATTATCCCCCGAAGACAGTCAAGAATATGAAAACTCTTTAAAGACACCTAAACGATACGCTCTTAGAAGTAGACCTTACTAACCCAGTAAAAGAAATTTTAATCAATAAATGTGTTTTAAAAATGAATTCTGTGTGTGCTGTGTGTACATTGTACAATATTTTCCCGTCCTATAATTATATATTCTCAATTCATGCAAATCCGTGTTCGCCTAACCTCTTAATTACCTCAACCTTTTGTGTCTTGCACGTGGGAAAGATTACCTTGACAACGCCGTGTATCAAAATGCTTACGCTTGTATCTTCGCATCGCTAAAAACTATTGTTTTACTGATTGGCAACCGAATTTCAATTGGCGACCGAATTGAGCAGATCAAAAAACGCGAAGCTTTCATTTCACTGCAAGATCATAAAGACAATTTTGAGAACAATGCAAAATGTAGACTAATTAACCCGGCTAAAAGTGAATCTGGAAAAATCAGTAAAACAATTCTTGATAAAATCATTTCTAATTTAAGAGAAACTTTGAAAGTAAACCAATGGAAAAGCTAGCAAATAGTAATCGAATGGTTTGATAACATAGAAGAAAAAAGCAGGCACACCTTTATTTCGTTTGACATTGTTGATTTCTATCCATCAATTTCCGAAAAACTACTCGACCAAGCAATATCTTGGGCGTCAAATTGGACAACTATTTCTAAAGACGAAATTTCAATTATAAAACATGCTAGAAAATCACTCCTTTTCAACGACGGAAAACCTTGGCGTCACCATGGGTAGGTAGGACGGTGCTGAAGTTTGCGAACTTGTAGGCCTTTTCATTTTAAAACACCTAGGAAAAAAGTTTGGCAAAGAAAATATTGGCCTGTATAGAGACCGGATTGGCAATCATAAAAGGCAAGTCAGCACCTTTAGCAGATAAAACGAGAAAAGAACTCGATCTAAAAATCACAGCTGAGACAAACTTAAAAATAGTAAACTTTCTAGATGTTACTTTCGACCTTAATACTGAAAAATACAAACCAAATAGGAAGCCTAATGATGATCCATTATACATAAATAGACATTCAAACCACCCACCATGCATCACAAAGCAGCTACCAGCATCAATCAACAAGCGCATTTCACTCCTCTCTTCTGACGAGGAGACACTTCGATAATCTGCACCAATTTATCAAAATGCACTAAGGCACAGTAATTTCAACCACACACTTGACTACACGCATCAACCACCACAACAAAAACGTAGAAATAGGCAACGCAATATCATTTGGTTTAATCCTCCATTTAGTAAGAGTGTCAGAACCAATATAGGACGCAATTTCCTCAGCTTAATTGACAAGCATTTTCCACCTAACCGCAAACTACATAAAATTTTCAACAGGAACACAGTTAAGGTCAGTTATAGTTGCATGAACAATGTCAAGTCCATAATCACTAGGCACAATGCACGCATAATTAGGAAAACCAGCCAAAGACACTTAGCAATGACGCAATCAGTTGCAATTGCAGAGATGAGAACACATGCCCACTTCAGAAACAATGCACGACCAAGGACATAGTATACAAGGCAACCGTCACCACAAGCAACACGAACAACACTAAACACTACATTGGCATGACTGCAAGCACATTTAAAGAGCGACACCGTAATCACATAAAATCATTTCAACACAAAAAATACTCAAATGATACCGAACTTTCGAAATATATTTGGTAATTGAAAGAAAACAAACAAGATTTCACCATAACGTGGTCAATCATAAAGCACGCAGTTTCGTATACGGGAGGATCAAAAATATGCAATTTATGTTTGGAGGGAAAACCATGTATCATGAAAGAAGACAAACAATTTTTACTGAACAATAGATCGGAAATAGTTTCAACATGCAGACACAAAAGCAGATTTAAAATTAAAAACCTACAGAAGTAAAGGAATGCATGGAATGTTTGAACGCCCACACGTCCACGTTTCGACCAATACTATTTAAGACTGGAAAATCTTTTCGAAATCCCTCGCCACTTGATGATTGATCGCTTATTGCGTGAAACAGGCTGTAGTGGATACCTTGAGCTAAGCGAAAAACTATATATATATAAGCAGAATATATTTTACGATATAAATATATATATGTTTAAAGATTTGTAATCCAGGCATATTATGTTTTGTGAAAGTTCTCCGGATTGATAATAAATTTTTATTAAGCTTTCAAGCACCAAATATACATATATATATATATATGTATATACACTTGTACATATATTCTCTAAGTTTTAGCTACTAGTCATTAGGCTAATTTAGCTGATGAGTGCCACATCTTGTGATACGAAACTAAATAGTAATAAAGATGCCTAGTGGAATTTGTTGACTATACAATCTATTTTAATTATGCTCTGGATATCCATTGAGCATTCTGCCAAAAGTTTTTATAATCAACGAAATCTAATTTCATATATATGGTTGTGACAAAAGGAACAAAACTGTGCCACTACTCGTACCTCAGTAGCGATAATGCAAAGCTCACTTGCCCCATGACACTTTGCGCATGTCTGGATACGTTGATGTCACCGTGTTGTACCACATGCGTTTGGTGAGAGCAAGCTCATGTGTATAAATACGGTTGTCACCTCGTATCTAGACGTACCAAGCTGCACTGACGAGGCGTTGGACGCCGAAACATGCATGTCTGCAGATTGTACTATACAGCTATATAATGGTTTTTCAATTTTGTTAAAAGCGTGAAACGTAAAACGATCAATCAAAAGCGAATATAGATTCGCATCATTTAGGCATATCAAGGTTGGCTTTTTTTGGTTTTTGGTTTTCTATCGTTTTTTTTATAATTATATGCCTAGACACATCGTTAAAAAAAAAAAAAATAAGAGTACTGAGCTCTAAATAAACAATAACCCATCATCCATTGTGCGCTCATAGTTTATCGTTTACGCTTTTGAAAGGACAACCTTAATTGAATTGGCTGTATATGTATATAAATATATAAACCGGAACGAGAAACTAACCCACGATTTTAGTGGTGAAAGTACTTCCTACTTGCGTCGATTACCAGTTGGCAATAGGGGAATGTGAGCTGGCTACGGCTGTCAATCGAGTTTGTGGAATTTCGGAATTATTTTTCTGTTTGTTTAGGGAATGTGGGAATATTTTTTGTGTGATGCCCAACCGGAATTAGGAACTTTTAAAAGCGTGATGTGGATCCAATACGGAATTCCCAGTTTTAAAAATTTAATACGGAATTTCATGTATTTTCACGTGATTATGCAGAATATTTTAAAATTTAGCTTTTATAGAACGTGGAATTTTTAAGATCCGAAATTCCGCCTTAGAAATTGCAATTTCTACTCAAGAGTCGGGCTGCCCGCCTCGTTAATGAGGATTTTAATGCACAAACAAGTATCAATGTGCCATTGTAATAAATAGCGTGTTTTTCCATGTAATATAAAGTGTAAATTGTTAGGCATTTAAAGACGGGCAATTTCTACTCAACAGTCGGGCAGCCCGCCTCGTTCATTGTAAATGGATCAATATGGATTTTAATGAACAAATATGTAATATGACCTTGTAATACTGGCATGCACAAGTTATCAGTTCATAAAACCATAATATCTTGGCACATAATATCTTGGCACACGAAATCTTGGCACACTCCTTGCACTCCTTTGTGCTAATCGCGTAGATCTTTGAACTGTGTATCGTATCTACTTATTCACAACAAATGCAAAACACTGAAGAAAATGGTTAGTCTTGTATGAAAAAGCACAATGTAAGGTGTCTCCCTACAGCTTTCTTTAAAAGAGAGAAGACTTCCGATTTAGATCTGATTTGTTCGAAAAAAGTCTGACTTGTACATAACAATAACTAAAGAGTTTCCATCCATAACTGTCGTTGCTATAGGCGAATATGTTGGGTTTATAGTAGTTTAACACATCGGTGACCCTCATTATATATTCATAAAATGTTTCTTTCAGTATATTGAATTATTTTGAAGATTTAAAAAAAATTATGTCATGTATTAACGGTTTAATAAGCGAAATATCGCTTGGTGTTTTATTTGTCGGTATGTTATTCTATTAGTTACGATCACTGTGCGTTTCCATCTGCGGGTTCTGTCTACCTGCACTTGAGAAACTCAGCTAATTGAGAAGCTAATTGATTGTTTGATGCCGTTATATTTGCCTCTCAAGCCTCTTGATAAAACGGACGTCGATATCCAGCTACTTTCTGTTTATGGTATCGAGGGTTAAGAACTGTTGTTGTTTCAAGACTACGTATTTGACAAAAGACAAATTGTTCAATTTGACGATATATTATCTAAAGCAGAACACATCACACATGGTCTACCACAAGGATCTATTCTGGGTCCTCTGCTCTTCGCAATCCAGTTAAATGACCTTGATCAAATCTTAAAAACCTTCTTTACGCAGATGACACAGTAATTTATGGCGATGTTGCACGGATTTAGCGACAACTCGCAATTCAAATCGTATACCTTAGTAGACGAAAGGAGAGAACTTTTATATTTTGTATTTTACTTATTGTAATTAATTTGTAGGATAACAGCATTCAGTAGCTGAATAAGTCTCAACATATATGTAGATTAATATAATGATAACAATTATGGCTTCAGTTTAAACTATCAATCCATCAGTCTTACCTATACTGAAGATATCTATTTGGAAGTGATTAACCAGAGCTATAGCCCGCTTCACTTCATGGAAATAAAGTTTACTAAAAATTACTAAATTTTGTGGTTGTGTGAAGATATTCGAGCATAGCCCGCCTAGCGAAGATCTCCATCTTGAAAAGCGAGATCTTAGCTATACCAGATCTCAAAATTCTCATCCAAGCACGAAATTAAATTCACATTGCGAAATTTGGCAACGCAATCACGCTGGATCACCTTCTCTTAATACCTCGAGTTGAAATTGCTTTCCCCTTTGAACAGCACAATATGTTACGTGCGATATATTAAATCTCTAAGCTATTAATATATATTCAAATTGAATTGCTCTGAAATTGAACTATTTTTCTGTGTGCAGTCAGCCCGGATCAGGGGGTTTCCTGTTTAGTTGTAGCCTGGACACAGATCCAGAGTAAGAAGCCACCAATCTCTCTTTACTTTTGGTGGTAAAAACCTCCTGACATTTTTACATTGAATATATTAACATATAAACCCAACCCTAGCACTAACCCCAACCCTAGAACTAACCCCAGCCATAACCCTATATACAATTTGTGTAGGGCTACATAAAGAACCATCCTTTATGGTGGCCAATACCTGCTGACATTTTTACAGCTTTGTTAGTTCAATGTCTCCCAGTCCTCATTTGGTAGACTGGCCTATGCACTCGTTTCTGTCGGGTTTTAAACCGCCATTGTCGCTTCCCTGCATGGTGTAATCATTTTTCACTGTAAGTGATGTGCTGTTGTATTTCTTCTTGAAAACTACTGGTGTAACTGGAATTCTGGATATTCCGAGGCTGCCTTCACTAGTTGAAACCGTATCACCTACACAAGAATGATATATATTTTCTTCTGATAAACGTATAAGGAAGCATCAACTTGACCAATCGTCTTAGAGATGTGTCTGTGTTGAAGATTTGAGTAATTACGATAGTTTATGTCTTAGTGGTAGATGTCTCCATCTTAGAGAGGTGTCTGTCTTCAAGAGGAATGTAATATCTGCCCTAGGAAACTATAGATTTTGAAGAGGTGTCTGCATTAGAGTTGCGTACGTTAATAGAGAATGAGAGATTTATCTTTAATTCAGATATCTGTGGAGATGTGGTTTGTCCGTTCAGTTTAAATGTCATGCCTAGGATAGTGAGTGTAATATATTAGAAAAATGAGTGTCTGAAAGTAACTGGCCAAGATACACACAATACGAGGTTTCGTTACCAGGAAAATTCCCAGTAATAATCAATGAGATGGTACACACATCATAATGTTTATGAATGCAATGATAAAAAATTTTCATATTTTGAAAGATAGAGCTGTTCCATTCCACGAGACGATAGCCGAGTATATTTCACTGAATGGAAATATTCTTTAATACCATTGTACGAATTAAGACGTTCATGATTTGTTTTATATAATATTAAAATAACACATTGTTTTTGAATGATTTATGAGTTAATAAAAACAATTACATACTCAAATTAAAACAGCCAAACAAACGAGGAATTCATGAATTCATTAGTGATGCAATCCGCGGACCGTGCAATGGAACAGAACGTATGGTACAAAAATCGAAATGCTCCTCGCATTTCACGCTCAATGAAATGGAAATCTCTATTCAATATCACGTGATAATAATTAGCCAATAATAGATAACCATAATTTAATGAGGTACTATATAATATCGATGCAATGTAAACCATTACAATAGCAGTTTCCATTCATCAAGTCAAAGATATGGTACCAATTTCCCTTGTGTTTTGTGAATTATTAACGAGTTTGAGAAATCCATTTATCACGTTTTTTCTGCAAAATGTACAATCTATATGGTCTTCTGTAAGCATACGTTCTTCCTAAAAACATACCTTTCTATTTAAAAGCACATGAAAAACAAATATCATCAGTCCTTGTAGAGAGTTACATATGGCGAATAAATATTTAAACACCATTGTGTCTCGATTGAATACCAGTAAACCAAACACCCATGTGAGTCCAAGTAATGGAAGTAGTACAGCTGAACCTTTGAGACCAATTTTTGCTTTTCTTAACGTGGTACCAGCATCTGCCTTAGCAGTTGCAGTGTGGCCTTGTATACGGCTTGTTCTAACTTCCCAAGTTGGTCTGAAAAGAAAGAGAGATGAAAACATTCAAACTTGTAGTAAATGTGCTTTAATCACCAGGTCCCAGTATCAATACGCGCTCTGCCACTGGTATATGCTTTGGAAGGCAACACGAACTGTTAAAATGATCTGTTGTTATACAGTAATACAAACGTTTTTAAACGTTCAAAAGCATAACAACACGACATAAAAATAAGAAAAAGTCTAGGTTCATCTTAGGCGTACTCTACCTATAAACAGTTTTGACACGACGCAAGTGAATTACTGTGAAAATTCGTTCTGAATATTGTACGTACTGTCGAACATTTCTACCTGACAAGGTTTCTTTGGCGAATCAAGCGCAAAGTTTTGGGATGTCGAAAGAATAGAGAAATTATTGTCCGTTTAACAGAGGCTTTTGTGCCTTTGTGCCCTTGTGCTTACTTTAAAAACTATAGTAATCGATTGCCCTTTCGAAAGGTATTATGTTCTTCATTTCGAGTTTGCCTTGTATATCGCTATGTTTTTGCTATTTATCACAATTTCAACGAAACCTGTCCGAATTTATTCTAAATCTGCCCTTTTGAAAGTGGGATGCTAATTAAAAGAGCGACGCTTACTGCGTTTAATATCCTAATAACTAGAGACTCAGGTTTTCTTTCCGCATTTTGTAAATTTCATGAAACAACGTCAGTTATAAGAAATGTAACACAATAATAATAATAATAATTTAATTTATAGTGCCCAAGTTTCATTCATATATGCTCACACGCGCATAACATTCTAGATATTTACATGAAAGATAAAAATAGTTACGTGTAAGATAATCTAAACCAATTATCCATAATCAGTATAGACTATAAATATTATATGCTATTAGTTTCATAAAAATATATATAAATATTGTTAATAAAATCACAGTATTATGTCAATAAATATTATAATAAGCTTTCCTAAATAAGTGTGTCTTTAAAAGTTTTTTAAAACTTCCAACAGAATCAGCTTGTTGGATGTGTGAAGGTAAATTATTCCACAAATTAGGTGCTGCACATCCAAACGAGCGATCACCAAGAGTCGGTAATGTTTTGATGGTAGTCTTCTGGAGCAAAAGTTTCGAATTCGATCTAATGCTGTAAGATGATGGAGGTTTGATACTTATAAGTTCAGAAATATAGTTAGGTGCCAGCCCATGAAGTGCTTTAAAAACAATTAGTGGAACTTTAAAGTCTATTCGAAACTTAACTGGAAGCCAATTTAATCCTTCAGAGTTGGAGTTATATGATCGACCCGAGAGACAGTCGAAGGCAAACCATAGTAAAGACTGTTACAATAATCTAAATGGCTTGTCACAAATGAATTGATTAATATTTGAGCGATTTCATGTGTCAGAAACTTTCTTATCCTCCTGATGTTAAATAGATTACAGCATTTGTTCACGTTGGTATCACATTTCATTTGGGAATCAAACCAAAATCCCAGGTCTTTAGCTTCACTAGACGCAGTGACATAAGAATCACCAATACGCAGGGTATCAAAATTAACTTTTGCCAACTGTTGTCGCGTTCCAATGATCAAAAAATCAGTCTTACCGTAGTTGAGTTTGAGTTTATCATTTAGCATCCATGTCTTAATGTCATCAATACAATTTTCCATGGCAGTAACCGCAGATTGTTGTGCAGATATTGAATCTGGTTGGAATGAAACGTACAGTTGCACGCCATTTTTGAGATCAAAACGCTTAGATGTACCACCATTTACAGAAATGAATTGCGAACGGTTAGAAAGATAAGAGGTGAACCATTTTAGTACGTTTGTGCCTTGGGGTAGAGTTGGTATAAATTCAAGTAGTCATTTGTCTGATTGAAGACAGCACGTTCTCTTAATTTAGATGTAAATGTAAGGTTACTGATAGGGCGAAGATTCTCAAAGACCACTTCTGTTTTTGATTTTTTAAGTTGTGGCTGGACTAATGCTTGCTTCCATTCATCACAAAAAACACCAGATTGTAGTGATAAATTAATCATTCTGGTAATCACAGGGAGGAGAATATCTTGACATTTTAGGACCAGTGAAGTGGGCACTGGGTCTAAAGAGCACGATTTTTTACCTGATTTGGATATCAAATCTTTGACATTTTCTTCATTTAAGATATTAAAGGAATCAAATCGAGACGTCAGTTCGATGAATTCCGGAACAAACGAGTGGCTTGTTTGAAGGGTAGAAGAATCAAATTCAGCATGGATACGCTCAATTTTCTGGACAAAAAATTCTCCAATGTCATTAGCCAGCGCATCAGAATCATCATATTCAGGAAACGTGAGATCAGACCTTTGTGTAAAGAGAATCTTAGCAGCTTGAAATAGTTTCCTTTGATTAGTACTGTTTTCAGATATAAAATCAGTATAGAACGCTTTCCGAGCACGATTCATAACAAATGTTGTCTGGTTTTTCTTTGCTTTATAATCATTTAGGTCGCTAATCAAATTTGTCCGTCTCCATTTCTTTTCTGCTCTCCTCCGTTGCCGCTTAGCAGCCTTAACTTGCTCATTAAACCAAGGGACGATAGGTCTTTTTGTAACAGTCTTTGTTTTCAATGGTGCATGCTGGTCTAAAATTGAGTTTAATGTTCCATCATAACAGTTTACTAGCTCATTTAGATCAAATCATTCCATGTTTTCGCAGAGGATAGAGTTAGATAGATCCTTCCGCAAGGCATCCAAATTAATGGCCGCTACATTGCGATACGAAACTTTTGAGTTGATTCGAGGCCCTCGATCTAGTTGTAATTGACAGAATACAGGCATATTATCAGAAAACAAGCAGTCCGCTCTAGGAGAAGAAGCAATGATTTGATCAGTTTGTCGGGTAACAACAAGGTCAAGAGTGTGGCCACTACAATGAGTAGGAGTATGCACGTGTTGATCAAGTCCGACACTTTCAAATAGCTCAAGTAATTTAATAGTATCAGTGTTGTCATTACAGTCAACATGAATGTTAAAGTCGCCAGCAATCAAGAGGGGGTCAGTATTTAAAACAACTGACTCCAAGTATTCAGAGAACTCTGAATAAAACACGGAAGTGGTAATAGGGTGGATTTCGGAGTAAGGTGGTCTGTAGGTGATAATGACTGATATTCTCTGAGAGATGAATTTGACTTTCCACTCAGAATACTCAAAGGATTGTCGTTCGCCACCAGCAATTTTAGTAACCAAAACATTTTCTTTAAATAAAAGTCCAGTACCACCTCCCCGGCGATTGAGGCGAGGTTGGTTCAGAGACTGAGCATTTAAGAGACAAAATGTTACACCATTATTACTTAGTGAAACGGCTTGTAAGGGTTTTTGTGGACTAATGTAAATTAGATTAGACAGATTATTCCTCGGTTTGGGATAAGTAGTAGGACAGTCGTGAAAGGGATGATCATTATTACGATCATTATTACAATCATGTGAACTTCTTTGTAATGTCGTCTGAAAACTAAGTACGTGAGTCTAATTACTTTTGAAAATAAAGACGCTTACCAGTAAGATTAGGCTTATGGTACCAATAAAAGTCCAGAACATCACACCACCATGGCACCAACATGCATGCTTGGTTATAAAATCCCCTCGATCATTTAGTCCAACCAACACGGACACAACAATAACTGGGATACCTAAATAAGAATAGATATTTGTTTTAGTGAAGTAAAGTGGGGTGTGGTAATCAGCTGAGAGCTGGGCTGAATTTCGAAGGGCGCAGCTCAATCTGATCGAATCGAAGGCTTTCTTCACGACCCAATGTTTCGACAATCTAGTGTTTTCACCAGCGGTGATCAATAGTAGCAACATAGCTCGCTCCTTATACTCGAGGGATTACGTCATCCTCAAACAAAGTGGAGATACCCTTGTGAAAGATTGCTACCGTCATCCCTCTACAAGCCCCCTCGTGGCTTCGCCCTCGCGAAATATCATCACTTCGGGTAATATAGCGATATATCATCACTTCGGGTAATATAGCGATATACAAGGCATATATCGAGCGTTTTTAAACCTTACCATATCTCTAGAAATGTCCATAGAAGCGAAAGCTGTGAGGTGGTCACATTCACATATCAAGCGGTTACTGTCTGACTTGTCTGTGACTCTTGCACATCCATCCGTTTTCCACCTATTTCCACTCAATTCTGGTTTCCAGTACACACATGTTTCAGATTCGTTCTGAAAGTCAAGAAATAATTTACATATAAAAATTGTTGTCAGTTTTTGGGTTGCTAAGCTTTGCATTTTGTTAATTTGTATTATATTGTTTCCAATTATATTCTACTGCGTTCTTTGGTATTCCATTGTAGGCCACTGTATTCTACTGTGCTAGTGTTTTCCACTCTACTCTACTTCTATTTTTCTCAACTCAATTTTATTCAGTTCTATTTGATTTAATTATATTCTCTTCTAAATGGCACACAGCCGTTCACGTCAGGTCGAGAACAAAAGAAACCTTCATTACCAGTTCTTCTGTGTCCCAGCTGATGCGAACAGGTTCTGAAAAGTTCATCCTTGGCTCAGGTCGGACACTTGCACTGATGATCTTGCTGCTTATTTCTGCATAAACATTATCACCATGAGAAATGTTGTTTAGAAAGGAATGTAATGTCTTATACCACATGACAACTACTACAGCACCAGAATCCTGCGGTAATGCTTCAGACGAAATATTGAATGATGCTTTTGGAAAATTGAAAAGTCTTTCCTGTGGTGACAATTTACCGACGTACTTTATGTACTTGACATATAGCTGTACGTTTGAATGGTTTAGAAATATAAGTGACAAATTTGTGTTGTTTCTTAAGTTCTCTCCGTATTGGAATTCATAATTTTCCAAGGTTATTACCAGATCACGAATCACTTTCCCGTCCTAGACAAAAGAGTAGGATAGGAAAGAATACAACAGGGAAACTAGAATTAAACTTTCTCACACAGGCCCAAATCTGCCATTTTTGGGGTACTGCTTTGTAAACGATGTGAAAAATCTAAACGATGTGAAAAACGATTTTTCAACTATAAATTTACCATACTCATTATACTTAAAACTACAGTTATAAAAAGTCGCATTTTGTATTGCTCACATTCTCTGATCGGGCGGAGGCAGTACCCCCAAAATGACGGAAAAGCCCAGGGTGAGAAAGGCTAATTGAAGATTTACATGACATTTGTGAGAGCAGCTATAATGTATGGCTCAGAGACGTAGGTTTTCTGAATGAGTGAAGAACAGCAGCTGGGTCGAGTATCCTTGAGAGACAGATGAAGGAATTTAGGAATGATGACATAAAAGCGGAAGCTGACGTTGTTGCGATATCGGAGAAGATCGAAAAACGAGAAATAATGCGATTTTCGGGTAAATTATGAGAAGAGAGAAGTACGATCCAGTCAAGGTAGCATGGACATATCCTGTAGAAGCCAAAAGGATGACGAACAGTTGAGAGACAGAGGATGAGATGGAGGAATAATGTGGAAAGAGATTTGAGGATATTAAACCTAAGAGAAGAGGATGCCCAGGATAACATCCGACCTCATCAGGGATTAAACAGGCTTTATTCCTTTTTGCTCACTGTCATGTTTCTCCACCATTTTGTATTCCTACGATCCAATATATTGCTTGCCGGACCCAATATGTTGAGACTGCTATCAGAAATATTTAAATTAACGATTTTTTGAAGTATTTTAACTGTCTCAGTAAGATTTTGCTGGTCCATTGCGTTTTTTCTTCCATCCATCTTATCAAGATCTGTAAAGTTCGACAGTTCGTCGATAATCTTATGTGCACCTTCTTTTCGGGCTTCATCTGATATATTCTTATGATAGAGTTCACCCACCTGAAAATGGAATCATTAATTGATATATAAGTGAGATTTCTGTTTTGCAGATATTGCTTAAGTGATACAGTATTTCAAAATCAAAAATGAAGATTGGACGGGATTTCAAGTCCGAATAGTAGTTTGTTCTGGAGCTAACTGCGAGGATTTGAAATCTCGTCCTGTACAAATGTGAGGTTATGAAATGATATCTAATACTCATCAACGGTGGGTAGTAGCGAAGTAGTTGTAGTTCGCTACTGTAGCGAACTTCAAGTTTCAAGTAGCGAGTAGTTTTTGACTACATTTTTAAAACAGTAGTTGTAGTTGTAGCGAACTATATTTTTTAAGTAGCCAAGTAATTGATTACTTTCAAGCAACAATCGCTACTCGCTACTTTTCGAATTTCTCATCAGTCCACTAGACGAAAACAGAAAATGATATCACGCCAAATCTCGTTACCAGAGCATGGAATCCTTTTGACCGTTTGTTCACCGCCAAACAGCTCAGAGACAGAGTTTGCTAAGACTTCTTCACATTGCCAGTGGTCAGTATCCAAATCTTATCTATCTCAATCTAGCAAGTAAAGTCTTAATGAACTCAAAGACAGACCATCCGTTATAACCGCGATCTGCGTACGCAAGTCAGGCAAGTCTGTGACTGTGAAACGAAACGAATCCACAGATGCTTCGTCTTGACAAATGATCGATCTTATTGCCGGGTTTATGTACGTTTGAATTATTAGACAAACTTTATATATTTCCTTTGCCCAAGTTGTGCCAGAGTCTGCCAATACTCAATAGTATGCTAACGAATCGAGAATGCTGTTTAGTGAGTGTTGATCACGTTTATACGGTTTTAGCCCGCTTTACGTCTATTTATCACTTGCCAGTCGAAGCACTATAGTTACAAATTAGAACAAATATGGCCGATAAATGTAAATTTCAAATGAAATGTTGCAGCAGAATACTAGTTGTCGTAGCGAAGTAGTGAATAGTTCGCTACGTTTTTGAAACAGTAGCTGTAGTCAGTAGCGAACTATATTTTTTGCCAAGTAGCAGTAGCTCATGTAGCTGACTATATTTTTTGAAGTAGCTGTAGTTGTAGCGAACTACAAAAATGTTGTAGTCAACCCACCCTTGATACTCAAAAATCATTATTAAAGTGAGGTGCTTTAATTTTGATCCAGACCAAAAGCTGATCAGTTTTAATCCAGTCCTAGGATTCGATCAAAATATTTCACCAGTATCCAATATGATTATGTGAATAATATAGAGGCCAGTATGTTGGCTATTTTCCTCGTGAATTTGAGCTAAAAATGTACAAAATAATATTTACATATTTTCTTGCCTCTTTCTCCAGTTTACCAAGCACGCCATTGTTTGTGGTGGGAGAAGAAGTTTTATGCGATTCTAAACAAATGTCTGAGTTTATTAAAGCATGCAAGATAATGGGATTTGACTAATATTATTCTTTTTGCCATGTTTTTCTTTCTGTTAATAACAACTTTTATGAAAACGACAAAATTTTAGTTGCGCATATTGTGAAATATGAATGAAAATGGATTAGATTGTTTGCTCGTAATGATCAAGTTTTCATATAAATGAAAAAGGTTCGTAATTATCAAGTTTGCGCAGTAATGCTTATGGTGAAAAGAAGTAATATAAAGTCCTTCTTTTTGTAGGCATCCGAATTAGGTGAAAAGTGAATACACGTCCCAACAAACAATTCAAACCACTAAACTCATTTTCAAATTTCATTGTATTTAATGAAATTACCTTTTCCATGCATGAAAATAAATCTATATACCAGTTACTCATACGTTTTATAGACAAATACAAAAGTATCACCCTAAGACGTTTTTCAAGACGTTATAATGTAATCTTTAGACTTTACCTTTGGCTCTGCAGTTCTTTCCATCTCCCACGTAGCCAACAGGACACGAACTATTGTATGATCCAAATGTGTTTGTACAAATAGCACGCGCGTCACAACTGTTGACTCCACTTGAGCACTCGTCAATATCTAGAGGCATATGAGAATATTAGGGACCGGTCATTTCGAATAAGGTGTGCGGGTGGCGCGAGCACAAGAAGCTGGATCACCATGTTTTCATCCACACCCTACGCTGAATTATCATATTTTCCAACATTTTGTATGGAAATATTGCAAGCAATATCATCAAGAACAGGGACGTAAATCCCTTCCCTCGACCTGCAGTATAGCAGGCTTAACTCAGAGGTAAGGGGAAGCACGCTAACCGCATCTGCCGTCCGTGCTTCCCCTGTGTTCAGATCTGTGTTCAGACGAAATCGTCATCTTTCCATTCACAAGGATTAGGATTACGGTCAAGATTGTGGATTAGGATTGGAATTAAGATTTTATTGAGGATTTTCATTTGAATATTGATCGAACGTTACCAAAACAACAAAATCCATCATATGGTTTCTTCTTGTAAATTTAATATATATTTTCCAAAAAATATGGCTATAGTAGTAATCTGTAAGGGATGTGCTCAGAAATGGTAATAGTAAAATTTCTGATATTCATATATAAGAGCTTTTTGGTTTACGAAATACCTGCTCCTACATACATATATTTTTACACACTCTACCTTTGCAAACGTTTCCATTTCCTGTAAATCCTGTCTTACAAGCACAGGTGTATGATCCAATAGTATTGTTGCATGCGGCTTGAAGATGGCATCTGTGAGTTCCCAACGTACATTCATCCTCATCTAAATATATATTGATAATTATATGTAAAAATTAATGTATAAACTGAGAATGAGTCCTGGCATCTTGGTCGGCTTTACATTCCCTAGACAAACGATGCAAACAATCAACTTCATGACCATGCATGATAAAAATCCTTACTGGCCTGGATTTGAATGTTTATCGAATAATAGAACTACAATCTTTGCAAAACTATTGCATATATACCATAATTCTAAGCCATTACGTATAGGTCAAGCGCCCTCATGCCGTGTACAAATAGGTGAAAATTGGTATAATTTTTATGATATTTAAATTAACTTAAAATATGACACATGTCAACGTTTTCCCACATGTCAACGCAGTTTTCAATTCCGCGATGATTATCAGGTTGGTTATCGGTCCACTTGGTATACACTGATGCCTTGCCATCAGGATAACACCATTTCTTAACACAAGGAGAGCATCTCCTCAAGCCAATCCAGGGATTTTTGCTTCTTCCCTTTCCCTTTCCCTTTCCCTTTCTGAATGTTTTAAAGAGAAAATCGTTGTCCTTTCTGAATGTTGTAAAGAGAAAATCGTTGAGCTCATCTCCATTAATTCTGGCAAGCTGTCCACCCTTGTTTTTACATCCAATACTTGCATTCTGCCAGGTCAGCAAGCGTGTGCCATTAAAAGGCATTGCGTAACAAACGTTACGGAAAGGTTTCCAGTTTTTCGGACATCCTGTTACAAAATAGAAGGTTTCACATTTATGTCGGTTTCTTTGTTATAACGATAAATCCAGGGATTAGAAAGATAGTTGGATATACTATTTACCAAAATGCATGTATCCTGTACAATATAACAATCTGCCACTTGACTAATAGTTGGTATGCTGAGGTGTTTAAACCCCGGTGAAGCTAACAACCACAAGTCTAACTAGGTAATTGTCGAGTGTCGAGTACTCGAGGGCTGCCTCGTCCCCAGTCGCTTGCTAACAAATAACTAATGAGGAAAAAACGAATAATTAACGAGGAAAACGAATAATTAGAATAATTAATGGGGGCGCGCGGAAAGATGGGAAGGGGAGGGATTGCGTGCTCGTCCTTAGTTGCGGGCGTGCGTCTTTATCGGGCTTGCAGTGCCCGCGCACTCCGAACCATTGATCTATAATTACTGATATTTATATTTGATCTATATAATTATATACTATATTAACATATGTAGAAGAGCCTGCGGAGGAGGCAGACTCGAGGGTAAAAGTCGAGAGTAAATGGTCGAGGGTTCTGCAAACCCCGGTTGCGAGTGGGAGACCGGATGTTCTAATGTTTTTTTGTATAAAAGCCATATTTATTCTCAACACCATTTGGGTCAAATCGACAATGGTTCATGGTCATTGTTTGTCATTTCAATAGTCAACATCACCTTATATTAAGTTTACTTTTGATATTTGATTGGTATAAAGATATAAGCACAGGTTGGCATTTCTTTCCCAAACTATTGTGAGTAGGGGGACTGAATGAGTTTATGGTATGTAATATTTATATGTGCATGGTGTGCCTTTTTAAATATTGTACGAGTATCCTGCATTATTCGAGCTCCTATTTCGACAAAGTTCACTCGTAAAAGTGTTAAAATAATGCCATATTTATTCTCAACACTATTTGGTCAAATCGACAATAGTTCATGGTCATTGTTTGTCATTTCAATAGTCAACATCACCTTATATTAAGTTTACTTTTGATATTTGATTGGTATAAAGATATAAGCACAGTTTGGCATTTCTTTCCCAAACTGTTGTGACTAGGGTTGATGGTAGGCCCTATGTAATATTTATATGTGGTGTGTAAATAGTGCTGCTAACATAACCTTTATTCTCAAGTATAAAAGCCTAAAATCTTAAGGTTTCACAATTAATTGTTTTAAAAATTGCTCCCATGGGCTATAGGCCCTCGTCCCTTTATGCACATAAACGTTCATCCACTCATTGAGTGACATTGACCTCATGCATTGACATCTATGCAAATACGCATAAGCAGATACATGTACGCTTTGCGTACCTATTTTTTCTAATGCGTTTTACAGTTATAACTCGCAGAAACGATCACAGAGACCTTTTAAGATCGAATTATGTCCAGAAAATGCCTTTAACAGCATTATATTCGCGTAAACACGGTGTTTATTCGCATCCAGGGAAGCCAAGCCAGCTCGCGTCATGACGTTTATATAATAATAATAATTATAATAATAATAATAATAATTAATAATTTATTCATTTATAAAGCGCTAAAACTATAAATATTCTAAAGCGCTATCATTACAAGTTCAAATATAACAATGTGATAAAATATGAATGAATTTCTACTATATACAGGTTAAAAATATAGAGAAACAGTGTCTTATGATTACAAAGCTACTGCATTTAAAAATGAAATGCCTTTTTAAAAAGAAAGGTCTTCAGATGGTTTTTAAAAGTTTCCACTGACGATGCCCTACGAATATCACCAGGAAGATCGTTCCACAAGGAGGGGCCCGCCTTAGCAAAGGCTCTATCCCCAAACGTTTTCCTCATTGTCTTAGGGACCATTAGCAAATCCTGGTCGTCAGAACGCAGACCGTAACAACCAGCAGACTTAGGGGTCAAAAGGCTAGAGATGTATGATGGTGCTTTTGCATGAAGGGCCTTGTACATCAGCAGCAGTATCTTGAAGGTCACACGGTACTGCACAGGGAGCCAATGAAGATTAATCAAGACAGGAGTAATGTGATCAAATTTAGGGATCAGGCAGACCATGCGTGCCGCGGCATTGAAAACTCTTTGTAGCCGATCATATTGAGATTGTGGGAGACCATAGAGCAACGAGTTACAATAATCCAGATGTGAGGTGACGAAAGCATGTACCAAAATCTTTGTTGTCTCTTCCGAGAGGAATTTCCTTATCTGTCGAATATTATAGAGGCTGCGGAACGCTTTACTACACACTTTCCCAATGTGAATTTTCATCGACATATGGGAGTCAAACCATGTTCCGAGGTTACGCACCATGTCTACAGATTCGATCGTAGACTCACCAACTGTGATCTTATTGACTTGAATCTTCGACATTTGCTGCTTTGAACCGATGATTATAAACTCAGTCTTGGAATCGTTGATCAAGAGACGGTTTGAAAGCATCCAAGCACGGATATCAGCAACACAGTTTTCGATACTTGTTAGCGCAGCATCCTGAGATAAAGATGTATCTGGTCGAAACGAACGGTAAACTTGGGTGTCGTCAGCGTAACTATGTGCATTGGGAAGGTGTTTGTCAATGATCTTAAATAACCCAGCCACGTAGAGTATGAATAGGATAGGGCCAAGGCAGCTACCCTGCGGAACTCCAGACTCAAGATTGAAAGCATCCGATTTATGGCCATTAATTAAAATCCTCTGCTTTCTCTCAGATAAATAGGATGCTAACCATTCTGTGCATCTCCAATAACACCAAAGTCTTTTTCAAGTGTCTCCAGGAGAATCGCATGGTCGATGGTATCAAAGGCGGCGCTTAGATCAATTAGGACGAGAAGCGTAATCTCCTGACGATCCATACTGAGGAGAATGTCATTTTGGACTTTTAGTAAAGCTGTTTCGGTTGAATGATGTTCCCGATACGCTGACTGATTCTTGGGAAAGGGGGCATTTGCAGTACAATGCACAGATAACTGAGAAATCGCTGCCTTCTCTGCAGATTTAGCTACGAACGGCAAATTGCTAATAGGCCTGAAATTTTCAAAGATAAGATCAAGTCCAAACTTCTTTAAGAGAGGTAGTACCAACGCTATTTTCCAATGATCGGGTACAATTCCTTCACAGAAAGAGAGATTTACAATTGTAGTGATGACTGGGGCTAATTCATGACAGCAGAGTTTAACCAGTGATGTAGGAATGGGATCCAATTGGCTGGAAGCATTTGAAGATTCAAGGATGATCCTCCGAACTTCATTCTCCGTAACCGAGGAAAATTTATCCAATTTTACTCGAGGCTGGTAAAATGAAACATCAGGTGGATTAACCGAGGTATCGCCAATTTTAGATTTGACGAGTTCAATCTTCTTGTAGAAGAAATCACCAAACTCATTGGCAAGGATGCAAGGGTCTTCGTGATAAGGTAACTCTTTTACTTGACGTTCATTGCTCAGAGAGTTAACAATTCTGAACAATTTCTTCGAATCACCGGCACATTCGTCAATAACGTTGGAATAATACGTTTTCCTGGTTTCATTTACTAAAGCACTATAAACATCACGGACATTACGATAGGCATCTTTGTCACCTTCGAGCCCTGATTTAAACATGGTTCTTTCCAGTTTCCTACGCTTAGCTTTCAGTTTTTTTAGACTTTCATTGAACCAGGGAACTTTAGGTCGAACAGTCATAACTTTCGATTTCAAAGGGGCATGTTTTTCGAGAATAGAACGTAAAGTCACATCATAGCATTTTGACATTTCATTTACACTTGACCATGTTACCTTAAATAGGTCTGAAGCACATATATCAGCTTTGAAAGCCTCAAGGTCAATCTGTTTAATCTTACGATAGTGAACCTCCTTAACTGAGAAGTTAGGACGAGGAATATCCAACAGACATTCAACAAAAGAGAGTGATCCGACAGAGCAAATGTCGCCAGAGGAGAGGTGATTGTGACATCATTGGGTGATCTAGTAATAATCAAATCGAGCGTATGACCCGATGAATGAGTTGGTACATTGACATGTTGGATGAGTCCAAAAGTATCCAGTAGATCCGCAAACTTTTTGGCAATCCGCATCGTTTGGACAGTCGATATGAAAGTTAAAATCACCTGTAATCAGCAGTACCTCGAGACACATCACGATGTTCTCTAAATATGATGCAAATTCTTCGAAGAACACATTAGATGGAACTGGATGATCTTCCGAGTAAGGGGGTCGATAGATTATCACAACTTTAATAGTTTTCTTGTGCACACAAACATTCCACTCTGAGAATTCAAACGAATTACACTCCCCACAGTCACTTAATTTCACATTCAGTGATTCTCGGCACAAAATACCCGTGCCACCACCATTTCTACCAGACTGTCTTGGGAAAGATCTAAAAACAAAACCAGCAGTAGATAATCCAGCAATGCTGACATAGTCGCATTCCTTCAACCATGTTTCAGTGATGGTCCACATATCGATATAGCTATTAACCATATGATCAATAATAACTGCGATCTTGTTCCTAACTGAGCGGGCGTTGACACATGCAAAGCGTAGGTCTTGGATATCGACAGCAGTTCGATCAGTGGCTAGAAATTGTGCGCCACCACCGGTCATTACAGCATGAGGGCTAGAAGAGATTTTCAATTTCTGCGTAATATTTGTCGGAATATTGATTAGGTTCAAAGAGTTGAAAGAAGAAAATTTAGTAAAATGTAAGTTTTTGGAATGATTGGTTATACGAACAGGAATTGCACGAAAAGTGCCATCAAATTTTAAATCCTTGTCAACCGATGAACCAGCTGCAGGTGATCTAGCCATTCTAGTCGTGATGGGTGTGGATGAGGAGGTGGCCGAAAATGGTGTTGCCGAAAAGGGGCGTTCATTTTAAGTGTGGAGCATAGATCACTAGTGTCGCTAAATTCGTTTATGATCGGAGATGGAGGAGCCATTATCAAAGGAAGGTATTTCAGGCATTCCAGTGGCAGGGGCAAATTCGACGTATTGTTTTTAAATTCGGAGCCAATCATATCAGGAGGTTTTATTATAGGATTCACATTTAAATCCTCACTTAATTGACTTCGATTAGCTTGAACTCGCGTGGAGCATAGATCACTAGTGTCGCTTAATTCATTTATAATCGGAGATGAAGGTGCCATTATCAAAGGAAGGTATTTCAGGCATTCCAGGGGCAGTGGGAAATTCGACTTATTGTTTTTAAACTCGGAGCCAATCATATCAGGAGGTTTTATTATAGGATCCACATTTAAATCCTCACTTAATTGACTTCGATTGGCTTGAACTCGATCGTAATTACGTGAGTCTTTATTGTTGCTATTGTTATCAATAAGCATCACTGATTCATCAAGAACAATACGATCATTTGCTTCATTCACTATTGATTCTTTGGCTGATTTCGGTGGGTTAGATGCTTCAGGCTGTGTTTCTAGCTGAGGCGATGAAATGAATGTTTCCGGGGAAATATTTCTATTAATTTCATTAGCATAGATGATCTGATCAAAAAGATCTGCTTGAAGCGTACAGCTAAATTGATCAGTAAATTTTCTTTGCTCATTTTGAACAGTGGCCATTTCCGTGCGAAACTGTTCGATTAGCTGCGAGTTAGAGTGAACATTGCTCATGATTCTAGATTCTAGATTTGTAAGTTCAGTAATTTCTGCTTTAAGAGCTTCATATATTTTCTCACCAGCAATAATTTGATTCTTGAGGGATTTAATTGTGTTTGTGAATTCCTCAACCTCCAAATTTCTTTCTTTCACGACAAAACACATATCTGCTTCAAGTTTTCTCGATTTTTCGCGTTCATGAAAAAGTTCTGTGTTTAACCTGCTAATTTCGTCCTTGTAACCTCCAATCTTATCCGTCTGAAGGTTTTCGGATGTGTCAATACGGCTATGCAGAATAACGATATCCAGTTTTATTCCCTCCAATTCAGCAGCGTACACGCCGCAGAGGCATTTACAGCCATTTGTTGTTATGCTAGCAAATTCTGCTTGGTTTTCAGATTCAGGAGCATCAATAACTATTGCTTCAAGTTCGGTCCGATCATTATTTTCAAATGTTTCACAATTCACCTTCAGGGGCGTTTGTTGCAATTTAACCGCTTCTCGTTCTTGACAAAACTCAATGCATTTTTCTCGTAGCAGATTGCCATCCTTTCCTTGAAACAGCATAGTGTTTTGTTTTCCATGATACCAGTTCACAACAAGGTCAAAATTCGTGCAGTTAAAGCGCTTACAACTACCGCCAGGCGAGGACCATTTCCCCTCAAATCCACATTGATTCATAAAAGACTTCAACGAGTCCAAACAGTCAGTCCATTTAACACGATTACCATCGTATTTCAAATTGGCTAGATCTCTGGAGTTCACACCCACATTAAATGTATTTAAGCTTTCGGCCAAGCTACAACTGCTGTTTTCTTTAGCCAGTTCAACCTCCATCTTGATTCGGGCGGCTTCTACGTGAATCAAACGTTCAAAACGCACAGATGTTTCACTTCAATTGCTATTTTTCGCAAAGAAACCTGCACAAAGTGTTTATAGATATAAAAACTGTAAAATGTGGAATTTTTTTTAAAGAAATACCGTTTTATTTCAATAAAATAATAAAAATATATGGCAACTCAAAAAATAACATCCGCCATCTTGGTGTTTCCACTATATTATAAAGCGGACTGAAATATGGAAAATTTCAGTCCGCTTTAAGCGAGATCTCGGGTCAGTCGAGGCGGATCTCGCTTCTGCTGGGCGGGCCAGCTCGGTTCCCATATAAACGCCGAAAGATGAAATTTAACGTGGGAACTCGCCAAAACCGGGCAAGCTTGGATACCCGGGCTAGCTATATAAACAGCCCCCGAGAGAGCTAGCTTATAGCATTACATAATGTCCAGACAGTCTCCAACTCTCCCTTTGGCTACTCAAATTGTCTCGAGTAAAACAAAGCAGTGGCGAAGCTAGACCTGGCAACTGGTTTTGCTATTCAAAGAAACGTGCACTTAGATAGGCTTTAAAACATATCGTAACGTACCGTAGGATTTTCTTTTGTGTCGAAGTCATTTGTTCTGCTCTAGTGCTCAGGAAAAAAAGAAATACGCTACGTTTCGGTACGTTACGGTTGAAGTGGAAAACGGCCTTAAGACATTACATTTCTAAAGGTTTCAACAATTGAAGAATTAAAAACTTGCATATAGCAAGTTTATACCATGCACGAACAGTTGCTATGTCTAGCTTCGCTACTGAGACAGAGTATATATTCTAGCTTGCCTGTAAGACAACCAACGTAGTAAAATTACCTGGCTTTAAACAGGGCAAAAATTTATTGGCTGTTCCTAGTTGCTTTGTGCATTAATGCATGAGTGAATTGTAATTTTTACTGTGAGACATTTGATGTTGTGCAAGTGCTCTGATTTCCAACCTACTTCTTAGTGGCATATAACTTTTGTATCGAAAGGTTGAGGCGTCAACAGTTCCACGTTTTTGAAACATTTAGTAGAGTAGTTTATATAACACCTTAGTAGATTCTCATCATTTAATTGGTTGATTATGATCACGTGACGTTGAAATAAAAGTTCCATTTTCACGATCGTGAAAATGGAAAAAACTATTGCACGCTCAGCCTTTCGCTCCATCTTTCACCTCATGAAAATATTTTTACCATTGCACTCATAAACATTCATTATTTGTATAATATTTAATGGCTACAATAATAGGAAGATATTTACGGTTTCTGTATATTTTAATTGACAGAACGAAAAGTTAAAACAATTCACGTAATTCTATGAACCCATATATTATAAGTTATATTACTAAATACATGGAATCTATAGCCAAGAGTTCAGGGCACTGAAAGTTGTCAGTTACAGTTTGGTCGCTGCATTTTCATTTGCATGGTTTTAAAATGTATTTTCCTGTCTAGAACGGGATATTAATCAGCACAAATCGCACGAGTCTGCTATGTTAAATACCGTAAAATTCCTATGTAAAAATTTAGTAGGAAATATATATATTTTGATATGGACAAAGTTTGTGTAAATGAGCATGTTATTTAACCTGGAATATCATTTTGCCTTTATTTAATAAGAATAGGTAGATGTGTTTTGCAACGCATGCATACTAGGGTTGACTATATTATATCGCATGTTTTCTGGGTGTGTTATGAAGCACAGTTTTAGGTGTCGGTTATAAAACACGGCATGGTGTGTAGCAAAAAACGCCACTCTGTGTAGGAAAACACGCCATATTGCGTTCAAAAACATATTTTATTCAAAACATACCTTAAGTTGTGTTTGGACCTTTTGCTGTGTTTTGTAATACACCAAAACGTGTCTTTTGCACAACTAGTAGAGGTGTATTTCACACACCCTGAAAAACACACCCTGAAACATGTATTTACACACGCATATGGGTGTGTTAAACACGCATATGGGTGTGTTACAAAACACATCATAAGATGTGTTAAATTTTGGACAAGAAAGAAAAGTGGGTAAATTTAACACACCTTTTTAGAGTATGACAGGAATGTTAATCCAATAAACAATTTAGTGAGTGTAATATATAAGCACATACAGACCTGATGCAGCCAGCAATGTTACTGCGTGGTTAATTTGGTTAGTAGAAATGATTAGTAACTCATTGGAAGTTAAAGACTAAAACTTTATGTTTAAAGTGTTAAATTCAATAAGTGCTAAAGTGTTTAACATTTGATATACAGTAGTTTGTAACGAATTTTTTAGTTTATTTAGTAACTTATCGTTAAAAATTTGAATATAAGGACCAGTTCCTTGGTATCTATCTACCTTTCTAATTTAAGGACTAGTCCATAGAAACTTGCCATATATAAAGATAAATTAACATGTTTGTAAGTTTTATCACCAGCCAGTAGTATTATAGGTACCGATCAACCCCCTTTTGTGGGGTGCCGCAGGGGTGCCGCAACCATTAACATACGGGTGCTGCAACTCATTAGCATATGGGGTGCCGCACTAATTAACATAATGTAGGGAGCAGCAGCATCATTAACATAATGTAGGGGACGAGCACGAACATTAGCATATGAGAGTGTGCAACATCATTAACATTCATTAATGATATGCAAGGCGAGTTTGGGCAAAACAGTCATTATGTTGAGTTCAGCGTTTTCCATTTTTCCCAAACCTGATAATTCCATAAACATAATTTATACCAATCTATCGAATGCTTATATTAGAGATATACCTCTTCTACAAAGTTTTCAAGCGTTTATTTAGTAAATCCTATACAAGCGAGATTTACAAACATTGTCGTTTTGGCTTTAGAAACATAAATATTTTGATGCATTTGTTGTTAATGTAAACTAAAGACACAATAGCTTAACTCATTAAGGGATTAAGTCAAAAGGTTTGTTTGGGCGAAAACAATCATTAAGTTGAACCATTACAATAGCTAAGCGTCGTGTTCCAAACACAGTCCGTTTCGACAACGAGTAAATATATTCTCGTATCTAATATCACCTTATACGAAACGGCTTAGACAACTAATATAGCGACGCTTAACCTAGTAAAATATTATTGCCTTATGCGAAGTAATAACAAGCAGAAATATAGCTTTCTAAAACGAGAAAATCTTAAAGTTTAATCGGCATAGCTAAGGTCTTATAGAGAAATACAAATATATGTTTGCCAAGGGAATGTTAAAGGGATTTAAACCTTACCAAGTTTCAAGCGTTTAGATGTAGCAGAGGATGAAAAGCAGTGATTTTTAAGCAAGATTTACGAGTATATACAAACATTGTAGGTAAACACAATTATATGCGTAGGTTTGTAAGTCATTTGCAAATCGTTAACAACGATTTGAATAAATTTAGAATATATAATTATAGGACGGGAAAATATTGTACAATGTACACACACAGAATATATTTTAAAACACATTTATTGCTTAAAATTTCTTTTACATAGTGTCTTAAATGTCATCTTGGGAATATTCACTGTCCGATTAATTTTCGCCGCTACTTTCATCATCCCTTATCCACCTTGTTGGTTTTCTATCCTCATCGTCTATATTGAAACACATTTTCCTTTTGGTGGATGGTATATTACTGCATGAATTTTTTCGTCTCTTATGTCTCGAATTTTTTCGGCCTGAATGTCGTAGTAGCGTCTTTGCTCCCTGTTCCGCAAAGTCTTTGACAACTTCCCGTCCACGAGACTTTATTGATTTTGTTACATTTTTCCCATTGAGTACATCTTGACCAACTTCCGTTGCTGCTTGTAACGCTCTCTTTCCTACTACTTGTGCGCCTTGTTTGAATAAAGGTATTGCAAATCTAGCAAGACTTCTAAAAATACCCTCGATCCCATATCCCCTCGGCATTCTGCTCCATGAAATCCTTCAATACTACCACCACGTTGATTTCTTGTGCAATGTTCAGTTAGTAGCCTTACGTCGGGGATAAGTACACCCCTCATCTTTTTATGTGTCTTGGTCGGCTTCCAATGTTCAACTGATGGCAGAATACTTCACTTGTGTATTTTATTTGAATGATAAAAGTGACTTCTACTTGTACGGACATCTAATATTTCATCACAATAACAATGTGAACAACACGCAATCGTATGTGTGAAATCATCTTTGTAATGTGTACAATCACAAATAATACAGTGACATCCGGTAAAACTCGAATAAAAATCTGTCCATGTACAGATAGGGCATGTACCCAATTGACATATCTGTAAACAATTTTCACAATTGTTACATTTTGTATCTTCAGACGAATCCTTAGTATCTTCATCTTGCCGTGACTCCATCCGTGTTAGCATTGCGAGGACCCGCCGTTGGTGATAAGACTTTTATCAATTTCCAATGCCCCAAGACCTTTGAGAAATATACTCAATCCATAAGGCTCTGGAATATATGGATGAAAAGGCCTCGTGCAATATTTTAGAATGTTTACAATATCAGTTCCACGTATATCCTGTCCTCTGTAGACGATTTCTCCTTTTGTGTTCCACATCAAAATGTCCGTAGATGTGAGAATGGAGTGAAGGATTTCTTCAGCGCCATAACTATTTTCATTGTCAAGATATTCAAGAATGTCTTGAAGTCGCCACTGCTCAGGAGATGGTCTTTTGGTGCTATCCATGGTTGGAATGATGGATATGAATTTAATGTTGATCATTTTATACCAATTCTGCAAGTCCTTCTAAGATTGTCCTTCCAGTACCATTCCTAGAAAACCATTTCCACGCTGAACAAGTATCTTCCTTTTTGTTTTAACACTTTTATTTTTGCTAGTTAGATCAATAATATCATGTTCAAAAGGTCTAAGTTTGTTCATTGTGTGTGTAGGAAGTGCTATACTTACATCTTAGAGCTCGGCTCGAAGCTAAGCTCGCTCGATATGGAGCTAAGCTCGCTCGATTTGGAGCTAAGCTCGCTCGATATGGACCTAAGCTCGCTCGATTTGGAGCTAAGCTCGCTCGATTTGGAGCTAAGCTCGCTCGATATGGAGCTAAGCTCGCTCGATTTGGAGCTAAGCTCGCTCGATTTGGAGCTAATCTCGCTAGATTTGGAGCTAAGCTCGCTCGATTTGGAGCTAAGCTCGCTCGATTTGGAGCTAAGCTCGCTTGATATGGAGCTAAGCTCGCTCGATTTGGAGCTAAGCTCGCTTGATATGGAGCTAAGCTCGCTCGATTTGGAGCTAAGCTCGCTCGATTTGGAGCTAAGCTCGCTCGATATGGAGCTAAGCTCGCTCGGCTCGGAGGTATATATATATTTATATATATATATACAAGGACAAACGTATAGCTGATCTTTTCACAAAAGGGAGCCATCACAGAAATTTGTCCGTCATCTACATTGTCCAAAATATATTTCATCAAGGCAAAGAAATGAGAAATATTAGTCTCAACGCTCATTATATCGTGTTGTTTAAGTCACCAAGAGATAAGCAACAAATCTCTATGCTTGCAAGACAAGTTCATCCTGGTAGAGTGCGAGAGTTTGTGAGGAGTTATGAAGAAGCTACGAATTGTCCTCATGGGTATTTGATGTTGGATTTAAAACCTACAACGGATGATCAACAACGACTCAAAACAAATGTATTGCCAGGCGAGGCCTTAGTCGAATATGTACGGAAACAGTCCTATCGTCAACCACCCCTTGTAAATGCAATGTATAACACCGAGCAGCGAATGCAAGAGATCATTAAAGCACCACAGCTTACCGCGGTTGAAAAAAGCAAGCTGTATTCTGACCAACTAAATCGATTTCTAACTTTTAAAAACAAGATGGATATTCCAGTCCATCATCCTCCAATTGTTGTAACCCCAGATATCGTTGAACCACCAACCGCTTCTGAACCTATGGAGATAACACAACCAACCACTCCTAGATCTATCGAGATGACACAACCTGTGCCTGCTACTCCTAAACCTGGCTTTCTCACACCACTACCAATACAAGGAGAACGACCCAAACTCAAACACAGCTTTTTCCATAATTGGGTAGACTCGGCTGATTGGAGACCTAAAGATTTAGCAATGATGACTACAGAGCAACGAGAAGGTTACGAACAAAGACTGCTTCACGAGAGAACAAAATATATTCCTATGAAAGCTGAGGATATAGTAAGATTATCACCCGAAGACAGACAAGAATATGAGTACTCTTTACAGACACAAAAGACGCCTAAACGATATGCTCTTAGGAGCAGACCTTACTAACGTTGTAAAATAAATTTTAAGCAATAAATATGTTTTAAAACGAATTCTGTGTGTGTACATTGTACAATACTTTCCCGCCCTATAATGATATATTCTAAATTTATTCAAATCGCTGTTAACGATTTGCAAATGACTTACAAACCGCATAGAATTGTGTTTACATACAATGTTTGTATATGCTCGTAAATCTCGCTTAAAAGTTACTGCTCCTCTGCTACATCTAAACGCTTGAAACTTGGTAAGGTTTAAATCCCTTTAACAATCGCTTGGCAAACATATATTTGTTTTGCTCTATAAGACCTTAGCTATGCCGATTAAACCTTAAGATCTTCTCGTTTTAGAAAGCTATATCTCTGCTTGTTATTATTTTGCATAAGGTAATAATACTTTACTAGGTTAAGCGTCGCTATATTAGTTATCTAAGCAGTTTCGTATAAGGTGATATCAGATACGAGAATATATTATTTACTCGTTGTCGAAACGGACTGTGTTTGGAACACAAAGCTTGGCAAATATATAGAAACGTCTAGCTATTGTGATAAAAAGCGTCAGGATTAACTCTTTTTGGGACGAAAATGCTTAGCTCAGTTTAATGACTGTTTTGCCCAAACGCGCCTTGCATATCATTATGACGTCAATACATAATTAATGATGTTTATGTTTATGATGAGTTGCGTCACCCCGTACTACCCCAGCTAATGACCACGTGCCACCCCAGCTAATGACCACGTGCCACACAAGCTAATGACCACTTGCCACCCCAGCTAATGACCACGTGCCACCCCAGCTAATGACCACGTGCCACCCCAGCTAATGACCACTTGCCACCCCAGCTAATGACCACTTGCCACCCCAGCTAATGACCACTTGCCACCCCGTACCACCCCGTGCCACCCCAAAAAAGGGGGTTGATCGGCCTCTATATTACTACTGAAAAACACTACTTTTTTGCATTGTACTACAACAAAATCGATAATTTTGGCATTTGGAAAACTTCGGTGTACCAAAAAATTCCGGTATATCGGATATATTGGATTCCATACCGATATTTTTGGTATCTTCTTCATCTCTTCTTCAGGGCCGCGCTCTTAAAAATTGTTCCATTTGTACCTGCCTTCACAATGGAAATGCGCATTTCCAAAGTTCTGGACTCATTTTTAACTTAATAACAATCTAGTACAAGATAATTAATGTCCGAGGCTGATTAAAGATTGAGATTTACTGTAGTTGTTTTCAGATCCAACAATTCTGTCTTACAGTATTTGATTAAGCGCCACAATTGTTGTGAACACCTATTTGAGTGTGACACCTATTTGAGGGTGGCGCTCAATCGTATTGACCGTATTAACAAGGTTAAACTGTACCTGTTGGGTTGAAAGGAGTGTGTTCTTCAGATTCATTCTCTTTTGCACTGTCTGAGTTCTCAACAACATTGGATTCATTCAATACTTTCAACTGAAATATGAAAAGTAATTTTTGTTTTACTATATAATGGTAATCAGCTAATGATCAGATATTCAAATTCACAGTCTTCCCAATTGTGCCTGTCAAAGTCAGTGTGATGAGATCATTCATTTTGCATGTAATAGGCTTTCTTGGTTGAAAAGCTAGTCAAAAATGCTGAACTAAAAATCATCTACTAGGTTGTTGTCGTATTTTGAAATAGAAATACTCATAACATCAGCATTTCTCACCAGGGAAAGTCACCAAATTTTTAATATAATTTTGCCAAACTAATTATACAATACATCGATGTTTCAAAACAGTGTAGGCTAAGTGTCCATACTGCAAGCTTCGGGTCTTACGATCAATCCACCTACAATATATAACTACCTGGAAGTTAGTAGAAACTTCAAAATTTCCAGGGTCGTTGCTCGAAACTTGAAGTTCTTATTGTATTTTTCAGGTGGGTGATCCAAAGGACCCAAAACTTAAGTAAACTTAATATCCCCTTTTAATACAGTTGTGATGTTAACCATTATATATAGATTACTTCATGGTTGGTGAGTGCGTACGATTTCTATTTGCGAGTTGTGAAGGATCAGGTAGATTAATCCTAAGGACCCAAAGCTTAAGTAAACTGAATATCCCCTTTTAATACAGTTGTGATGTTAACCAATATATATATATATGCATTACTTTATGGCTGGCGAGTGCATGCGTACAATTTATATTTACAAGTTGTGAAGGATCGCTAAACAAACCAACCATGATGCAATTTGCTTATTATAGAGATAAAGACAGACTCTCAGGGAAGAACATGCAAGCAAAGTATATCTAGCCTATAATCAAACCTATGACCTTGCATTTCCAGTGCAGCAGTCTGTGGCCATGCAGAGCTTGTCCATGATGCACTTTGTTGCCAAGAGCCAACCTCATGTTCATGTATATATACAAGGGTGATGTATGAGTATCGTATAATGGTAAATGTTCTAAATATTGGGCATATTGCTTGAAAGAACATGAAGGTCCTTATAGACCTTATACACAAACAAGTTCTTACCGTTTCTCGGCTTGAACTGAAGTTTGAACACTGGCTCAATCGCTGGGATTAAAAACGCCAGAGTCTTTCCACTCCCAGTCTTTGAAGCACTAAGTATATCTCTACAAAGAAATTAAATTGCAAAAATTTATTGTTGGGCTAGAGAGAATCTACCACAAAGGATCGCCATGTATTTGCAATACCATGACTATGGGGCTTCGGTGGCGCAATCGTTAGAGCACGCGCCTTTCACCTCTGATATCGTGGGTTCGAGCCCCGTTGGGGACGACTTATGATAGCTATGTGAAAAGAGTTAGTCAACGCTCTGCCGAAAGTCGTGGGTTTTCTCCGAGTACTCCGGTTTCCTCCCACAGGGAATGTTGACAGGGTGGGTTGGGTTTAACCCCTAACTGGCCCTTCCATCGTAGCTGTGCTCCGTGATGGCGAGCAAAAGGTGGCTGCCATATGCGCCCTAGAAAGCCTTCGACTTGGTCACGTTGAGCTGTGTCCTTCGCAATTCAGCTTAGCTCTCAGCTGCAAGTAAGGATAATAAGCACCCCTGTTTACTTACTTACTTGCTTGCTTACTTACTTGCTTGCTTGCTTGCTTGCTTGCTTGCTTGCTTGCTTGCTTGCTTGCTTCTTGCTTGCTTGCTTAGAAGAATCTACCACAAAAAATATGTATTTCAAGACTACTATCCACATTGAGAAAAAACTATTTGAAACTCGGCTTAAAAGAATATACCAGACAGGATGCGTATATCAAGACCACTATCTACGCGGAGAAACAACTTTTGAAGGCATATATTTTTCCACAACTGCTATGTATGCTAAGATTCAACAATATGCATATGTACATAATTATACAAACCTTCCATTGAGCAATGGTACAATACTCTTGAGTTGAATTTCAGTCATATTTGTAAAGTACATCTTTGAAATATACTTCAATGTTTTCTCCGACACACTTTCTTTCAATGACTCAAACAATGCGTCATCACTTGTTGATAATGCTAAAGTAAAACTATAGTTAATATCTTTGAAGATAAATCTCTTATGCTGTCGAACCTTTCCAACGTCGACACCTCAGACTCTAATGCAGACACCTAAATCTCAACCCTGAGAGAGAAAATGCACAGAAATTGAACCTGATCTTTATTACAGACACCCTGCTGATCAAGTGAAGACATCTTGTGTATGAAATAATTTCCTGCTTGTTTCATTCAGCGCATGTAAAATGTAGTGGTACGTCGTTAATAAACACTAAAAACTTTCAGTGGACTCTAAAGTGATGTCATCGTAGTGACCTCTATAAAAGAGACATACCGTATTTACTCATTTGAGCACCGCAGCGCAGTGCTTTTGATGTGGCGCTCATTAGCGATATCCAGTATAAGAAATTTTCGGTATCGGTATACCGGAAAATTATACCAATATTATCAGTATACCGATGTTCAAGCCGCATTAATAAGAAAGAAATTTCTTAATAATTGAGATTTAGATAATGAAAAGTGGAAACAATTTTGAAGGAATTTCAAGCACATTCGCTTTTTGTCTTTTTCACACATCAATTTGGCATTCGCTATTTAATAGTACCACACGAGTGTAGACAAACACTACTTTTTTGCATTGTACTACAACAAAATCGATAATTTTGGCATATGGAAAATTTCGGTGTACCAAACAATTCCGGTATATCGGATATATTGGATTCCATACCGATATTTTTGGTATCTTCTTCTTCTCTTCTTCAGGGCCGCGCTCTTTAAAAACTATCCCATTTGAACCTGCCTTCACAATGGAAATGCGCATTTCCAAAGTTCTGGACAGCGAGTATTAAAAGACAGAGCATTGAAATATACTCATTTTGAACTTAAAAACACTGTAACACAAGATAATTAATGTCTGAGGCTGATTAAAGATTGAGATTTACTGTAGTTGTTTTCAGATCCAACAATTCTGTCTCACAGTATTTGATTAAGCGCCACAATTGTTGTGAATAAGTGTGACACCTATTTGAGGGTGGCGCTCAATCGTACTGACCGTATTAACAAGGTTAAACTGTACCTGTTGGGTTGAAAAGAGTGTGTTCTTCAGATTCATCCTCTTTTACACTGTCTGAGTTCTTAACAACATTGGATTCATTCAATACTTTCAACTGAAATATGAAAAGTAATTTTTGTTTTACTATATAATGGTAATCAGCTAATGATCAGGCATTCAAATTCCCAATCTTACCAATTGTGCCTGTCAAAATCAGTGTGATGGGATAATTTATTTTGCATGTAATAGGCTTTCTTGGTTGAAAAGCTAGTCAAAATTGGTTGAAAAGCTAGTAAAAAATGCTGAACTGAAAATCATCTACTATAGGTTGTTGTCGTATTTTGAAATAGAAGTACTCATAACATCAACATTTCTCACCAGGGAAAGTCACCAAATTTTTAAACTAATTTTGCCAAACCAATTATACAATACATTGATGTTTCAAAACAGTGTAGGCTAAGTGTCTATACTGCAAGCTTCGGGTCTAACGATCAATCCACCTAAAATATATAACTACCTGGAAGTTAGTAGAAACTTCAAAATTTCCAGAGTCTTTGCTCGAAACTTGAGCAAATTATATTCTTATTATATTTTTCAGGTAGGTGATCCTAAGGACCCAAAACTTAAGTAAACTTAATATCCCCTTTTAATACAGTTGTGATGTTAACCTGTATATATAGATTACTTCATGGTTGGTTAGTGCGTACGATTTCTATTTGCGAGTTGTGAAGGATTTAGAAATCCTTCACAACGAGTAATTTGTTTATTATAAAAATATATATATGACATTGACAGACTCTTAGCGAACAACACGCAAGCGAAGTGTATTTAGCCTCAAAAACAAATTTCTTACCATTTATTTATTCATGTTCTCGCTGAAATTCGAATCAAAGAGGTTTATGCTAAGTATTTTTAGCCTCAAGTGTTTTCTTTTATGGTAATATAGTCGCTTTAGCTGAGAAAAACGCAATCAAACTCTCACTTCGGTGATTTCGCTAAAACCCAGCGTCATGTTTACAATGTCGAGCGTGAAAAGACTAGCCAATCAAAACGCTGAGATGATAATTTTCAAATGTGAGAAATATTCTCCGCCATGATAATTCGATTTCTATTTCACCACTAAACTGGACGGAAATCTCGATACTTATAAAATAATTAAAAATCACGAATAGTTCTGTTATCATTATAGATATATCGATATCCTGCAACACCCTAAAATCACCATCCAACTACTTGCATAATCCTTTTCTATACGTCAAATTGAATTGTATTAATTGGTTATACAATCAGGAATCAGAGGAACTTAGAAAGATCCTATTGTCATACCGATTGATTATGTCATAATGGACATTAGATTATTGCACAAAAATCAGCATAATAGACACTACCCGAATTTGTTTGAGTACACACAAAACAATAGCTTGAAATCAAGGCGGACAATGTAATCCATTGTAAGTAGGCAGTTTTTCATTGCCAGCCAGTAAATTCGGAAAGTGTCTGTAATCGCGATGTGTGTAAACGTACCTTTATACAACAGGACAATAACACAATCTACATGCAATCTACTCCAACGCAGTAAGTAGGTTCCATAAACCAACCTGTTCTAAGCCCTCTACTGTTGCGGCATGTTTCGTTATTGTCATCAACTCCCACATACAACGGAGCTTTCTTTAATGATATTCTTTCTAAATCTTCAACATTTTTTGTTTGTGTCACAGAATAATACTGTCATTTGACGACCAATAGGTTTAATTGAAATAGAAGATTAACACTTTTGGCCAAATCTGAAAAATATATCTCAAACGTGAGGATCTAGTGTAGGTAGTATTATACAACAAGCTCCTTTTAATACAGTTGTTATGTTAACCAATATATATATAGACTAGAAATACATGCATGGAGCAACCCCTCGCCACAGCAAAACATTGACAATTCCTAAACATTTCTAAGCTCTTCGTCGCAAAATCTGCATGCAAAGATGATTTACTCAAAACCAGAATAGACTTAGTCAGAATGGGATCGTCAAGTGGTAAAAAGGGGCTAGGGTTTTTAAATTGTTTAACTGAAAAATATGGCAGTTGCACAATAATTTTTACTGCTGGATACCGCGTTTTTTTGCACGATAAGTCTGAGGCCATCATTCGCCATCCTGGCTAGTACAACGGCACGTTTTACCTATAAAAACTTCCGGCTGTACTAGCCAGGATGGCGTGGATTGGCGTCACCGACGAGTGAGTGCAGCGAATGAGTTCGTTTAGCAATCCTTCACAACAAGTAAATAATATAATCGTACAAACAAACCAACTATGATGCAATTTGCTTTAAATTTCCGCAGTCAGCCTTATTTCCTTCCTTAAAGACTGGAGTCATTTTCGCTACCTTCCAATCGTCAGGGAAATCGCCCTTTGAAGAGATACATTGAAAATGTTAACCAATGGCCCAGCAATGATATTGGTTGCATCTTTTAGTAGTCTTATACTGATTCCGTCAAGCCTTGGATATTTTTTAGATTTAATATGATTTAGTGCATCTATTGTTTCTTGAATTGTAATGCTTGTAAAGTTAAATGAATTGTCATGAACAGGAGTCACAAAGCTCATTGGATCAATATCATTACCTATAATTTTATCAGACAACGCGCAACCAATTGTTGAAAAGTATTCATTGAAACTGTCTGCAATTTTATCATCGTCAGTTAGAACTCGATCATTGATATTCAATTGTTTAATCTGTGTAGTTTTAGGCCTTTTATTTAACAATTCGTTAATAGCTTGCCAACTTTCTTTGCTATTTTTGGTATTACTTAACTTTGTTTTAAAATATTCTTCTTTAGTCTTTTTTATGCTTTTGAGCTTTTCTTTAGGCATTTGAGCCTTGCAATATTCTATATAAGTTATATTTGTTTCCGTTCTCGCAGTTCGAACGTTGTTTCCACCCGTGTTTGGTGCCAAGCGATTTTCATTTATGAATCTATTTACCATATTGGAAATTGTGGCTTTCGATAAGCAAAATCGTTTTGCAATCGCAGATATTGTCAGTCCTTCATTCCACAGCTTTATTAGAACTTTTCTTGTTTGTATTGGCACGGCTTGGCCTGGTTGTTTTACAGGTCGACACGTATAGAGGGGGGTGTGTGGGGGGTGGAACACCCACCCACTCGTCCGTTACTGGGCAAATTGTTTTCCCAGTAGGCAAAATGTGAATTGGATAGGAAGAAACGAGAAACCAAAATAAATATTTTAATTCTAATCATAGTTACCGAACATCACGAACAAAACATCTGTGCGCTTTTGGCATGTAGAAGAATGTCAGAGGACATGCAACGTCAACTAATTCATAATTATATAGCAGCGCTCTTTTTACTTGTATTATTAAAAGGCGTCCAATATATATCTTGGCACCATCCTAGATATGCACCGATCATCAAATCGTCGTCATTACACGCGATAAATCTTCCTTGGACAATAGAGTATTTCCTTTCGTTTTCGAACTAGAATATTAAAATAGCAATCTTCTTCATATACAGTACTAAATGAAATATATATAATTTTTAAGACGAAGCACTACCATTGATATATCAAATTAAAAACTTGGGTTAAAAGATTAATACGTGTCAAATTTACGTGTGGTTGTGATTTAATATTTACAATACCAGAGCACTAGCAAATTTGCGAATAGTATTTTTCTCGGCCCCGTACTTATAATCGAGCACATTCTTCAGTTTGAACGGTTGTAGCGCGCGGGGGGATTTTACGCACATTCAAATCTGCCGTGCCTTGTGTTCCTATACTTATACGTGTTCTCTTCGCGAACAAAGCTGTATATTTAGGTAAACTGCATGTAGCAAAATTATGAACCTAACCCAAGAGAAACGCAATTGTCCGCACAATATTTTCAGGTTGGCCATAAAGCCATCCTTAATAGTGGGAACATGCGCGTCAATCCAAAAATATGCGTTTCAATTGGGTACAATATAAGTTGTAAAATCTGTTCCTCAAGTTTGTTTCTGCACTAAAGAAGATAAAATATGACAAGTATGCCGAACTGTCCTGTTAAAGGTAAGTGAAGTATAATGTGCGGTGTACGTTGTTTGACCACCTAAAACGCGCCTTAGACTGGCAATTTACCAACGGTCGCCAACAGCAAGTATGCGAATAATGCGCAGATAACAAGATTTGCGGATATTGATCTCATTTGTATCTGGCATCCGGCACGAGGGCCTTCCCGATTGTGGTAGTAAAACTGGCACATTATGCACATAGCAATGCTTGTTTTCCCCCAAAATTATGCTCAAATTTATGCTCATTTTTCAAAATTATGCTCATTTTGTTAAAAAAATGCTTGGCACCAGTGGATTCTAACGATCGCTTTCGGGCAATTTGTGCAGGAGTTGGCCTATTCCCTGCCTCGTTACTGCTTCCTTGTGTGGCCTGTAAGTTATTTTGTGATGCCATCTTGTTTTTTCAATTAGCCAGTGCATCCACTTTCAGATTTGTATTTCCGTATGACCGTATCGGATTATCAGATAATAAAATTAGTAAAACGTACTTCATTTTGACTTTATGGGGAAATAAAAGATGAAATATAGTTTTCCTAAACTCACTAAAACTGCATGAACACCAAAAATATGAAACGTTTTGCTTTTTAACACACAAAATTCAGATGAATTAGCGAAAAATTACTAAATTATGCTAGCAATTCTTTTCTTGAAAAAATGCAAAAAATATGCTCGTTAAGCCAAATTATGCTGAAAATTATGCTAGCACAATCGGGAAGGGCCTATCCGGCACGCAAAGGTGCGAGAGCATTCTGTGCAGTGTGCACGCATGATATTCATAAATATTTGAGACTGTGTACATTTCGAACTTTAATTAAATACTTGCGAGACATTTGGTTTTATGAAATAATGCACCAAAATCTTATTTAATAATGATATCACCCGTGTGCATTCGTAAAGAGAGGCCGGACATGTAATTAATGCTTGGGGCTAATGAATGTCATTTAAGTCACGAACACCTTTCGTTTTTGGTGTTCGCCACCTATTTTTCGCTACTGAGTTAACAGGGTTTATAGACACTATAGTATATAGCGCAGATTATTGTTTCAGCAGCGACGTAACGTCGATCTTTCACACTTGCGTGCCAGATCGAATATGCATTGCAAAATAAACAGCATGCATGCTAGACTTGCTCCAAGTCTGTCTCTGAGGGGTTTTTGTTGGGGAGTGCGAAAATGCGGGCGGGAGGAAATTAAGGCGGACGGCGGGCAGGCGGGACCTCCCGCCCACATTTTCGCGCGCCCTATAAGAGACAGACTTGGAGCAAGTCTACATGCATGCGTGCATTGTGTCCACATAGCGTATGGTATAATCATGATGGAATCTTGGCAAGATTAGTCAAAGATCATGGCAAGAATATCATAGGATCTTTACAAAATTGTAATAAAACCTTGGCAAGATCTAGCCTCCTCCGCAGGCAACTCTTGGGGAAAAAACTTGTAATGTAGCGAAAATTATCGAACATTATCTTGTAATGTAGCGAATATTATCGAATATTGTCGAATTTACTATTTTGACCGAGCATTAATTTAATAGAAGAATGAGTTCTAAAGTTAGGTGACAATTAGGGATAACTGGGGACGAAGCGAGGGGAGGAAAAGAAGCGAGGAGAGTTGCCTGCCAAAACTCGACATGAGCGGACCGCAGTCTGTACCTTATGGACATTAGTCTGTACCCCACTCCTGGTAAGTAAGTTTTGCTCCATGATGGCGGACAGCATGGAGGCAATGAGCGAAAACAGCGAAGTTCCAACTAAAATCCCTCGGTATAAACCGCTACATTCGAAGATACCGGTTTTAAGTAAAAGCTATTTAAGCCAATTTAAACACATCAAAAAAAATAAAGAAGAGATTGAAAGACGAAGGGCAGAAATTGGGGTTTTAAAGACGGACATGACCGCCACAATCGGAAATCGTGGCAGCCATGAAGTCGAACAACATGTTGATGTGGAATCAACCTCGGAATCAACGCTAGCAAAAGGCGAAGGAATGGAAGCTACAAAAAATAAGTTCTGAGTTCGTTTCTTTTCTTTATAGAAAATACCCAAACGAAATGTCAGAGACAGAGTAATGACTGTACCGTGTCCAAAATATAAGTTATAATTCAGGTTTGCAAACAGTGCGGAGTCAGAGTTTGTCTTTGTAAAAAGCAAACTTGGGTTAGGCTACAACTCACGAATTATATGGTTAAATTAAATCCATAGATTATCTACTTTTTTCAAATAATTGTCTGCATAGAAGGCTATCTATGATATATAGCCTTCTATGCAGACAATTCTTTGAAAAAAGTATCATATCTGCCTTATATTTTGTGCGAATTACAAGGGTTTAAGGTAAAAATTTAAGATTTCGAAATACACAAAGAATTTCCTGCATACAGGAGACTAGTTCATATACACGAAAGTGAAAGTAATTTTGTTACCTTATGACGTCACACTGTTTAGAACATCTATCTTTTAGGGATTATTGCGATACACATTGAACGTTTGAAATATTATTATAGAGATAAAGGAATAGTATGTTACATAGAAATGACATTGTCTCATGTAGCATATAAATGTACAACAAATTATACAATCATGGTATTTTCTCGTTTAAGCACTGCACTTGTTCATTAACAATTATACAGTTGTCGAGAAGCCAAACCAAACAACAACTGTATATTAACTCCACCTTAAACTAACATTGGAGGTTTGAGACTTTTATGTGTGGTTCACAGTTTTTGTTATACTAACAGATTAAATAATTTATACCACACCCAAAACACTAAGACTTTAAAGAGTGCCCAAACAAGTAAATACAGTATTTTAACTAGTCTCCTCCACAGGCAACTGTTGTGTATTCCGAAATTGTGTATTATTCCGAAATTGCGCATTCTGAATTTTTTAGGCTCGGCCAAAAACTCTCAATATAAATCTCAATCAAAAGTGGAAATTTGAATACACAAAAGTTGCCTGTGTAGGAGGCTATATTTTAACATGCACTGAGTGTTTGGTGTGTAAAGACATATGAATTATATTAAATTACAATTGTATATTATTAAAATACAAGTTCTTATAACTTTTCAAATTTTGGAATGTACAATTTATGATCAATCACCTTGTGTGCATTTGGACCCAGAGCAATAGCAACTGAAATGCTGTTTCTCTTAAATGTGACTGTTTCATTTAAAACATCATAGTATATTAGAGAATTTAAAAATTTTTGAAGTAACATAACTGGAATGAACTGTTTCTTTAGTGAACCAAATGTTGACAATGTGTCCAAATTGCTATCCTTGATGGATTTCTGAATGCTTCCAGCCAAAAACAACTTCAACACATTCAATTTGATTTCTTTCCCTGTCAATTCCATGACAGCTTGAACAACTCTCAGGGCATCGGATGAACCATCAGTCACAACAAAACAACCACGATTGCGACAGTTATCACAACTGGTACCACACATGAAGCCATCACGGTCTTCACCATAATAGGTCATTATATTCTTGTGTCTGCATTGAACCACATCTTCCAATAAAATGATAAGTTCATTGAGGGCTTTTGTCTGCTTTTCAAACAGGTTTTGCTGGTGAAACATTCTCAACAAGGCTGTTTTATCTGTAGGGCTGTAGAACATGCAGCAGAGGGAGACTTGCCCATCACGACCAGCTCGACCACACTGCTGGTAGTATTCTTCAATGGTTGTTGGTACCCTTGCATGAATCACATACCTAAACACCATTAAAACACCATTATTTTTTTAAAAGTCCTCTTCCTATGTACAAGTTTCTAATAAGGCCAATTAACACAATAAATATTTGCTACATCACTGCCTGCCCTGAAACGTTTGCCATATTTTTAGAACAAACTGCACAAAAAGATTGCACAAAGATTTCACAGATCTTTTTAAACTTCACACAATATATCTTGACTGTGAATTTGTGGTCTTAACTACACTCCTTTTCCTTAATACAGTATATAGGTTCCAATATCCCCACCCAAATAAATGGCCTTGAAATTTAAAAAGCCCTAACTAGGTAGAGAATTGATGAAAGCATTTTTGGAAGTATAATATTACACTTTTCTCTGAGTTATCCACACCAGGTAAGTGAAAAATTCACTTAAACTCGGTGGGAATCGAATCCGCAACATTTGGTATACTAGTTCAATGCTCTAACCACTGAGCTACAAGGTCAATCGATTCAAAGGATGATATTTCAATTACATTTATGAACATACTTATATTGAAGGAACTAGAACTGCGTTCCATATCATCATTCGAACCAATTGACCTCATAGCTCAGTAGTTAGACGTTGAACTGGTAATCCAAAGGTCACAGGTTCGATTCTCATCTAGGTTAAATGAATTTTGCTTACATGATGTGGATAACTTGGAGGTCATCTTACAAACTTTAACTAACCCAAGTAAAAACTCCCACAATCATAACACATACTATTTCACATTAATCTGATAATTTTATACTAACCTGACATTGGATTTGTCAATTCCTAATCCAAAAGCAGCATTTGCAATCATAACATCTGATTCGCCACTGTTCCACTTGTTAAAGTTGGCCAGTTTGACATCATCAGACAGCTGACCATGATACATGGCACAGTGTACACCCCTCTTGATCATTTCTGCATGAATCTTGGTCACATCCGAGGTAAAAACACAATACACAATACCACAGCCTTCATGCTCCTTCATAAACGATACCAACCGATCATAAAATTTAGGGCCACCTTGTCTGTCTTCGATTTCAAGGACCAAATTATCCCTGAACACTGTGTCTCGTATTGTAACAAATGCACCAAAAATATTTGATAGCTCTTGTTGACAATTTACTGGTACCGTTGCACTTAGAAGCAACTTGGAGATGAATAATTTGCTTAGCTCTTCACATACAGTTTTATACACTGGACGAAAAGTGTTTCCCCATGTTGTTATAGTGTGAGCCTCATCAAACACAATCCTTTCTAATTTGGAAGACTTCAACTTCTCTAAAAGGTCTCCCTCAACCATCTCCGGTGTAGCAAAAATAATTTTGAAAGATTCAAAATTTTCAAGTTGAAATGTTTGGTGTTCTTTTGGTGTAGAACTGGTAAATTTGCACGATGCAATATTCAGGTCTTTGCAACGAACTAGCATATCATCAATAAGAGCTTTGGTGGGAACAACAAAAGTTGGTGAGCTTGACAGGACTGCAGGGAGAAGGAAAGTGAGAGATTTCCCACTGCCCGTACTCAACACTCCAAGCACATTCTTTCCACTGAGTGTTGTCTTGATAATGTCTCTTTGAAGAGGTCTAAACTCTGCGTATCCAAAGTATTCATTTAAAGTTCCTTGAATTATTGCGTCCACATTTGTACCAATACCTTCTTGCATATTGATACCAGTAATATCACAATCATCAGCATCTCTGACTCCACGTTCAAAAATATTTATATGGACATTGTCATCAATTCTGCTTTCGGAATTAGATTCGTCACTTCGGCACTCCTTTCTCTTCAAAATTCTGTTCATTACTATAAGAGGCTTTTTCGCTGTACTGGTGAAAGTTAAAAACCCTTGGTACTCTATAACTTCGCCACTTTGAAGGCTTTCACACTTGAAAATGAAAGGATTGTCTTTCGTACTTCGACTTAGTTCGTCAACAAATGCGAACAAAATATGCCCAACTTTTGTCGCAGCTTCTAGATGCGAACTTGCCTCCAAGGATACTTCAAAACCAGGAAAACTCAACTTAAAAGTTGAAGAGTTACTTGTTTCTAACGGCGCCGCGCTTACTAAAGTTTCGCAAATCTTTTTTTTTACTTCCTCAGCTATCGATAAGCACACCTCGTCAGCCGCCATTTGCAATGACAAATTTACTCACCCTATCCCGGTAAAATGGTTTTGTCGTGCGCGAAACTATATGCGCAGACCAAAAAAATTATGTTGGGATTTGGCAGGCAACTCCCCTCGGTTTCCCCTAGGCCCTCCCCCCCTAGGTCCTCCCCCCTAGGCCCTCTCCCTTCTCAGTCTTCACACATTCGATATTCGATAATATTCGCTACATTACAAGTTTTTTCCCCAAGAGTTGCCTGCGGAGGAGGCTAGGCAAGATCATGGTGAGATCTTGACAAGATCTTCCACGATCATGGCAAGAATATTACAGGATCTTGGCAAGATTGTAATAGGATCTTGGCAAGATCATTGTGGGATGATGGCAAGATCTTCCATGATCATGGCAAGAAAAGGATTGAATCTTCACAAGATTATTATAGAATCTTGGCAAGATCATGGTGTGATCTTGGAATGATCATGGTTGGGATCTTGGCAAGATTACTCAAGATCATGCCAAGATTACCATAGGATCTTACCAAGATTGTGATGGGATTTTTTGCAAGATCATGGTGAGATCTTGGCAAGATCTTCCAAGATCATGGCAAAAATATGATAGGATCTTGACAAGATCATGCTTGGGTCTCGACAAGATAAATTCTACTGCAAAGTTGTGTGTAAATTCTTTATTCCTGGTTGCATCGAGCCATTGATCGTAAAACTACCCATATTATGCTTGATTTCCATTTAGTCGTAACGGTCGTGAACACATTGAGGTGGCCGATGTAAAAGAATGCCGTTCTATCTCTGCAATCATTGAAGGCTGATTTGTATAGAGCACACAAACGACAAGATAGATGCAGACTATTTCACATTGTCGAACATGAGTTGGTCATGACAGTTACGACCAAATGGAAACGGTAACTTTTGAGTTTTAAGTCAGGAAATAGTAAGTTAACTTAACTGCTTCACTGTAATGGCTAAGGTAAAATCTATAATCACTGAAGATGGCACACAGTGGGACGTAGTGACGTCGTGCGCAATTGTAGAAACAATGCGGATATAGCTATCACCTGCACACGTAAAAATCTCACATCTTGTCAACAAGATGTGTTCGCAACAGACTTGTAGCAAGCTTGTTAACAAGTTGTAACAATGTTGTCATTTTATCAAGTTGCTACATGGTTGTCACTCGCAACTCGTTCACAAGTTGTTAAATTGCAGGACGATAACAACTTGTTGGAACGACTTGAAACAAGTCTGTCGAATCGACAACATTTTAGCAGGTTGTGAACAAGCCGTTGACAACTTGTCATCAAGGTGGGAGCAAGCAGTGCCAACACATCCTGATAACAAGTTGTTGAAACAGCATTGTTACAAGTCTGCTGCAGGTTTTACGTGACAGTGTACTATGAGTATGTGACGTTCATTATGTATGTATGATGCATTTAATACTAGAGTGGAACTAAATGAAATCATTAAAGTAACATCTTACCATAACGCATGAAAGTAAATAGTCTATCATCTATGTCATGATGATTTGAAACTATCATCTAGACAAGGGAAATTAAAACAATAATTGTTAGATGACCGGGTACCGTTCGTTTTTTTATCTGGGAGGAGGTGCTGGTGGAATTTAGCGGGCCCTCTTAAATGTTTAGCATGGCCCACCCTGCACAAACGTTTTCTCAATGGTCCACCCATAAATAAATAATAATTTGTAATACTATTATATTTCAAGTTAGACAATATCAACAGATAGAACTAGTTGTAACTTTGTTGTAAATATCTTACTTAAGATGACTCAGGATTTATTTAATTAAGCACCTCTTGCAAGGCTAAATATTCTATGGGTCTTGGAGGAGTAGCGGGGTTCTGGGGAAGCACATTTTGAATTTTTATAGTAGTCTAGAATGGCCATTTCATGCACTTTCAGGATGACATTGTTGCAACAGTACAACAAAACACTGTATCACTTCTTGTGTGCCCCCTCCCCCCCCCTACAAATATGGCCCATCCTATTTAGGATGGCACACCCCTTAATTCCACCAGTCCCCTCCCAGACAAATATTTATAATGCCATGGCGGCATGGCACATGCTATTAACAAAACACATACTTGTAATGCAATTGGACAATTGACAAAATAATACGCAACAATATGTTGACATTATATTACATACTTTGTATTCAGTCCTATGAACAATATCCAGTCCTTCTTGAGTTACAACCAGCCTTGTAAGAGCACCAGATATACATAGCAATATTCTAAAATTGATCATATAACTAATTTGATCTTCTTATAGTTAATTAATTACAATGATAGATATGAATTATAGTTTGCTTTTGTTATTCACTGCTATAGTATATGAAGTGATTTAATTTTAATTAGTAGAATCATACTAGTATACTATTGCAAATGCTGCAATTTGATTGGCTACGTTACTCGCTATCTAATTGTCTAATTGAGTAGCGAAACAGCCATCTCCTCGGCGCAATTTTTAACAAATTTATTTCAATAAATTATATAAAACGTTTTGAAATACTGTTTTCTTGCTGGTTTCTACTAAAACAATTAGATTATGAGCTCAAGATTTCTATGAGATGATAGTTCATTCGGGCTTCGCCCTCATCAACTATCACCTCATAGAAATCTTGAGCTCATAATTTAATTGTTAATTAGAGACGTTAACCAGTTGTTAGAGATGGCAGGCAGAACCAATGGTAACCAATGATAACCAATGACCATGTTTTAACCCATTATCTGTCTGGGGTTAGGCAGAGTAAAATACTATATAAGGGCGCATCTAGACGCATTGTCAGCTAAAAAATTGGGTTAACAAGAAAGACTGGCAGATTTTGTCAGTATTCTACCACTGACGAGTAAAATCGTCTGGCGTTAGACAGAGTAAAATACTAACGTAGGATGTATCTGGACAGCATTGCCAGCTAATGGGTTAAGATGGTTTCCATTCTTACTTCTAGCCTTGTGGTGTTCATACTTTTCGACCAGTTGTTCAACTTACTCCTATGTCGACTCAGGGTCCGAATTATCGCTAAAAAACAGCTTCGCAATTTTTTTGAAAAATACTCTCGTTAGAATACACATTTTAGGACCCCCCCCCTCACAAATTTTTAGAACATCCATAAAACGGATGTGCACGCATGCGGTGATTTTGCTACGGCCTTTAGAACGCGCTTGTAGTAATTTCGCGTTGTATAAAGACGAAAACGAAAGGTAAAGTTTAATAATTAATATCTAAAGGTAATTTGATATCTAACAGTAGTGTTTAATAGTTTTTTAAGGCTTTGTACTATTTCATTTTACAATTCATCGCATTCTTCACTTTCGTCCTCTTCTTCCAGGTCTGTTCTAAACACGAGTTCTAAAATTAAGCTTCAGTTTTCACTCTTCAGTGTTAAAATTCTAAAAATATGCATGCTCTCACCTTTGTATAAACATATGGGCGATGCGTGACAAGTGATTATCGAAGCCATCTCGCGAGTTGAAAGCTGTGATGTCTACCTAAAGGTACGTTCACACACAGCGATTTGTCCGGCCGATTTTACGTTTTGCTGAACGTTAATGACGAATATTTTCAGTTGATGATGTCACCAGATGACGTTTGCCACGTATTTTTCAAATATCATTAACGTGCATCTGAAATCGGCCCGACAAATCGCAACGTGTGAACGTACCTTAACACGCCGGACTCGAATGTCTGAGTGACTGAGACATCCCAATGTCTGAGAAACACGCCGCGGTCATAAGAAGTGAGAGATACTTTGCACGAATGTCTGAGACATTCCAGTGAAACGGAAAACCTGGATATCAAGCATCGCTAAATGAGCTTCGCAACTTTTACAAAAATTGCTTCGCAATTTTTCACAATATTTAAATCGCTTCGCAATTTGCGATTTGCGAAGCGCTAATTCGGACTCTGTGTCGTGTATTGTAATTTGAGTATTACGGCTTTATAATGCCGTGAAACTGGATTTACAAGTTCGAAGGAGTGAACAGCCACATGTTACCGATGTTTTGTTTATGATATTTCAATTCAAAATCCACTGAAAATATAGAATTACTGCTACTGGACGAAGGCACTCAAGGAATTTGATGAAATGAACCAGCTCAGCTGCAGTATGAACAAAAGCATGAATGTGGTAAGTTTTTAAAACAGGAATTAGGAACAGTGCTACACTGGCAACTGGTTCAATATTCACGTAATGAAATAAACACATATTAAGTTAATAACCTAACAAAATTTCCAATATTATTCAACAAATCAAATATACTTGAATACTTGATATATAGTAATTGTAACTAATATAGAGTAATTATATGATTGGTGGTCAAAGAAAGAGAAGTTTTTCTTCAAGTGTTGTGTGGCTTCTTCATTTCTTGTCCTGGGAGTGCAATTTTGTTAACAGTGCATTTGATGAAGTTGTGGATATAATTGTCTTAAACTGTTGTGGCATGCATATGATTGTCTGTTTAGTTCCAACCATAACCATGATTAAGTTATGACAGGAACCGCAAAAGGTGCATGCTTGGAAATGTTTTTTTACAGAATTATGGTGTGTCTGACAGTCCAACTCAAGTATGCTATGTCTCAGGGCCTGTTTGTATGATCCCGGCTACGCGGGACGGGACAGTTGCCGAGATCCCGCTTGCAATATAAACTCTACTGAGTGTTTATATGATCCTGCTTCCATCCCGCCTAGCTGGGATCCCGGCAATCTGTTGTACGCGGGATGAACTATCTAGCTGGGATCCCATATAAGGCTAGGCGGGATGACCTTTCATTGACCTTGCCTTTTGAGCATGCATAGTATGACCTGAAGTACTTAACTTAAACTGGCTTCATCCCAGCAATGTCTTTGTCCATACAAACACGCCATCCCATCTAGGCAAGTTTCCCGGCTAGGTGGGATGAAAAGTCCTGTCCAGCGTAGGCGGGATCATATAAACAGGCCCCAAGACATAGCATGCTTGAGTTGGACTGTCAGACACCCTATAATTCTGTACAAAACGTTTCCAAGCATGTATCTTTTGCAGTTCCTGTCATAACTTAATCATGGTTATGGTTGGAACTAAACAGACAATCATATGCATGCCACAACAGTTTAAGACAATTATATCCACAACTTCATCAAATGGAAATGTTAACAAAATTGCACTCCCAGGACAAGAAATGTAGAAGCCACACAACACTTGAAGAAAACCTTCTCTTTCTTTGACCACCAATCATATAATTACTACTATATTAGTTACAATTACTATATATCAAGTATTCAAGTATATTTGACTGTTGAATAATATTGGAAAGTTAATATGTGTTCAATACAGTACGTGAATATTGAACCAGTGTGGCACTGTTCCTAATTCCTGTTTTAAAAACTTACCACATTCACGCTTTTGTTCATACTGCAGCTGAGCTGGTTCATTTTACTCTTGCCCACTCATTAGGAATTGAAATAGGTCAAGTTTGGTATAGAGAATATTCAAAACGAATACTCATAAGTCATAACTATTCATTTCTTAAGAAGGACCTTGGCCAATTACTGGAGAAACAGTCCCTTGAAATTTTTATCCCCCATTTACACGAACCCGGGTTGGAAGACCACATCTTCAACCCGGGTTTGAAGACCCTGTGGGGCTTCTTTTTATTGCATTCACATTATAACCCGGGTTGGCTGCAACACTGGAGTCTGGATATTTGTTTTCAACCCAGACCAGCTTGAACCAACCCTGGTTGACATTCAATTGAGGTTGTGTTATTTTTCTGTTCATAACTCTTTCATTGCACACTATTTTGCTGATACACATGTGTCGAACCTTTCTACCATCCACCTTGTCAGCCTGGTGTCCATGATCAGTTGTGCTGTTTTGACAATGTCAAGAAGGGAGCTGATATAACATGGTGTCAGTACATCTTTGCAATCAGTAAACTGATTTGCATACATACAGCACCCAAACTGACAAAACACATGAAGAAAGATCCAGACTTTTTGCATCGGTGACCATGACTTGGTCAACAGCTGGACCAAATGGAAACAAGGCTCAAGTGTATAAATGGGGCATTAAACAGTAGTGTTTCTTTTGCAAACTGCAGGCAAATGCTGGGAGTTGGTGGAAATAACTGGAAAATTGGTTATTTTTACAATAACAAATGTTTAGATAACAATATCTTTTACCAGTAAGCAAATTTTTATATTAAAAAAATAATTAACAACACACTCTGCATTTAAGATCAATTTCACGGTTTCAAGTTCAAAATTCGGCTGCATTATAAATATAGATTCACTCCGCAAAAGGCTATATTTGGGCAGGCTTCCAGTTTTATAGTATAAATCAAAACAAGTACTATTAAACGTGTCAAATATCTATACAGGCTTGGTCATTTGAGGGAATTGTAAACCTCTTGTTGATCAAGATTAAACATATATGATAAAACAAAATTACTTACTTTCCTTTCAAGGTATTTTTGAGTAGAGTGGATCTTATTCTGCCTCCATATTTGGAAAGCAAACTAGAAATTGTCTTCTCATATGATCGTGGCGATAAATGCCGATATTTTAGAGCAATCTAGATAATTTTAGTTTTAAAAGCATTAACATAACATCTTTTATCCATGGTAGAACGATGAGGTTAGTACAAGATCGCGAAGTGTCTTAAATTTGCGAAAATTTGCGAAAATTCACGTTCGTTCACGTTGTCCGCCATACATTTCTATACAAATACAAATTGTATCACTCCCTGGTCCCCGGAAGTGATTTTCGCATAATTATATGTGGCTTCACTTTTGCCACCTATAGAAGCTATATCCAGTCTATTATTAGATCAGTGTGCACAGCCCGTCGGCAAGTAAATGATATATTCATCCCTTATATGAAGCGTTATTCATGTCAATATTCGCTTTTAAATTATATTATTAAGAAATTCAATTTTAATTACACATGTCTGAATCAAAATTGAGTTCTTCCATAACATAATTTAGAAGTGCATAACATAATTTAGAAGTGCATAACATAATTTAGAAGTGCATAACATAATTTAGAAGTACATAACATAATTTAGAAGTGCATAACATAATTTAGAACCGCATAACATAATTTAGAAGTGCATAACATAATTTAGAAGTGCATAACATAATTTAGAAGTGCATAACATAATTTAGAAGTGCATAACATAATTTAGAACTGCATAACATAATTTAGAAGTGCATAACATAATTTAGAAGTGCATAACATAATTTAGAAGTGCATAACATAATTTAGAAGTGCATAACATAATTTAGAAGTGCATAACATAATTTAGAAGTGCATAACATAATTTAGAAGTGCATAACATAATTTAGAAGTGCATAACATAATTTAGAAGTGCATAACATAATTTAGAACTGCATAACATAATTTAGAACTGCATAACATAATTTAGAACTGCATAACATAATTTAGAACTGCATAACATAATTTAGAAGTGCATATAAACTTATAAGTCTCCGGAAACTTACATGCAATGACGTAATTATCGGGAGACTATGAGTGCATAATAGAATTTGGAAATGTAACACTTCAGGTCAAACTTTGAGATCAGTGACACAGAGTCAGTGACCTCGACACCTCGTGAACAAAAATGGCTGACTCAAATGTAAATTCAAGCCAGATCAGCGATTCAAGCCAACTAGAAGAGAACGAAGAAAGTAGAAATTCTCTAAGAGCAATCCAGTCACTACAAGAGGCTACAAGATTACTTTAATCTCAACCAAACAGTCTATCTAGCACTACGGTGAACCAGGTTAGCGAAACATCAAACAGTCCTGCTCCATGGCCTCCATCCAATTCTAGTCCAGCTCCATCCAATTCTAGTCCAGCTTCTGGGGCAAGGCATGGAGATATTGTTGGTAATTTACGAAGCTTGTTTTCCCCTTACGGCACAGAAAGATTCAGATCGCAGTCGTCTGCCTACCAGATTGCACCAAAACGTACAAGAAGAAATGGTAGCAGTAACTCTAATTATTTTAAGGTGAAGGAGACTTGGACTCATGAATTTTTCTGCTTGGCCAAATGTAATCAAAATCGTGTACCTCAAAGGAGCGAAAAGATCATGTTACAACAATGTGGCCTGGGAAGGAAAAAGATATGTTTCAATTCAAATTCCAATCCAACAAAACTTAATGAAATGTTATTATCGCATTTCCCAAAATTAGCAAATGGTGGGGGGTTTGAAATTCTGAGATCTGGTGGAATTCTGAGACCTGGTCATCATTCATCCACCGCCAATAGGATATTCTGTGCCATTTCTACGAGTTCTATCGGGATTGGGTCAAGCATTGGCCTATGTTAGGCCTTTGCGCTAGGTGAGAAGTTAGGGGGGGAGGAGAAAAAGCGAAGGGAGAGGCGAAATGAATGCCTGCCCAAATCCTATTCATAAACGAGACTTTTGTGTCCAAAACCTTCGGTTAAATTCCCATTGGCTAATATGCGCTGTCTCGTCAACACTCAGTGAGATCTGTCAACAAATCGGCAATACGCTTGAAAAGTGTCAGAAACAACTGCACCTTACCGCATGGTGGGATTGTATTTCGTCAGACAGTGGAACATGTCTGAATTATCTGAGCGATTAGGTTGAAATTATTCTTAAGCCGGAACAGCAAAAATCTGTTACCGAGCTGCTTTTTGGTCTAGACGTGCTTGCTGTTCTGCCAACGGGCTTTGGGAAAAGCTTAACTTTCAAGTGTTTACAATAGCCAAATCGAAGCTAGACCACAGTAATTGGCTGACACTGTTGTGGACTCCCTGCCATTGAGGCGAAGTTGAAAAAAAAAGATTGACAGTAGATGCCGGTACCAATCGTGTAGTATTGTGGTATGTCCTTTGGAGAGCATTATGAAAGACCAGATTGCTGAAGCACAGTCCCTTGGAATGACTGCATGTTCACTTACTGATACGAAATTAGCCGAAGTATCTCAGAATCCACCACAACTTCTGTTTCCAAGCGAACACCTTCAGCGATGTTCAGGCACATCAATTAACATCAGTTTCCGGAGCGTTAGCGCTCAATCATCACTAATTTCCGCAGCGTTTTTTCATTGGTTATTTGAAGAGGTGTTACTATAATTTCCAGTCGTATTTGTTTTAGCCTTGTCTTGTTTATGAATAGGATTTGGGCAGGCGTTCATTTCGCCTCTCCCTTCGCTTTTTCTCCTCCCCCACCTAACTTCTCACCTAGCGTGCGCTCTCAAAAAAAAGCGCGCGCTCTAAACAAAACTCCCTCCCCCACAATAGAATGCCTGTCACTGATCTCAAAGTTTGACCTGAAGTGTTACATTTCCAAATTCTATTATGCACTCATAGTCTCCCGATAATTACGTCATTGCATGTAATTTTCCGGAGACTTATAAGTTTATATGCACTTCTAAATTATGTTATGCAGTTCTAAATTATGTTATGCACTTCTAAATTATGTTATGCAGTTCTAAATTATGTTATGCACTTCTAAATTATGTTATGCACTTCTAAATTATGTTATGCACTTCTAAATTATGTTATGCACTTCTAAATTATGTTATGCACTTCTAAATTATGTTATGCACTTCTAAATTATGTTATGCACTTCTAAATTATGTTATGCACTTCTAAATTATGTTATGCACTTCTAAATTATGTTATGCACTTCTAAATTATGTTATGCACTTCTAAGTTATGTTATGCACTTCTAAATTATGTTTTGCGGTTCTAAATTATGTTATGCACTTCTAAATTATGTTATGTACTTCTAAATTATGTTATGCACTTCTAAATTATGTTATGCACTTCTAAATTATGTTATGCACTTCTAAATTATGTTATGGAAGAACTCAATTTTGATTCAGACATGTGTAATTAAAATTGAATTTCTTAATAATATAATTTAAAAGCGAATATTGACATGAATAACACTTCATACCCTTACACGGCCAATATTTGCATCCATTAACATACGGAAAGCGAATTATATTTCCCTGTAAACTTATTGTACCAATATACAATAATCGGCGGTTGACTGTTGTGTAAAACTACCTGAAGAATACAATAAAAACTTCGACGTTTCGAGCGAAGGCCCTTCGTCTGGAAGTTGTAACTATATAATATAGATATCATAAGTATATAGGTTATCATATGAGGGATGAGGTGTTAAACACGGTTGTTTCATCAGGCTTTACAATAAGTTTTAATGTACATTAATACAACATGCAATAATAAAATGTACCTAATTATGTTGGAAATCTATTTTCCATTATACCTGTTTTCCATGAATGCTGTGCCTATCGAGTATGATCTTTCAACATTTGTCGAAATTCATTCAGAGATTCTGCTTGTCTTATATTGCTGGGTAAGCTGTTCCAAAAAGCCGCACCACTATAGCTAAAGCTATTTTTAAGATAATTGGTGCGGGGTAAAAGAACAGCAAGTTTGTTCACATGCACAGTCTCGAAGCAAGTAAGAAGTTACATGGTTGCGATATGTAAATTTAGAACATGGATATTCGGGAACGAGGTTATTTAAATATTTAAAAACCATCAACGCTTTTTGAATTTGACATTGTATGTTTAGATTATCCCACCCTAGCTTTTCCAATAAGCTATTGGCACCGGCGTCAAAATTAGAAAAGGTCAACACCCGTGATAACGTTTTACCACAATTTCCCCAAACGATATTACAGTAGTCAAAATGTGGATGTATAAGAGCTTGATAAATAATGTGCAATGTTTTCAATGAAACAAATGACGTTAATCGCTTGATGGCACCGATACTTGAAGCAATTCGTTTTGTCAATTTATCGATATGACTACTCCAAGTAAGATTTTCGTCAATTAATCACACCAAGTGATCTAATGGTATTCCATTTATTTCAAAAGTAGGATTTTCAGGAAAAGTACTTAAACGTTGCCTCGACCCAATTAACATGTATTCAGTTTTAGTCAATCAGTAAAAGTTATTTGGAAATTTTTAAGTTCTAAGCTTTATAAAAGAGTTGTGTATTTTCTTCAATACAGCTAAACAAATTTGTATAAAGTTCTCAGTCGTATCAGAGAGTCCGCCCATGCTGAAAGCCAATCTTCGCTTATAAACTATAGAATCGCATTGTCTGCCGTTGTTTATCAGTGTCAGCGTTGACGTTGTACCAAAGTTCAGATCGGTTTGTGATTAAATTCATCTCGCTCTGATTTCTTCCCGGTCTGAAGATTGTCGGTTCGGCTCGATGTTGTACGTACTGCTATTTTGTCTTCTGTATGCAGGAAATGCAGCTTTCAGATCAAGGTTTGTGATACCTGTAATGTTTTACGTTCTTAAAACTTCAAAGAAAGTTCTTCGTGAATGTATTCTGACTCACTATACTAGTTACTCTTACTATAGTACATGACATCGAAACTCCACAGGAATGCCAAATGGTCGATCTAATCATAATTCGTTTGTTTAGATTTGATTTTTATGACCATTACTACACGCAGTTGTTTGAAAACGACCCGAACTTAAATGCTGGTTTCGATATTGATGCATTCAGAGAACGCCAACTTTATCTACACAACCATTACCGCCACAAACATGGAGTACCTCTAATGACTTTGGATAACACGTAAGTGTGAATCTTGTTGACATAGTATAGGCATCGATTTTTGAAAGAGTCCAGTTGAACCGAATCTCAAATAAGCTTTCTTGCATGCCTTTCCTCTCTGATTCAATATAGGTTATTCTTGACTTGCAACTACTTGCACGTCGGCCATGTTGGTGGTATTTCAACAAACGAATCTCCTTATTTTTCATTGAATTTGGCACCAACATGGCCGCCATTTGATTGTCTTTTAATTCTCAAACGATTGCTCCAATAGGCTAGTTCATGACCATGTCCATGCCCTCACTGTGTCCTTTTTCAAAAAAATTAAAAGGCATTCTATAACGGCTGATTCACATTTTCGACCAAACGCCGCAAGTGAAAAAGCATGTACATTTTATGTCAATTTTGGGAAAATGCATCAAAACATTTCTGGACCTGTGTTGGATTATATTGAAGGAAGGCAGAAGCTGAGGGGAAATTTCATTTGTAGCTTTGCGCTTTTGCAATACGTTCAAACTTTAACAGCCATGCAGTACTGCCATATATAACTGATAAACATATCCGGGCACATGATACTTATTGAGAAATATTACTATAAACTTTATGTATTTTCTGATTTAAAACAGTAAAGACAGTCTTTTAATTAAATCTCGGGCGAAAGTAAACTTGCTTTCGACGTACCTGACCACTCCGAATCGAAACTCGGAAATGCTCTCGAGTGTATAATTTGATATCGGGGTTCGTCGAAAAATCCGTAAGTTAAAACTTACGGGATACAAAGGGTTGATTTAAATATTAGAAAGGTTTCCGGTGTTTTGCTGAAAATATAGTATTATTACTTTATCCAATAAGATGCTAATCGTTTCATATACAAACGGTTTGCACATAGTGATAATTGCGTCTTCTATTAAATATGCACTGTAAATATATTCTGTGCATAATTAATAAGCAGTACATAACAAAAGAAAAAAAACAATAAATTATGTGTCTTGTTAAACAATAAGCTTAAAACAGTTATATGAACAATAATTTAATTTGATTCCATATGTTATGCCTGTTTAAATTATAATTCATGCATGAATTTGAGATCCAAATGGATTTGTTTTCAAAAGTTTTGCACCCAATTCCCAACGATCAACGATGGAAAAATGCAATTTCGATTCATACTTTCGATTCATACTTGGTCATTTTCCCATATAATAATAATACAAAAGCCTGATTGTTATTGCTGTGTAAAAAATAATACCGAAAACACAATATCAAACGCACACAGACATGCTGAAGTTGGTTACTTCACTGCAATGGAATTGTCCGTTTGATTAAACAATGCCAGCATTGTTTGTCTGGTGTTAAAGCAGCACTAATATAGGAGCCTGACTAATAAATATTCTCCTCTATCATTAGACATTACATGTAACAGCTTGACTCAACAAGCTCAAGAATATGCGGAGGAATTGGCTTTAAACGACCAAGGACTGGTTCACTGTTTCAATTTGGAAGGTTGTGACTATTATGGTGCTGCACAAAATTTGGCATCGGCTGAAGGTTACACTGAAGTTGAAGCTAATGTGACTGTTATGTGGTAATTTCATTCTCTGTGTTTTTAGAATTAGTTTGTTATCTTTTATGAAGGCTATTGCATGGCAATAAAATGCCATTTTGCTTCCATTTGACTAATAATCATTCATTTGTTTATTTGACGCCTATAATTGACATTCAGAACCACAGTTAGTCCAACATGTTGAATACTTTTCAGTTCAAAAATTTAGAGAAGTAAACGAAATATGACATAGGTGGTTTGCGACCAATCCATAGGGATTAAAGAACAAATATATTCGCCATATAACTAGCCTGCGTGGCAGGCGTTCTATTGTTTTAGAGTGTGTGCTTTTCTTTTGAGAGAGCGCGCTAGGTGAGAAGTTAGAGCGCGCTCTAAACAAAACTCCCTCCCCCACAATAGAACGAACGCCTGCCACGCAGGCTACGCCACTGCATATAAGCTCTATGAAATATACATTGCAAACAAGCAAAATCCATAATTGGCGCCGGTGGCGTCGGGTGAAAATAACAAGGCGCCTTAAAAATATTGTAACTCAAATTAAATTTGCATTTCCGATGGCCGATTTGTATTCGGAGTTTTGAGATAAAATTGCAGCTGAATCGTAGCATGTAGCTAAGACTGGAGAATTAAAATGTGCATATCAAAGTTTTCAACTATTCATTTGTGTTTCACATATAGCCACAATAGAACTGTCATTGTAAATGATTTTTGTATTGGCTAATTTTGTCTGAGCGGTTCCCAGGGTATATACGCGTACTGTAGTAGAAAAGCTGGGTCTTGAGGCTGCGAATTGGTAGGAGCCTATCTTCTACACCAAATCACAGCGAAGTATGGCAAAACATTTGGACTCTATAGGGATGATGGTCTCGGGATTTAGAAGGACTCATCTCGAAAGATCGAGCTAATAAAAAAATACCTTTGTGCAATTTTTAAAAATCACGGCCTCAAAATCACAATAGAAGCAAACTTCTTGGATGTTACTTTAAATCTAGAAAATGGAAAATACATGCCATATACTATGCCCAATAATGTGCCCCGTTATGTCCATATATAGAAAGTCGAACCACCCATCCACCATTTTGAAGGACATACCTGAATCCATCAACAAAATAAAGACTCAAAGAAACCTTTGATTAGAGGCAGTGCTATTTACCTTTACTGATTGATCTTTTTCTTTATAGAAATTTCACACTCCAACATCTTTTCTGTGCGATATTTTATAGTCCTTATGCTGTACTACCATTGTTTCTGATGCTAGAAACTATGATCTGCCAATCTTTACATTTTTATACATTACATACAAAAAAAAATTAAATCAGTTTAGAACTACACATTTACACATTACGATGATCTCATAAACGACCTACAGCGAATTCTGTAGAAAAGAACTTTGGTCTGGGATCAGGAAAGACTGTCCTAGTGTTCACATTTATATACATTACATACAAAAAAATTTAAATCAGTTTAGGAGTACACATTTACACATTACGATGATCTCATAAACGACCTACGGCAAATTCTGTAGAAAAGAACTTTGGTCGGAGATCAGGAAAGGCTGTCCTAGTGTTCACATTTATATACATTACATACAAAAAAAATTTAAATCTGTTTAGGACTACACATTACGATGATCTCATAAACGACCTACGGCAAATTCTGTAGAAAAGAACTTTGGTCGGAGATCAGGAAAGACTGTCCTAGTGTTCACATTTATATAGATTACATACAAAAAAAATTTAAACCAGTATAGGAATACACATTTACACATTTACACATTACGATGATCTCATAAACAACCTACGGCGAATTCTGTAGAAATAACTTTGGTCGGAGATCAGGAAAGACTGTCCTAGTGTTCACATTTTTATACATTACAGACAAAAAAAATTTAAATCAGTTTAGGACTACACATTTACACATCACGATGATCTCATAAACGACCTACAGCGAATTCTGTAGAAAAGAACTTTGGTCAGAGATCAGTAAAGACTGTCCTAGTGTTCACATTTATATACATTACATACAAAAAAAATTTAAATCTGTTTAGGACTACACATTACGATGATCTCATAAACGACCTACGGCAAATTCTGTAGGAAAGAACTTTGGTCGGAGATCAGGAAAGACTGTTCTAGTGTTCACATTTATATACATTACATACAAAAAAAATTTAAATCAGTTTAGGACTACACATTTACACATTACGATGATCTCATAAACGACCTACGGCAAATTCTGTAGAAAAGAACTTTGGTCGGAGATCAGGAAAGACTGTCCTAGTGTTCACATTTATATACATTACATACAAAAAAAATTTAAATCTGTTTAGGACTACACATTACGATGATCTCATAAACGACCTACGGCAAATTCTGTAGAAAAGAACTTTGGTCGGAGATCAGGAAAGACTGTTCTAGTGTTCACATTTATATACATTACATACAAAAAAAATTTAAATCAGTTTAGGACTACACATTTAGACATTACGATGATCTCATAAACGACCTATGGCAAATTCTGTAGAAAAGAACTTTGGTCGGAGATCAGGAAAGACTGTCCTAGTGTTCACATTTATATACATTACATACAAAAAAAATTTAAATCTGTTTAGGACTACACATTACGATGATCTCATAAACGACCTACGGCAAATTCTGTGGAAAAGAACTTTGGTCGGATCTCAGGAAAGACTGTCCTAGTGTTCATATTTATATAGATTACATACAAAAAAAATTTAAACCAGTATAGGAATACACATTTACACATTTACACATTACGATGATCTCATAAACAACCTACGGCGAATTCTGTAGAAATAACTTTGGTCGGAGATCAGGAAAGACTGTCCTAGTGTTCACATTTTTATACATTACAGACAAAAAAAATTTAAATCAGTTTAGGACTACACATTTACACATTACGATGATCTCATAAACGACCTACAGCGAATTCTGTAGAAAAGAACTTTGGTCGGAGATCAGGAAAGACTGTCCTAGTGTTCACATTTATATAGATTACATACAAAAAAAATTTAAACCAGTATAGGAATACACATTTACACATTTACACATTACGATGATCTCATAAACAACCTACGGCGAATTCTGTAGAAATAACTTTGGTCGGAGATCAGGAAAGACTGTCCTAGTGTTCACATTTTTATACATTACAGACAAAAAAAATTTAAATCAGTTTAGGACTACACATTTACACATTACGATGATCTCATAAACGACCTACAGCGAATTCTGTAGAAAAGAACTTTGGTCAGAGATCAGTAAAGACTGTCCTAGTGTTCACATTTATATACATTACATACAAAAAAAATTTAAATCTGTTTAGGACTACACATTACGATGATCTCATAAACGACCTACGGCAAATTCTGTAGAAAAGAACTTTGGTCGGAGATCAGGAAAGACTGTTCTAGTGTTCACATTTATATACATTACATACAAAAAAAATTTAAATCAGTTTAGGACTACACATTTACACATTACGATGATCTCATAAACGACCTACGGCAAATTCTGTAGAAAAGAACTTTGGTCGGAGATCAGGAAAGACTGTCCTAGTGTTCACATTTATATACATTACATACAAAAAAAATTTAAATCTGTTTAGGACTACACATGATGATCTCATAAACGACCTACGGCAAATTCTGTAGAAAAGAACTTTGGTCGGAGATCAGGAAAGACTGTTCTAGTGTTCACATTTATATACATTACATACAAAAAAAATTTAAATCAGTTTAGGACTACACATTTAGACATTACGATGATCTCATAAACGACCTATGGCAAATTCTGTAGAAAAGAACTTTGGTCGGAGATCAGGAAAGACTGTCCTAGTGTTCACATTTATATACATTACATACAAAAAAAATTTAAATCTGTTTAGGACTACACATTACGATGATCTCATAAACGACCTACGGCAAATTCTGTAGAAAAGAACTTTGGTCGGAGATCAGGAAAGACTGTCCTAGTGTTCACATTTATATAGATTACATACAAAAAAAATTTAAATCTGTTTAGGACTACACATTACGATGATCTCATAAACGACCTACAGCGAATTCTGTAGAAAAGAACTTTGGTCAGAGATCAGGAAAGACTGTCCTAGTGTTCACATTTATATACATTACATACAAAAAAAATTTAAATCTGTTTAGGACTACACATTACGATGATCTCATAAACGACCTACGGCAAATTCTGTAGAAAAGAACTTTGGTCGGAGATCAGGAAAGACTGTCCTAGTGTTCACATTTATATACATTACATACAAAAAAAATTTAAATCTGTTTAGGACTACACATTACGATGATCTCATAAACGACCTACGGCAAATTCTGTAGAAAATAACTTTGGTCGGAGATCAGGAAAGACTGTTCTAGTGTTCACATTTATATACATTACATACAAAAAAAATTTAAATCTGTTTAGGACTACACATTACGATGATCTCATAAATGACGTACGGCAAATTCTGTAGAAAAGAACTTTGGTCGGAGATCAGGAAAGACTGTCCTAGTGTTCACATTTATATACATTACATACAAAAAAAATTTTAATCTGTTTAGGACTACACATTACGATGATCTCATAAACGACCTACGGCAAATTCTGTAGAAAAGAACTTTGGTCGGAGATCAGGAAAGACTGTCCTAGTGTTCACATTTATATACATTACATACAAAAAAAATTTAAATCTGTTTAGGACTACACATTACGATGATCTCATAAACGACCTACGGCAAATTCTGTAGAAAAGAACTTTGGTCGGAGATCAGGAAAGACTGTCCTAGTGTTCACATTTATATAGATTACATACAAAAAAAATTTAAATCTGTTTAGGACTACACATTACGATGATCTCATAAACGACCTACAGCGAATTCTGTAGAAAAGAACTTTGGTCAGAGATCAGGAAATACTGTCCTAGTGTTCACATTTAGGACATTACATACAAAAAAAAATTTAATCTGTTTAGGACTACACATTACGATGATCTCATAAACGACCTACGGCAAATTCTGTAGAAAAGAACTTTGGTCGAAGATCAGGAAAGACTGTCCTAGTGTTCACATTTATATAGATTACATAAAAAAAAAATTTAAATCTGTTTAGGACTACACATTACAATGATCTCATAAACGACCTACGGCAAATTCTGTAGAAAAGAACTTTGGTCGGAGATCAGGAAAGACTGTCCTAGTGTTCACATTTATATACATTACATACAAAAAAAATTTAAATCTGTTTAGGACTACACATTACGATGATCTCATAAACGACCTACGGCATGCAAATTCTGTAGAAAAGAACTTTGGTCGGAGATCAGGAAAGACTGTCCTAGTGTTCACATTTATATACATTACATACAAAAAAAATTTAAATCTGTTTAAGACTACACATTACGATGATCTCATAAACGACCTACGGCAAATTCTGTAGAAAAGAACTTTGGTCGGAGATCAGGAAAGACTGTCCTAGTGTTCACATTTATATAGATTACATACAAAAAAAATTTAAATCTGTTTAGGACTACACATTACAATGATCTCATAAACGACCTACGGCAAATTCTGTAGAAAAGAACTTTGGTCGGAGATCAGGAAAGACTGTCCTAGTGTTCACATTTATATACATTACATACAAAAAAAATTTAAATCTGTTTAGGACTACACATTACGATGATCTCATAAACGACCTACGGCAAATTCTGTAGAAAAGAACTTTGGTCGGAGATCAGGAAAGACTGTTCTAGTGTTCACATTTATATACATTACATACAAAAAAAATTTAAATCAGTTTAGGACTACACATTTACACATTACGATGATCTCATAAACGACCTACGGCAAATTCTGTAGAAAAGAACTTTGGTCGGAGATCAGGAAAGACTGTCCTAGTGTTCACATTTATATACATTACATACAAAAAAAATTTAAATCTGTTTAGGACTACACATTACGATGATCTCATAAACGACCTACAGCGAATTCTGTAGAAAAGAACTTTGGTCAGAGATCAGGAAAGACTGTCCTAGTGTTCACATTTATATACATTACATACAAAAAAAAATTTAATCTGTTTAGGACTACACATTACGATGATCTCATAAACGACCTACGGCAAATTCTGTAGAAAAGAACTTTGGTCGGAGATCAGGAAAGACTGTCCTAGTGTTCACATTTATATACATTACATACAAAAAAAATTTAAATCTGTTTAGGACTACACATTACGATGATCTCATAAACGACCTACGGCAAATTCTGTAGGAAAGAACTTTGGTCGGAGATCAGGAAAGACTGTTCTAGTGTTCACATTTATATACATTACATACAAAAAAAATTTAAATCAGTTTAGGACTACACATTTACACATTACGATGATCTCATAAACGACCTACGGCAAATTCTGTAGAAAAGAACTTTGGTCGGAGATCAGGAAAGACTGTCCTAGTGTTCACATTTATATACATTACATACAAAAAAAATTTAAATCTGTTTAGGACTACACATTACGATGATCTCATAAACGACCTACGGCAAATTCTGTAGAAAAGAACTTTGGTCGGAGATCAGGAAAGACTGTCCTAGTGTTCACATTTATATACATTACATACAAAAAAAATTTAAATCTGTTTAGGACTACACATTACGATGATCTCATAAACGACCTACGGCAAATTCTGTAGAAAAGAACTTTGGTCGGAGATCAGGAAAGACTGTCCTAGTGTTCACATTTATATACATTACATACAAAAAAAATTTAAATCTGTTTAGGACTACACACATTACGATGATCTCATAAACGACCTACGGCAAATTCTGTAGAAAAGAACTTTGGTCGGAGATCAGGAAAGACTGTCCTAGTGTTCACATTTATATAGATTACATACAAAAAAAATTTAAATCTGTTTAGGACTACACATTACGATGATCTCATAAACGACCTACGGCAAATTCTGTAGAAAAGAACTTTGGTCGGAGATCAGGAAAGACTGTCCTAGTGTTCACATTTATATACATTACATACAAAAAAAATTTAAATCTGTTTAGGACTACACATTACGATGATCTCATAAACGACCTACGGCAAATTCTGTAGAAAAGAACTTTGGTCGGAGATCAGGAAAGACTGTCCTAGTGTTCACATTTATATACATTACATACAAAAAAAATTTAAATCTGTTTAGGACTACACACATGATGATCTCATAAACGACCTACGGCAAATTCTGTAGAAAAGAACTTTGGTCGGAGATCAGCAAAGACTGTCCTAGTGTTCACATTTATATACATTACATACAAAAAAAATTTAAATCTGTTTAAGACTACACATTACGATGATCTCATAAACGACCTACGGCAAATTCTGTAGAAAAGAACTTTGGTCGGAGATCAGGAAAGACTGTCCTAGTGTTCACATTTATATACATTACATACAAAAAAAATTTAAATCTGTTTAAGACTACACATTACAATGATCTCATAAACGACCTACGGCAAATTCTGTAGAAAAGAACTTTGGTCGGAGATCAGGAAAGACTGTCCTAGTGTTCACATTTATATACATTACATACAAAAAAAATTTAAATCTGTTTAGGACTACACATTACGATGATCTCATAAACGACCTACGGCAAATTCTGTAGAAAAGAACTTTGGTCGGAGATCAGGAAAGACTGTTCTAGTGTTCACATTTATATACATTACATACAAAAAAAATTTAAATCAGTTTAGGACTACACATTTACACATTACGATGATCTCATAAACGACCTACGGCAAATTCTGTAGAAAAGAACTTTGGTCGGAGATCAGGAAAGACTGTCCTAGTGTTCACATTTATATACATTACATACAAAAAAAATTTAAATCTGTTTAGGACTACACATTACGATGATCTCATAAACGACCTACGGCAAATTCTGTAGAAAAGAACTTTGGTCGGAGATCAGGAAAGACTGTCCTAGTGTTCACATTTATATACATTACATACAAAAAAAAATTTAATCTGTTTAGGACTACACATTACGATGATCTCATAAACGACCTACGGCAAATTCTGTAGAAAAGAACTTTGGTCGGAGATCAGGAAAGACTGTCCTAGTGTTCACATTTATATAGATTACATACAAAAAAAATTTAAATCTGTTTAGGACTACACATTACGATGATCTCATAAACGACCTACGGCAAATTCTGTAGAAAAGAACTTTGGTCGGAGATCAGGAAAGACTGTCCTAGTGTTCACATTTATATAGATTACATACAAAAAAAATTTAAATCTGTTTAGGACTACACACATGATGATCTCATAAACGACCTACGGCAAATTCTGTAGAAAAGAACTTTGGTCGGAGATCAGGAAAGACTGTTCTAGTGTTCACATTTATATACATTACATACAAAAAAAATTTAAATCAGTTTAGGACTACACATTTACACATTACGATGATCTCATAAACGACCTATGGCAAATTCTGTAGAAAAGAACTTTGGTCGGAGATCAGGAAAGACTGTCCTAGTGTTCACATTTATATACATTACATACAAAAAAAATTTAAATCTGTTTAGGACTACACATTACGATGATCTCATGAACGCCCTACGGCAAATTCTGTAGAAAAGAACTTTGGTCGGAGATCAGGAAAGACTGTCCTAGTGTTCACATTTATATACATTACATACAAAAAAAATTTAAATCTGTTTAGGACTACACATTACGATGATCTCATAAACGACCTACGGCAAATTCTGTAGAAAAGAACTTTGGTCGGAGACCAGGAAAGACTGTTCTAGTGTTCACATTTATATACATTACATACAAAAAAAATTTAAATCTGTTTAGGACTACACATTACGATGATCCCATAAATGACGTACGGCAAATTCTGTATAAAAGAACGTTGGTCGGAGATCAGGAAAGACTGTCCTAGTGTTCACATTTATATACATTACATACAAAATTTTTTAATCTGTTTAGGACTACACATTACGATGATCTCATAAACGACCTACGGCAAATTCTGTAGAAAAGAACTTTGGTCGGAGATCAGGAAAGACTGTCCTAGTGTTCACATTTATATACATTACATACAAAAAAAATTTAAATCTGTTTAGGACTACACATTACGATGATCTCATAAACGACCTACGGCAAATTCTGTAGAAAAGAACTTTGGTCGGAGATCAGGAAAGACTGTCCTAGTGTTCACATTTATATAGATTAGATACAAAAAAAATTTAAATCTGTTTAGGACTACACATTACGATGATCTCATAAACGACCTACAGCGAATTCTGTAGAAAAGAACTTTGGTCAGAGATCAGGAAATACTGTCCTAGTGTTCACATTTAGGACATTACATACAAAAAAAATTTTAATCTGTTTAGGACTACACATTACGATGATCTCATAAACGACCTACGGCAAATTCTGTAGAAAAGAACTTTGGTCGGAGATCAGGAAAGACTGTCCTAGTGTTCACATTTATATAGATTACATACAAAAAAAATTTAAATCTGTTTAGGACTACACATTACGATGATCTCATAAACGACCTACAGCGAATTCTGTAGAAAAGAACTTTGGTCAGAGATCAGGAAAGACTGTCCTAGTGTTCACATTTATATAGATTACATACAAAAAAAATTTAAATCTGTTTAGGACTACACATTACGATGATCTCATAAACGACCTACGGCAAATTCTGTAGAAAAGAACTTTGGTCGGAGATCAGGAAAGACTGTTCTAGTGTTCACATTTATATACATTACATACAAAAAAAATTTAAATCAGTTTAGGACTACACATTTAGACATTACGATGATCTCATAAACGACCTATGGCAAATTCTGTAGAAAAGAACTTTGGTCGGAGATCAGGAAAGACTGTCCTAGTGTTCACATTTATATACATTACATACAAAAAAAATTTAAATCTGTTTAGGACTACACATTACGATGATCTCATAAACGACCTACGGCAAATTCTGTAGAAAAGAACTTTGGTCGGAGATCAGGAAAGACTGTCCTAGTGTTCACATTTATATACATTACATACAAAAAAAATTTAAATCTGTTTAGGACTACACATTACGATGATCTCATAAACGACCTACGGCAAATTCTGTAGAAAAGAACTTTGGTCGGAGATCAGAAAGACTGTCCTAGTGTTCACATTTATATACATTACATACAAAAAAAATTTAAATCTGTTTAGGACTACACATTACGATGATCTCATAAACGACCTACGGCAAATTCTGTAGAAAAGAACTTTGGTCGGAGATCAGGAAAGACTGTTCTAGTGTTCACATTTATATACATTACATACAAAAAAAATTTAAATCTGTTTAGGACTACACATTACGATGATCTCATAAATGACGTACGGCAAATTCTGTAGAAAAGAACTTTGGTCGGAGATCAGGAAAGACTGTCCTAGTGTTCACATTTATATACATTACATACAAAAAATCTTTTAATCTGTTTAGGACTACACATTACGATCATCTCATAAACGACCTACGGCAAATTCTGTAGAAAAGAACTTTGGTCGGAGATCAGGAAAGACTGTCCTAGTGTTCACATTTATATACATTACATACAAAAAAAATTTAAATCTGTTTAGGACTACACATTACGATGATCTCATAAACGACCTACGGCAAATTCTGTAGAAAAGAACTTTGGTCGGAGATCAGGAAAGACTGTCCTAGTGTTCACATTTATATAGATTACATACAAAAAAAATTTAAATCTGTTTAGGACTACACATTACGATGATCTCATAAACGACCTACAGCGAATTCTGTAGAAAAGAACTTTGGTCAGAGATCAGGAAATACTGTCCTAGTGTTCACATTTAGGACATTACATACAAAAAAAAATTTAATCTGTTTAGGACTACACATTACGATGATCTCATAAACGACCTACGGCAAATTCTGTAGAAAAGAACTTTGGTCGAAGATCAGGAAAGACTGTCCTAGTGTTCACATTTATATAGATTACATACAAAAAAAATTTAAATCTGTTTAGGACTACACATTACAATGATCTCATAAACGACCTACGGCAAATTCTGTAGAAAAGAACTTTGGTCGGAGATCAGGAAAGACTGTCCTAGTGTTCACATTTATATACATTACATACAAAAAAAATTTAAATCTGTTTAGGACTACACATTACGATGATCTCATAAACGACCTACGGCAAATTCTGTAGGAAAGAACTTTGGTCGGAGATCAGGAAAGACTGTCCTAGTGTTCACATTTATATACATTACATACAAAAAAAATTTAAATCAGTTTAGGACTACACATTTACACATTACGATGATCTCATAAACGACCTACGGCAAATTCTGTAGAAAAGAACTTTGGTCGGAGATCAGGAAAGACTGTCCTAGTGTTCACATTTATATACATTACATACAAAAAAAATTTAAATCTGTTTAGGACTACACATTACGATGATCTCATAAACGACCTACGGCAAATTCTGTAGAAAAGAACTTTGGTCGGAGATCAGGAAAGACTGTCCTAGTGTTCACATTTATATAGATTACATACAAAAAAAATTTAAATCTGTTTAGGACTACACATTACGATGATCTCATAAACGACCTACAGCGAATTCTGTAGAAAAGAACTTTGGTCAGAGATCAGGAAAGACTGTCCTAGTGTTCACATTTATATACATTACATACAAAAAAAAATTTAATCTGTTTAGGACTACACATTACGATGATCTCATAAACGACCTGCGGCAAATTCTGTAGAAAAGAACTTTGGTCGGAGATCAGGAAAGACTGTCCTAGTGTTCACATTTATATACATTACATACAAAAAAAATTTAAATCTGTTTAGGACTACACATTACGATGATCTCATAAACGACCTACGGCAAATTCTGTAGAAAAGAACTTTGGTCGGAGATCAGGAAAGACTGTCCTAGTGTTCACATTTATATAGATTACATACAAAAAAATTTTAAATCTGTTTAGGACTACACATTACGATGATCTCATAAACGACCTACGGCAAATTCTGTAGAAAAGAACTTTGGTCGGAGATCAGGAAAGACTGTCCTAGTGTTCACATTTATATAGATTACATACAAAAAAAATTTATCTGCCCGTGCAAGATGTTGCAATTGGATCAATTACATTAGATAAAGTAATAAAAGACAGCTGCCCATGCTAGCTGAATATGAAAAATCTCGATCCAACCACAACGTCCGCCCGTGCAAGATGTTGCAATTGGATCAAAGACATGAGCGTTACACTGCCCCGCCAGTGTAACTAAACAGATTAAGACTTAGGTAGAAAAATTAGAAATACGTATGTATTTGTGGAAGGCATTGGATTTCCATCGGCCGAGTGTCCGAATTTGGGCATCAGACATACCATGTTTAGCTGCATATGAGGCAGCACCGATACGAAAACTGTGTCCTTTATACCTTGCCGGGTCAAGACCGCAATGCTTTATTGTCAGAGCCAAATAGTTGGAGAAACAATCACGTGTTATAGGGCGGCCAGTATTATCTAAAAACAGGGCCCCAGGGAGGCTTCCTCGCAAGGATAAATAATGAAACACCAACTTAACAGGACAATGTACCTGTTGGGGTAAGATGTCAATTGAGAAGGGTCGTTGATTATAGCTATGTTTATATTGATAAAAAGTTAGGGTAAGATGTGTTATTTGACCCTTTGTATCGAATTGCTTAGATAATTGATTGATCTGCAATGGCATGGGAAGACTAGGCTTAGACGAGGTAATTTCCCAATTCGTAGAAATCCAAAATGCCAAGACGCACATAGCTCGAAATAGGCTTACTTCGTAATAAGTTGGTAAAACTACCCCAGCGACATCAATAAGTTTGTGAAGAATGTGTAGGTTATGGGAAGCCGAACATCAAGTCGATGTCCCAATTTCCCATACCCTTCAGCATTTGTATAATATAAAAAAATTTTGTAGGGTCTGGAACACCATATAACTTGTGAGAATAACCTAATGCAGACACATAGGTATTAACTGTTGATGGCGCATAATTTTGGTTGAACAAATGTGCAATAAATAAAGCCAGTGTACCTGGACATACGGGAAAGTTAAATCGTGCAGATTGAAAGACAGAGTGGTGAAAAGCTCGAATAATTTCCATGCTCTGTGATAGGTGGGTTTTGAAGAAGGTTGTAAACTTGAAGTGATGAGAGTCTTCACTACATTTGCCAGTTCTGAGGCAACAAATGTTGTGGGATCACAGTTGGTTGGGGGTCCGTCTGCAGTGGAACAAGTTGGCGAAAAATGTGGACCTGTAACCGAGACAATGAGTCAGCTAACTTATTTTTATGCCTGGAATGTGTTTGGCCTTGAATAAGATGTTGCGTTTTAAACAGATATGACCATCTTCCGGACAAAAACATTAGGTCTTATCCCGGCAGGTTTGTTTGTTAATAACTGAAACCAGGGCTTCGTTATCAGTGAAAAATAAAATGGACTGGTTTTGCATATGTTGACCCCAAAGGTAGAGACTTAGCACGATGGGATAGAATTCCAATACCGCAATATTGTAGGTTAACCAATTGTTAGGCCACGCCCCATAGCACCAGTGATTGCCGAAAATAGCCCCAAAACCTAAGCTACCAGCTGCATCCGTATAAAGATTTAACTGGGGTGAAGTATTCCAATTATCATCTAAGAAAAAACTTTTCCCATTAAAATCCACTAAAAATTTTTGCCAAACATCAAGATCTGCTTTAACTTCTTTATTCAGGCGAACAAAATGGTGAGGAGCACGCAAACCTATTGTAAGGTCAATGAGACGACGTAGGAATGCTCGACCTGGTGAAACTACAGCACATGCAAAATTGAGCAACCCACAAAGTGATTGCACCTCTTTAAGTGTGACCTTTTTACGACGCAAAAATTCTGAAATTAAATTAGTAGCTTTCTAATTTATCCAAGGGGAGGCGAGCTTCCATTTCAATGGTGTCAAGCTCGATGCCTGCAAATGAAAGAGTGGTAGATGGGCCTACTGTTTTATCTGGTGCCATGGGGATGCCCAAATAATCACATACTTTAAGAAACAGTTCGAGCTGCTTCACACAGTTGATGAAGGGATGCCACAATTAAGAAATCATCCAACAGATGAAGGATCCAATCTATGAGCAATTTTCTTCTGGCAATCCATTCAACAGCTGTGCTAAAAACCTCAAAAGTTTTGCAAGAGCTAGAACAACCCATAGGCATACACCGGTCATAATAGTATACACCTTTCCATTTTATTCCAAGAAGGTCATAATCCTCTGGGCGTATGGGAATGAGACGAAAGGCATTGCGAATGTCTGTCTTGGCAAGGAAACAGCCACGACCGGCCTTCTTAATTAATTGTATAGCATGAGCAATAGTAGCATAACTAACAGTTGTGTTTTCTGATGAAATACCGTCATTAACAGACGTACCTTTTGGAAAAGAAAGGTGGTGAATTAAACGAAATTCACCACGAGTCTTTTTTGGTACAACCCCCAAAGGGGAAATCCGAAAATTGGAGAACGGTGGTGCAGAAAAAGGACCGGCCAGCCTATGGGCATCTAACTCTTTAGCTAACTTTTTGTCAACAACATCTGCATGATCGATACATGATGATAAATTATTAGCTTCAAAGGACTGTTTAAGTCCTTCAAAGTGTAAAGAAAACCCAAACTTGAAACCAGACATTAAATAGTTAAATTTGTCAAGTGGATAACCATCTAAGAAAACTGCAAACCTATCATATCTTATTGGGGTTGGCAGGGGAGACACCGGAAGCTGGGGACATTTTGGCATTTCGTTGGAATTGGCGAAAATTAGTTTGGGGACGAAAATTAGTTTGGGGACGAAAATTACATTGGAATCCTCTATGGTTCCCTTCACATTTAAAACATGAATGTTTGTGATCACATCCATCACAGTCACCTCCTTTATGGTACTTAAAACAAAAACCGCGAGGGACATGCCGAGACATACCATTGGAATTAGACGAGTGCCCCGGTCGTTAGACAAGGATGGTGATTTCTTGTGTTGAACAGGCTGGGAACGAAGCCATAGTTCCCAATGAATTTCACCCCATTGTAGCAACTGCTTATGGCTTTGTTTCAGAAAACGGAAATTCTCATCATAAAACCCCAATTGTGTCCCCTAGATGCCAGGTCCCTAACAATATCACCATACTTCATGAGGGCAGGGGCCTCAGAAGGATATTTGCTGGTGTAAATCACAAAGATATGAAAGGCCTGCAACCATGTCTCAAACGAATTAATTTTACGGGTTTTAACACTAGGCTCCAAAAATAAGGACGGAGCATCTCGATTGACGTTGAAACACTGATTTTGAAACGCTCTTCAGCAGCAGAACTGGACAATAAAGAGCTAAGCTCGATGTATTCATCGTTCCAAATTTTTGATTTCAACTTGTCTGAAACACGGGCATCAAGAGGGAGACTGGAAGACCTGAATAATAAACCAGGGGTGCTCCCAGTTGAAGGCAAACTCTCACCTGCAATGACTGCATGAGCACCTTGGATGCCACTTTGGACCAAGGACATGATGGCTGGTTGGCAACAACCCCGGGCAGTGGTGGACCTGGCTGCTGTAAAGGCATAACTGGAATACTGGTCGGCTGTATTGTTGGCACGATTGGTGGTTGAACAAATGGTATGGCTGACTGCTCTACTGGCACTGGCTGGATGACTGGCACTGGCTGGATGACTGGCACTGGCTGGATGACTGGTACTGGCTGGACGACTGGTACTGGTTGCAATAATGGAGCTAGGCGCTGTGTCACTTGCTCGGTCACAGTTGCCACAATCCTCTCGAGCATACCATCAGGGAGGCCATTTGGAACTGCAGGCATCTCCTGTTGGACTGGTTCAGGCTCCCGACGCGGTCTACGGCGTGGCGGCTCCCCCCTTTCCGGAGTCGCTACACCAGCCTTTCTCGTTGGCCGTTTCTGACGGGATGAACGTCTCATACTGGAATTAAAAATTAACAGAAAAGCAGCATTGTTGCCATAAGAAATATACCCCTGGTATGGCATACAATTATAAATGAAAATATGCTGCAGAAAACAAGAGGCAAAAAATATTACCATCTAGGGATACATAACTTCTCCCAAACAAGATGGTGGAAACATATATGAACCAGTGTTAACCTAACCACCTGGGATACATAACTTCTCCCAAACAAGGTGGTACCACCTGGGATACATAACTTCTCCCAAACAAGGTGGTATAAATATATGTGAACCAGTGATACCTAACCACCTGGGATACATAACTTCTCCCAAACAAGGTGGTATAAACATAGGTGAACCAGTGATAACCTAACCACCTGGGATACATAACTTCTCCCAAACAAGATGGTATAAATATATGTGAACCAGTGATAACCCAACCACCTGGGATACATAACTTCTCCCAAACAAGGTGGTACCACCTGGGATACATAACTTCTCCCAAACAAAGTGGTATAAACATATGTGAACCAGTGATAACCTAACCACCTGGGATACATAACTTCTCCCAAACAAGATGGCGTAATCAGACATGACGTGGCTGGCCAGGCATGGCTGACAAGTTGCCGCCGCAAAAACAAGGCCTTTACTGCCATAAAACTAGTGATAACTTAACCACCTGGGATACATAACTTCTCCCAACAAGGTGCAACATTTAGTAATGTATAGTAAATTCATGCAGTGATTAAGGGATACATAGCTTCTCCTTATTTGAATAACAAAATATGAGATATTATTGATTGAAAATTATCAAAATTAGAACAAAGTCAGTAGACAATAACTGATGATTTAATTATAAAATAAGATTATTTAAGCATACGAAGGGCCTTCAAAATGGCTCCCCTATAACTTCTATACAGTGAGTACTGACCTTGGGCATTAACATGAACGCCATCAGGCAAGTATAAATTAATAGAAGGGTTAGAAAAACCCCTGTGTGTCCAACAAAAAACATTAGGTATAGACTCTAAAGCAGGCTTAGACAAACAATTGAAAATATGGGCTGACTCATTGAAACTGTCAGCATTCGGGAAGGAATCACAACGAGGTATCACATGACAAACCCCCACCACGTGTGTGGAAAATTCGTCAAACAATAGCCGCACTAGCTTAACCAAATTCTTAACGACAATGTTGGGTGTTGTGTTTGAAAGATCGTTAGTTCCAATCTCAAGAATAATGATATGTGGTTTAAGTCGATTGATAACATGTAAATCAAATCCTTGTAATTTTCTAATAGTGCGACCCCCAATGCCAAACATGGAAACAATAGCGCGTTCAGCAAGGTTGAAATCAACACGAGCGCGCGGATCAAATTGGTTCGAAAGATCGTCGCGAAGACGACGAATAAAGGAATGTCCTAACACTAAAACTGTAGGGGGAGCACTAGTCATTATACCTATGTTAGAACACAAAATAAATCACACGAGGAGGGATGCGACAAAACAATGAACACTCACAAATCGATTGAATGTCTAGACCGCAAAAGCGCACACAATTAAAATTATATAATAAGCAAGTATATAGATAAAAGTGAGTATATTAAGGAAATGAAAATGTTCAAATACCTTGTAAAATGTAGAAAGTAGAAAGGATCACGTAGAAAGGATCAGATAGATAAAATTATTTCAAAAAGTGTAAACTGGACTACTGTAGTCGGTGAACACGATGCTGAAAAGATCGATGAACACGTGTGAACCAATTTATAGTAAAACCCCCGGCAAAATTATGCAGGGGCAAAAACGGAAGTGAATAATATCAACCCATCTCCCCCGCAGTGTCCCTGATAACTACATAACAAAAAGACATAGAAGATGAGACATAAAATCCCTATTCGCTTGCAAATATTTTCTAAATCTGTTTAGCACTACACATTACGATGATCTCATAAACGACCTACAGCGAATTCTGTAGAAAAGAACTTTGGTCAGAGATCAGGAAAGACTGTCCTAGTGTTCACATTTATATACATTACATACAAAAAAAAATTTAATCTGTTTAGGACTACACATTACGATGATCTCATAAACGACCTACGGCAAATTCTGTAGAAAAGAACTTTGGTCGGAGATCAGGAAAGACTGTCCTAGTGTTCACATTTATATACATTACATACAAAAAAAATTTAAATCTGTTTAGGACTACACATTACGATGATCTCATAAACGACCTACGGCAAATTCTGTAGAAAAGAACTTTGGTCGGAGATCAGGAAAGACTGTCCTAGTGTTCACATTTATATAGATTACATACAAAAAAAATTTAAATCTGTTTAGGACTACACATTACGATGATCTCATAAACGACCTACGGCAAATTCTGTAGAAAAGAACTTTGGTCGGAGATCAGGAAAGACTGTCCTAGTGTTCACATTTATATAGATTACATACAAAAAAAATTTAAATCTGTTTAGGACTACACATTACGATGATCTCATAAACGACCTACGGCAAATTCTGTAGAAAAGAACTTTGGTCGGAGATCAGGAAAGACTGTCCTAGTGTTCACATTTATATACATTACATACAAAAAAAATTTAAATCTGTTTAGGACTACACATTACGATGATCTCATAAACGACCTACGGCAAATTCTGTAGAAAAGAACTTTGGTCGGAGATCAGGAAAGACTGTTCTAGTGTTCACATTTATATACATTACATACAAAAAAAATTTAAATCTGTTTAGGACTACACATTACGATGATCTCATAAACGACCTACGGCAAATTCTGTAGAAAAGAACTTTGGTCGGAGATCAGGAAAGACTGTCCTAGTGTTCACATTTATATACATTACATACAAAAAAAATTTAAATCTGTTTAGGACTACACATTACGATGATCTCATAAACGACCTACGGCAAATTCTGTAGAAAAGAACTTTGGTCGGAGATCAGGAAAGACTGTCCTAGTGTTCACATTTATATACATTACATACAAAAAAAATTTAAATCTGTTTAGGACTACACATTACGATGATCTCATAAACGACCTACGGCAAATTCTGTAGAAAAGAACTTTGGTCGGAGATCAGGAAAGACTGTCCTAGTGTTCACATTTATATACATTACATACAAAAAAAATTTAAATCTGTTTAGGACTACACATTACGATGATCTCATAAACGACCTACAGGCAAATTCTGTAGAAAAGAACTTTGGTCGAGATCAGGAAAGACTGTCCTAGTGTTCACATTTATATACATTACATACAAAAAAAATTTAAATCTGTTTAGGACTACACATTACGATGATCTCATAAACGACCTACGGCAAATTCTGTAGAAAAGAACTTTGGTCGGAGATCAGGAAAGACTGTCCTAGTGTTCACATTTATATAGATTACATACAAAAAAATTTAAATCTGTTTAGGACTACACATTACGATGATCTCATAAACGACCTACGGCAAATTCTGTAGAAAAGAACTTTGGTCGGAGATCAGGAAAGACTGTCCTAGTGTTCACATTTATATAGATTACATACAAAAAAATTTAAATCTGTTTAGGACTACACATTACGATGATCTCATAAACGACCTACGGCAAATTCTGTAGAAAAGAACTTTGGTCGGAGATCAGGAAAGACTGTCCTAGTGTTCACATTTATATACATTACATACAAAAAAAATTTAAATCTGTTTAGGACTACACATTACGATGATCTCATAAACGACCTACGGCAAATTCTGTAGAAAAGAACTTTGGTCGGAGATCAGGAAAGACTGTCCTAGTGTTCACATTTATATACATTACATACAAAAAAAATTTAAATCTGTTTAGGACTACATTACGATGATCTCATAAACGACCTACAGCAAATTCTGTAGAAAAGAACTTTGGTCGGAGATCAGGAAAGACTGTCCTAGTGTTCACATTTATATACATTACATACAAAAAAAATTTAAATCTGTTTAGGACTACACATTACGATGATCTCATAAACGACCTACGGCAAATTCTGTAGAAAAGAACTTTGGTCGGAGATCAGGAAAGACTGTCCTAGTGTTCACATTTATATAGATTACATACAAAAAAATTTAAATCTGTTTAGGACTACACATTACGATGATCTCATAAACGACCTACGGCAAATTCTGTAGAAAAGAACTTTGGTCGGAGATCAGGAAAGACTGTCCTAGTGTTCACATTTATATACATTACATACAAAAAAAATTTAAATCTGTTTAGGACTACACATTACGATGATCTCATAAACGACCTACGGCAAATTCTGTAGAAAAGAACTTTGGTCGGAGATCAGGAAAGACTGTCCTAGTGTTCACATTTATATAGATTACATACAAAAAAATTTAAATCTGTTTAGGACTACACATTACGATGATCTCATAAACGACCTACGGCAAATTCTGTAGAAAAGAACTTTGGTCGGAGATCAGGAAAGACTGTCCTAGTGTTCACATTTATATACATTACATACAAAAAAAATTTAAATCTGTTTAGGACTACACATTACGATGATCTCATAAACGACCTACGGCAAATTCTGTAGAAAAGAACTTTGGTCGGAGATCAGGAAAGACTGTCCTAGTGTTCACATTTATATACATTACATACAAAAAAAATTTAAATCTGTTTAGGACTACACATTACGATGATCTCATAAACGACCTACGGCAAATTCTGTAGAAAAGAACTTTGGTCGGAGATCAGGAAAGACTGTCCTAGTGTTCACATTTATATAGATTACATACAAAAAAAATTTAAATCTGTTTAGGACTACACATTACGATGATCTCATAAACGACCTACGGCAAATTCTGTAGAAAAGAACTTTGGTCGGAGATCAGGAAAGACTGTCCTAGTGTTCACATTTATATACATTACATACAAAAAAAATTTAAATCTGTTTAGGACTACACATTACGATGATCTCATAAACGACCTACGGCAAATTCTGTAGAAAAGAACTTTGGTCGGAGATCAGGAAAGACTGTCCTAGTGTTCACATTTATATACATTACATACAAAAAAAATTTAAATCTGTTTAGGACTACACATTACGATGATCTCATAAACGACCTACGGCAAATTCTGTAGAAAAGAACTTTGGTCGGAGATCAGGAAAGACTGTCCTAGTGTTCACATTTATATACATTACATACAAAAAAAAATTTAATCTGTTTAGGACTACACATTACGATGATCTCATAAACGACCTACGGCAAATTCTGTAGAAAAGAACTTTGGTCGGAGATCAGGAAAGACTGTCCTAGTGTTCACATTTATATACATTACATACAAAAAAAATTTAAATCTGTTTAGGACTACACATTACGATGATCTCATAAACGACCTACGGCAAATTCTGTAGAAAAGAACTTTGGTCGGAGATCAGGAAAGACTGTCCTAGTGTTCACATTTATATACATTACATACAAAAAAAATTTAAATCTGTTTAGGACTACACATTACGATGATCTCATAAACGACCTACGGCAAATTCTGTAGAAAAGAACTTTGGTCGGAGATCAGGAAAGACTGTCCTAGTGTTCACATTTATATACATTACATACAAAAAAAATTTAAATCTGTTTAGGACTACACATTACGATGATCTCATAAACGACCTACGGCAAATTCTGTAGAAAAGAACTTTGGTCGGAGATCAGGAAAGACTGTCCTAGTGTTCACATTTATATACATTACATACAAAAAAAATTTAAATCTGTTTAGGACTACACATTACGATGATCTCATAAACGACCTACGGCAAATTCTGTAGAAAAGAACTTTGGTCGGAGATCAGGAAAGACTGTCCTAGTGTTCACATTTATATACATTACATACAAAAAAAATTTAAATCTGTTTAGGACTACACATTACGATGATCTCATAAACGACCTACAGGCAAATTCTGTAGAAAAGAACTTTGGTCGGAGATCAGGAAAGACTGTCCTAGTGTTCACATTTATATACATTACATACAAAAAAAATTTAAATCTGTTTAGGACTACACATTACGATGATCTCATAAACGACCTACGGCAAATTCTGTAGAAAAGAACTTTGGTCGGAGATCAGGAAAGACTGTCCTAGTGTTCACATTTATATACATTACATACAAAAAAAATTTAAATCTGTTTAGGACTACACATTACGATGATCTCATAAACGACCTACGGCAAATTCTGTAGAAAAGAACTTTGGTCGGAGATCAGGAAAGACTGTCCTAGTGTTCACATTTATATAGATTACATACAAAAAAATTTAAATCTGTTTAGGACTACACATTACGATGATCTCATAAACGACCTACGGCAAATTCTGTAGAAAAGAACTTTGGTCGGAGATCAGGAAAGACTGTCCTAGTGTTCACATTTATATAGATTACATACAAAAAAAATTTAAATCTGTTTAGGACTACACATTACGATGATCTCATAAACGACCTACGGCAAATTCTGTAGAAAAGAACTTTGGTCGGAGATCAGGAAAGACTGTCCTAGTGTTCACATTTATATACATTACATACAAAAAAAATTTAAATCTGTTTAGGACTACACACATGATGATCTCATAAACGACCTACGGCAAATTCTGTAGAAAAGAACTTTGGTCGGAGATCAGGAAAGACTGTCCTAGTGTTCACATTTATATACATTACATACAAAAAAAATTTAAATCTGTTTAGGACTACACATTACGATGATCTCATAAACGACCTACGGCAAATTCTGTAGAAAAGAACTTTGGTCGGAGATCAGGAAAGACTGTTCTAGTGTTCACATTTATATACATTACATACAAAAAAATTTAAATCAGTTTAGGACTACACATTTACACATTACGATGATCTCATAAACGACCTACGGCAAATTCTGTAGAAAAGAACTTTGGTCGGAGATCAGGAAAGACTGTCCTAGTGTTCACATTTATATACATTACATACAAAAAAAATTTAAATCTGTTTAGGACTACACATTACGATGATCTCATAAACGACCTACGGCAAATTCTGTAGAAAAGAACTTTGGTCGGAGATCAGGAAAGACTGTCCTAGTGTTCACATTTATATACATTACATACAAAAAAAATTTAAATCTGTTTAGGACTACACATTACGATGATCTCATAAACGACCTACAGCAAATTCTGTAGAAAAGAACTTTGGTCGGAGATCAGGAAAGACTGTCCTAGTGTTCACATTTATATACATTACATACAAAAAAAATTTAAATCTGTTTAGGACTACACATTACGATGATCTCATAAACGACCTACGGCAAATTCTGTAGAAAAGAACTTTGGTCGGAGATCAGGAAAGACTGTCCTAGTGTTCACATTTATATACATTACATACAAAAAAAATTTAAATCTGTTTAGGACTACACATTACGATGATCTCATAAACGACCTACGGCAAATTCTGTAGAAAAGAACTTTGGTCGGAGATCAGGAAAGACTGTCCTAGTGTTCACATTTATATACATTACATACAAAAAAAATTTAAATCTGTTTAGGACTACACATTACGATGATCTCATAAACGACCTACGGCAAATTCTGTAGAAAAGAACTTTGGTCGGAGATCAGGAAAGACTGTCCTAGTGTTCACATTTATATACATTACATACAAAAAAAATTTAAATCTGTTTAGGACTACACATTACGATGATCTCATAAACGACCTACGGCAAATTCTGTAGAAAAGAACTTTGGTCGGAGATCAGGAAAGACTGTCCTAGTGTTCACATTTATATACATTACATACAAAAAAAATTTAAATCTGTTTAGGACTACACATTACGATGATCTCATAAACGACCTACAGCAAATTCTGTAGAAAAGAACTTTGGTCGGAGATCAGGAAAGACTGTCCTAGTGTTCACATTTATATACATTACATACAAAAAAAATTTAAATCTGTTTAGGACTACACATTACGATGATCTCATAAACGACCTACGGCAAATTCTGTAGAAAAGAACTTTGGTCGGAGATCAGGAAAGACTGTCCTAGTGTTCACATTTATATACATTACATACAAAAAAAATTTAAATCTGTTTAGGACTACACATTACGATGATCTCATAAACGACCTACGGCAAATTCTGTAGAAAAGAACTTTGGTCGGAGATCAGGAAAGACTGTCCTAGTGTTCACATTTATATAGATTACATACAAAAAAAATTTAAATCTGTTTAGGACTACACATTACGATGATCTCATAAACGACCTACGGCAAATTCTGTAGAAAAGAACTTTGGTCGGAGATCAGGAAAGACTGTCCTAGTGTTCACATTTATATACATTACATACAAAAAAAATTTAAATCTGTTTAGGACTACACATTACGATGATCTCATAAACGACCTACGGCAAATTCTGTAGAAAAGAACTTTGGTCGGAGATCAGGAAAGACTGTCCTAGTGTTCACATTTATATACATTACATACAAAAAAAATTTAAATCTGTTTAGGACTACACATTACGATGATCTCATAAACGACCTACGGCAAATTCTGTAGAAAAGAACTTTGGTCGGAGATCAGGAAAGACTGTCCTAGTGTTCACATTTATATACATTACATACAAAAAAAATTTAAATCTGTTTAGGACTACACATTACGATGATCTCATAAACGACCTACGGCAAATTCTGTAGAAAAGAACTTTGGTCGGAGATCAGGAAAGACTGTCCTAGTGTTCACATTTATATACATTACATACAAAAAAAATTTAAATCTGTTTAGGACTACACATTACGATGATCTCATAAACGACCTACGGCAAATTCTGTAGAAAAGAACTTTGGTCGGAGATCAGGAAAGACTGTTCTAGTGTTCATATTTATATAGATTACATACAAAAAAAATTTAAATCTGTTTAGGACTACACATTACGATGATCTCATAAACGACCTACAGCAAATTCTGTAGAAAAGAACTTTGGTCGGAGATCAGGAAAGACTGTCCTAGTGTTCACATTTATATACATTACATACAAAAAAAATTTAAATCTGTTTAGGACTACACATTACGATGATCTCATAAACGACCTACGGCAAATTCTGTAGAAAAGAACTTTGGTCGGAGATCAGGAAAGACTGTCCTAGTGTTCACATTTATATACATTACATACAAAAAAAATTTAAATCTGTTTAGGACTACACACATACGATGATCTCATAAACGACCTACGGCAAATTCTGTAGAAAAGAACTTTGGTCGGAGATCAGGAAAGACTGTCCTAGTGTTCACATTTATATACATTACATACAAAAAAATTTAAATCTGTTTAGGACTACACATTACGATGATCTCATAAACGACCTACGGCAAATTCTGTAGAAAGAACTTTGGTCGGAGATCAGGAAAGACTGTCCTAGTGTTCACATTTATATACATTACATACAAAAAAAATTTAAATCTGTTTAGGACTACACATTACGATGATCTCATAAACGACCTACGGCAAATTCTGTAGAAAAGAACTTTGGTCGGAGATCAGGAAAGACTGTCCTAGTGTTCACATTTATATACATTACATACAAAAAAAATTTAAATCTGTTTAGGACTACACATTTACACATTACGATGATCTCATAAACGACCTACGGCAAATTCTGTAGAAAAGAACTTTGGTCGGAGATCAGGAAAGACTGTCCTAGTGTTCACATTTATATACATTACATACAAAAAAAATTTAAATCTGTTTAGGACTACACATTACGATGATCTCATAAACGACCTACGGCAAATTCTGTAGAAAAGAACTTTGGTCGGAGATCAGGAAAGACTGTCCTAGTGTTCACATTTATATACATTACATACAAAAAAAATTTAAATCTGTTTAGGACTACACATTACGATGATCTCATAAACGACCTACGGCAAATTCTGTAGAAAAGAACTTTGGTCGGAGATCAGGAAAGACTGTCCTAGTGTTCACATTTATATACATTACATACAAAAAAAATTTAAATCTGTTTAGGACTACACATTACGATGATCTCATAAACGACCTACGGCAAATTCTGTAGAAAAGAACTTTGGTCGGAGATCAGGAAAGACTGTCCTAGTGTTCACATTTATATACATTACATACAAAAAAAATTTAAATCTGTTTAGGACTACACATTACGATGATCTCATAAACGACCTACGGCAAATTCTGTAGAAAAGAACTTTGGTCGGAGATCAGGAAAGACTGTCCTAGTGTTCACATTTATATACATTACATACAAAAAAAATTTAAATCTGTTTAGGACTACACATTACGATGATCTCATAAACGACCTACGGCAAATTCTGTAGAAAAGAACTTTGGTCGGAGATCAGGAAAGACTGTCCTAGTGTTCACATTTATATACATTACATACAAAAAAAATTTAAATCTGTTTAGGACTACACATTACGATGATCTCATAAACGACCTACGGCAAATTCTGTAGAAAAGAACTTTGGTCGGAGATCAGGAAAGACTGTCCTAGTGTTCACATTTATATACATTACATACAAAAAAAATTTAAATCTGTTTAGGACTACACATTACGATGATCTCATAAACGACCTACGGCAAATTCTGTAGAAAAGAACTTTGGTCGGAGATCAGGAAAGACTGTCCTAGTGTTCACATTTATATACATTACATACAAAAAAAATTTAAATCTGTTTAGGACTACACATTACGATGATCTCATAAACGACCTACGGCAAATTCTGTAGAAAAGAACTTTGGTCGGAGATCAGGAAAGACTGTCCTAGTGTTCACATTTATATACATTACATACAAAAAAAATTTAAATCTGTTTAGGACTACACATTACGATGATCTCATAAACGACCTACGGCAAATTCTGTAGAAAAGAACTTTGGTCGGAGATCAGGAAAGACTGTCCTAGTGTTCACATTTATATACATTACATACAAAAAAAATTTAAATCTGTTTAGGACTACACATTACGATGATCTCATAAACGACCTACGGCAAATTCTGTAGAAAAGAACTTTGGTCGGAGATCAGGAAAGACTGTCCTAGTGTTCACATTTATATACATTACATACAAAAAAAATTTAAATCTGTTTAGGACTACACATTACGATGATCTCATAAACGACCTACGGCAAATTCTGTAGAAAAGAACTTTGGTCGGAGATCAGGAAAGACTGTCCTAGTGTTCACATTTATATACATTACATACAAAAAAAATTTAAATCTGTTTAGGACTACACATTACGATGATCTCATAAACGACCTACGGCAAATTCTGTAGAAAAGAACTTTGGTCGGAGATCAGGAAAGACTGTCCTAGTGTTCACATTTATATACATTACATACAAAAAAAATTTAAATCTGTTTAGGACTACACACATGATGATCTCATAAACGACCTACGGCAAATTCTGTAGAAAAGAACTTTGGTCGGAGATCAGGAAAGACTGTCCTAGTGTTCACATTTATATACATTACATACAAAAAAAATTTAAATCTGTTTAGGACTACACATTACGATGATCTCATAAACGACCTACGGCAAATTCTGTAGAAAAGAACTTTGGTCGGAGATCAGGAAAGACTGTCCTAGTGTTCACATTTATATACATTACATACAAAAAAAATTTAAATCTGTTTAGGACTACACATTACGATGATCTCATAAACGACCTACGGCAAATTCTGTAGAAAAGAACTTTGGTCGGAGATCAGGAAAGACTGTCCTAGTGTTCACATTTATATACATTACATACAAAAAAAATTTAAATCTGTTTAGGACTACACATTACGATGATCTCATAAACGACCTACGGCAAATTCTGTAGAAAAGAACTTTGGTCGGAGATCAGGAAAGACTGTCCTAGTGTTCACATTTATATACATTACATACAAAAAAAATTTAAATCTGTTTAGGACTACACATTACGATGATCTCATAAACGACCTACGGCAAATTCTGTAGAAAAGAACTTTGGTCGGAGATCAGGAAAGACTGTCCTAGTGTTCACATTTATATACATTACATACAAAAAAAATTTAAATCTGTTTAGGACTACACATTACGATGATCTCATAAACGACCTACGGCAAATTCTGTAGAAAAGAACTTTGGTCGGAGATCAGGAAAGACTGTCCTAGTGTTCACATTTATATACATTACATACAAAAAAAATTTAAATCTGTTTAGGACTACACATTACGATGATCTCATAAACGACCTACGGCAAATTCTGTAGAAAAGAACTTTGGTCGGAGATCAGGAAAGACTGTCCTAGTGTTCACATTTATATACATTACATACAAAAAAAATTTAAATCTGTTTAGGACTACACATTACGATGATCTCATAAACGACCTACGGCAAATTCTGTAGAAAAGAACTTTGGTCGGAGATCAGGAAAGACTGTCCTAGTGTTCACATTTATATACATTACATACAAAAAAAATTTAAATCTGTTTAGGACTACACATTACGATGATCTCATAAACGACCTACGGCAAATTCTGTAGAAAAGAACTTTGGTCGGAGATCAGGAAAGACTGTCCTAGTGTTCACATTTATATACATTACATACAAAAAAAATTTAAATCTGTTTAGGACTACACATTACGATGATCTCATAAACGACCTACGGCAAATTCTGTAGAAAAGAACTTTGGTCGGAGATCAGGAAAGACTGTCCTAGTGTTCACATTTATATACATTACATACAAAAAAAATTTAAATCTGTTTAGGACTACACATTACGATGATCTCATAAACGACCTACGGCAAATTCTGTAGAAAAGAACTTTGGTCGGAGATCAGGAAAGACTGTCCTAGTGTTCACATTTATATACATTACATACAAAAAAAATTTAAATCTGTTTAGGACTACACATTACGATGATCTCATAAACGACCTACGGCAAATTCTGTAGAAAAGAACTTTGGTCGGAGATCAGGAAAGACTGTCCTAGTGTTCACATTTATATACATTACATACAAAAAAAATTTAAATCTGTTTAGGACTACACATTACGATGATCTCATAAACGACCTACGGCAAATTCTGTAGAAAAGAACTTTGGTCGGAGATCAGGAAAGACTGTCCTAGTGTTCACATTTATATACATTACATACAAAAAAAATTTAAATCTGTTTAGGACTACACATTACGATGATCTCATAAACGACCTACGGCAAATTCTGTAGAAAAGAACTTTGGTCGGAGATCAGGAAAGACTGTCCTAGTGTTCACATTTATATACATTACATACAAAAAAAATTTAAATCTGTTTAGGACTACACATTACGATGATCTCATAAACGACCTACGGCAAATTCTGTAGAAAAGAACTTTGGTCGGAGATCAGGAAAGACTGTCCTAGTGTTCACATTTATATACATTACATACAAAAAAAATTTAAATCTGTTTAGGACTACACATTACATGATGATCTCATAAACGACCTACGGCAAATTCTGTAGAAAAGAACTTTGGTCGGAGATCAGGAAAGACTGTCCTAGTGTTCACATTTATATAGATTACATACAAAAAAAATTTAAATCTGTTTAGGACTACACATTACGATGATCTCATAAACGACCTACGGCAAATTCTGTAGAAAAGAACTTTGGTCGGAGATCAGGAAAGACTGTCCTAGTGTTCACATTTATATACATTACATACAAAAAAAATTTAAATCTGTTTAGGACTACACATTACGATGATCTCATAAACGACCTACGGCAAATTCTGTAGAAAAGAACTTTGGTCGGAGATCAGGAAAGACTGTCCTAGTGTTCACATTTATATACATTACATACAAAAAAAATTTAAATCTGTTTAGGACTACACATTACGATGATCTCATAAACGACCTACGGCAAATTCTGTAGAAAAGAACTTTGGTCGGAGATCAGGAAAGACTGTCCTAGTGTTCACATTTATATACATTACATACAAAAAAAATTTAAATCTGTTTAGGACTACACATTACGATGATCTCATAAACGACCTACGGCAAATTCTGTAGAAAAGAACTTTGGTCGGAGATCAGGAAAGACTGTCCTAGTGTTCACATTTATATACATTACATACAAAAAAAATTTAAATCTGTTTAGGACTACACATTACGATGATCTCATAAACGACCTACAGGCAAATTCTGTAGAAAAGAACTTTGGTCGGAGATCAGGAAAGACTGTCCTAGTGTTCACATTTATATACATTACATACAAAAAAAATTTAAATCTGTTTAGGACTACACATTACGATGATCTCATAAACGACCTGCGGCAAATTCTGTAGAAAAGAACTTTGGTCGGAGATCAGGAAAGACTGTCCTAGTGTTCACATTTATATACATTACATACAAAAAAAATTTAAATCTGTTTAGGACTACACATTACGATGATCTCATAAACGACCTACGGCAAATTCTGTAGAAAAGAACTTTGGTCGGAGATCAGGAAAGACTGTTCTAGTGTTCACATTTATATACATTACATACAAAAAAAATTTAAATCTGTTTAGGACTACACATTACGATGATCTCATAAACGACCTACGGCAAATTCTGTAGAAAAGAACTTTGGTCGGAGATCAGGAAAGACTGTCCTAGTGTTCACATTTATATACATTACATACAAAAAAAATTTAAATCTGTTTAGGACTACTACATTACGATGATCTCATAAACGACCTACGGCAAATTCTGTAGAAAAGAACTTTGGTCGGAGATCAGGAAAGACTGTCCTAGTGTTCACATTTATATACATTACATACAAAAAAAATTTAAATCTGTTTAGGACTACACATTACGATGATCTCATAAACGACCTACGGCAAATTCTGTAGAAAAGAACTTTGGTCGGAGATCAGGAAAGACTGTCCTAGTGTTCACATTTATATACATTACATACAAAAAAAATTTAAATCTGTTTAGGACTACACATTACGATGATCTCATAAACGACCTACGGCAAATTCTGTAGAAAAGAACTTTGGTCGGAGATCAGGAAAGACTGTCCTAGTGTTCACATTTATATACATTACATACAAAAAAAATTTAAATCTGTTTAGGACTACACATTACGATGATCTCATAAACGACCTACGGCAAATTCTGTAGAAAAGAACTTTGGTCGGAGATCAGGAAAGACTGTCCTAGTGTTCACATTTATATAGATTACATACAAAAAAAATTTAAATCTGTTTAGGACTACACATTACGATGATCTCATAAACGACCTACGGCAAATTCTGTAGAAAAGAACTTTGGTCGGAGATCAGGAAAGACTGTCCTAGTGTTCACATTTATATAGATTACATACAAAAAAAATTTAAATCTGTTTAGGACTACACATTACGATGATCTCATAAACGACCTACGGCAAATTCTGTAGAAAAGAACTTTGGTCGGAGATCAGGAAAGACTGTCCTAGTGTTCACATTTATATACATTACATACAAAAAAAATTTAAATCTGTTTAGGACTACACATTACGATGATCTCATAAACGACCTACGGCAAATTCTGTAGAAAAGAACTTTGGTCGGAGATCAGGAAAGACTGTCCTAGTGTTCACATTTATATACATTACATACAAAAAAAATTTAAATCTGTTTAGGACTACACATTACGATGATCTCATAAACGACCTACGGCAAATTCTGTAGAAAAGAACTTTGGTCGGAGATCAGGAAAGACTGTCCTAGTGTTCACATTTATATACATTACATACAAAAAAAATTTAAATCTGTTTAGGACTACACATTACGATGATCTCATAAACGACCTACGGCAAATTCTGTAGAAAAGAACTTTGGTCGGAGATCAGGAAAGACTGTCCTAGTGTTCACATTTATATACATTACATACAAAAAAAATTTAAATCTGTTTAGGACTACACATTACGATGATCTCATAAACGACCTACGGCAAATTCTGTAGAAAAGAACTTTGGTCGGAGATCAGGAAAGACTGTCCTAGTGTTCACATTTATATACATTACATACAAAAAAAATTTAAATCTGTTTAGGACTACACATTACGATGATCTCATAAACGACCTACGGCAAATTCTGTAGAAAAGAACTTTGGTCGGAGATCAGGAAAGACTGTCCTAGTGTTCACATTTATATACATTACATACAAAAAAAATTTAAATCTGTTTAGGACTACACATTACGATGATCTCATAAACGACCTACGGCAAATTCTGTAGAAAAGAACTTTGGTCGGAGATCAGGAAAGACTGTCCTAGTGTTCACATTTATATACATTACATACAAAAAAAATTTAAATCTGTTTAGGACTACACATTACGATGATCTCATAAACGACCTACGGCAAATTCTGTAGAAAAGAACTTTGGTCGGAGATCAGGAAAGACTGTCCTAGTGTTCACATTTATATACATTACATACAAAAAAAATTTAAATCTGTTTAGGACTACACATTACGATGATCTCATAAACGACCTACGGCAAATTCTGTAGAAAAGAACTTTGGTCGGAGATCAGGAAAGACTGTCCTAGTGTTCACATTTATATACATTACATACAAAAAAAATTTAAATCTGTTTAGGACTACACATTACGATGATCTCATAAACGACCTACGGCAAATTCTGTAGAAAAGAACTTTGGTCGGAGATCAGGAAAGACTGTCCTAGTGTTCACATTTATATACATTACATACAAAAAAAATTTAAATCTGTTTAGGACTACACATTACGATGATCTCATAAACGACCTACGGCAAATTCTGTAGAAAAGAACTTTGGTCGGAGATCAGGAAAGACTGTCCTAGTGTTCACATTTATATACATTACATACAAAAAAAATTTAAATCTGTTTAGGACTACACATTACGATGATCTCATAAACGACCTACGGCAAATTCTGTAGAAAAGAACTTTGGTCGGAGATCAGGAAAGACTGTCCTAGTGTTCACATTTATATACATTACATACAAAAAAAATTTAAATCTGTTTAGGACTACACATTACGATGATCTCATAAACGACCTACGGCAAATTCTGTAGAAAAGAACTTTGGTCGGAGATCAGGAAAGACTGTCCTAGTGTTCACATTTATATACATTACATACAAAAAAAATTTAAATCTGTTTAGGACTACACATTACGATGATCTCATAAACGACCTACGGCAAATTCTGTAGAAAAGAACTTTGGTCGGAGATCAGGAAAGACTGTCCTAGTGTTCACATTTATATACATTACATACAAAAAAAATTTAAATCTGTTTAGGACTACACATTACGATGATCTCATAAACGACCTACGGCAAATTCTGTAGAAAAGAACTTTGGTCGGAGATCAGGAAAGACTGTCCTAGTGTTCACATTTATATACATTACATACAAAAAAAATTTAAATCTGTTTAGGACTACACATTACGATGATCTCATAAACGACCTACGGCAAATTCTGTAGAAAAGAACTTTGGTCGGAGATCAGGAAAGACTGTCCTAGTGTTCACATTTATATACATTACATACAAAAAAAATTTAAATCTGTTTAGGACTACACATTACGATGATCTCATAAACGACCTACGGCAAATTCTGTAGAAAAGAACTTTGGTCGGAGATCAGGAAAGACTGTCCTAGTGTTCACATTTATATACATTACATACAAAAAAAATTTAAATCTGTTTAGGACTACACATTACGATGATCTCATAAACGACCTACGGCAAATTCTGTAGAAAAGAACTTTGGTCGGAGATCAGGAAAGACTGTCCTAGTGTTCACATTTATATACATTACATACAAAAAAAATTTAAATCTGTTTAGGACTACACATTTACACATTACGATGATCTCATAAACGACCTACGGCAAATTCTGTAGAAAAGAACTTTGGTCGGAGATCAGGAAAGACTGTCCTAGTGTTCACATTTATATACATTACATACAAAAAAAATTTAAATCTGTTTAGGACTACACATTACGATGATGATCTCATAAACGACCTACGGCAAATTCTGTAGAAAAGAACTTTGGTCGGAGATCAGGAAAGACTGTCCTAGTGTTCACATTTATATACATTACATACAAAAAAAATTTAAATCTGTTTAGGACTACACATTACGATGATCTCATAAACGACCTACGGCAAATTCTGTAGAAAAGAACTTTGGTCGGAGATCAGGAAAGACTGTCCTAGTGTTCACATTTATATACATTACATACAAAAAAAATTTAAATCTGTTTAGGACTACACATTACGATGATCTCATAAACGACCTACGGCAAATTCTGTAGAAAAGAACTTTGGTCGGAGATCAGGAAAGACTGTCCTAGTGTTCACATTTATATACATTACATACAAAAAAAATTTAAATCTGTTTAGGACTACACATTACGATGATCTCATAAACGACCTACGGCAAATTCTGTAGAAAAGAACTTTGGTCGGAGATCAGGAAAGACTGTCCTAGTGTTCACATTTATATACATTACATACAAAAAAAATTTAAATCTGTTTAGGACTACACATTACGATGATCTCATAAACGACCTACGGCAAATTCTGTAGAAAAGAACTTTGGTCGGAGATCAGGAAAGACTGTCCTAGTGTTCACATTTATATACATTACATACAAAAAAAATTTAAATCTGTTTAGGACTACACATTACGATGATCTCATAAACGACCTACGGCAAATTCTGTAGAAAAGAACTTTGGTCGGAGATCAGGAAAGACTGTCCTAGTGTTCACATTTATATACATTACATACAAAAAAAATTTAAATCTGTTTAGGACTACACATTACGATGATCTCATAAACGACCTACGGCAAATTCTGTAGAAAAGAACTTTGGTCGGAGATCAGGAAAGACTGTCCTAGTGTTCACATTTATATACATTACATACAAAAAAAATTTAAATCTGTTTAGGACTACACATTACGATGATCTCATAAACGACCTACGGCAAATTCTGTAGAAAAGAACTTTGGTCGGAGATCAGGAAAGACTGTCCTAGTGTTCACATTTATATACATTACATACAAAAAAAATTTAAATCTGTTTAGGACTACACATTACGATGATCTCATAAACGACCTACGGCAAATTCTGTAGAAAAGAACTTTGGTCGGAGATCAGGAAAGACTGTCCTAGTGTTCACATTTATATACATTACATACAAAAAAAATTTAAATCTGTTTAGGACTACACATTACGATGATCTCATAAACGACCTACGGCAAATTCTGTAGAAAAGAACTTTGGTCGGAGATCAGGAAAGACTGTCCTAGTGTTCACATTTATATACATTACATACAAAAAAAATTTAAATCTGTTTAGGACTACACATTACGATGATCTCATAAACGACCTACGGCAAATTCTGTAGAAAAGAACTTTGGTCGGAGATCAGGAAAGACTGTCCTAGTGTTCACATTTATATACATTACATACAAAAAAAATTTAAATCTGTTTAGGACTACACATTACGATGATCTCATAAACGACCTACGGCAAATTCTGTAGAAAAGAACTTTGGTCGGAGATCAGGAAAGACTGTCCTAGTGTTCACATTTATATACATTACATACAAAAAAAATTTAAATCTGTTTAGGACTACACATTACGATGATCTCATAAACGACCTACGGCAAATTCTGTAGAAAAGAACTTTGGTCGGAGATCAGGAAAGACTGTCCTAGTGTTCACATTTATATACATTACATACAAAAAAAATTTAAATCTGTTTAGGACTACACATTACGATGATCTCATAAACGACCTACGGCAAATTCTGTAGAAAAGAACTTTGGTCGGAGATCAGGAAAGACTGTCCTAGTGTTCACATTTATATACATTACATACAAAAAAAATTTAAATCTGTTTAAGACTACACACATGATGATCTCATAAACGACCTACGGCAAATTCTGTAGAAAAGAACTTTGGTCGGAGATCAGGAAAGACTGTCCTAGTGTTCACATTTATATACATTACATACAAAAAAAATTTAAATCTGTTTAGGACTACACATTACGATGATCTCATAAACGACCTACGGCAAATTCTGTAGAAAAGAACTTTGGTCGGAGATCAGGAAAGACTGTCCTAGTGTTCACATTTATATACATTACATACAAAAAAAATTTAAATCTGTTTAGGACTACACATTACGATGATCTCATAAACGACCTACGGCAAATTCTGTAGAAAAGAACTTTGGTCGGAGATCAGGAAAGACTGTCCTAGTGTTCACATTTATATACATTACATACAAAAAAAATTTAAATCTGTTTAGGACTACACATTACGATGATCTCATAAACGACCTACGGCAAATTCTGTAGAAAAGAACTTTGGTCGGAGATCAGGAAAGACTGTCCTAGTGTTCACATTTATATACATTACATACAAAAAAAATTTAAATCTGTTTAGGACTACACATTACGATGATCTCATAAACGACCTACGGCAAATTCTGTAGAAAAGAACTTTGGTCGGAGATCAGGAAAGACTGTCCTAGTGTTCACATTTATATAGATTACATACAAAAAAAATTTAAATCTGTTTAGGACTACACATTACGATGATCTCATAAACGACCTACGGCAAATTCTGTAGAAAAGAACTTTGGTCGGAGATCAGGAAAGACTGTCCTAGTGTTCACATTTATATACATTACATACAAAAAAAATTTAAATCTGTTTAGGACTACACATTACGATGATCTCATAAACGACCTACGGCAAATTCTGTAGAAAAGAACTTTGGTCGGAGATCAGGAAAGACTGTCCTAGTGTTCACATTTATATACATTACATACAAAAAAAATTTAAATCTGTTTAGGACTACACATTACGATGATCTCATAAACGACCTACGGCAAATTCTGTAGAAAAGAACTTTGGTCGGAGATCAGGAAAGACTGTCCTAGTGTTCACATTTATATACATTACATACAAAAAAAATTTAAATCTGTTTAGGACTACACATTACGATGATCTCATAAACGACCTACGGCAAATTCTGTAGAAAAGAACTTTGGTCGGAGATCAGGAAAGACTGTCCTAGTGTTCACATTTATATACATTACATACAAAAAAAATTTAAATCTGTTTAGGACTACACATTACGATGATCTCATAAACGACCTACGGCAAATTCTGTAGAAAAGAACTTTGGTCGGAGATCAGGAAAGACTGTCCTAGTGTTCACATTTATATAGATTACATACAAAAAAAATTTAAATCTGTTTAGGACTACACATTACGATGATCTCATAAACGACCTACGGCAAATTCTGTAGAAAAGAACTTTGGTCGGAGATCAGGAAAGACTGTCCTAGTGTTCACATTTATATAGATTACATACAAAAAAAATTTAAATCTGTTTAGGACTACACATTACGATGATCTCATAAACGACCTACGGCAAATTCTGTAGAAAAGAACTTTGGTCGGAGATCAGGAAAGACTGTCCTAGTGTTCACATTTATATACATTACATACAAAAAAAATTTAAATCTGTTTAGGACTACACATTACATTACGATGATCTCATAAACGACCTACGGCAAATTCTGTAGAAAAGAACTTTGGTCGGAGATCAGGAAAGACTGTCCTAGTGTTCACATTTATATACATTACATACAAAAAAAATTTAAATCTGTTTAGGACTACACATTACGATGATCTCATAAACGACCTACGGCAAATTCTGTAGAAAAGAACTTTGGTCGGAGATCAGG